>JAPXFY010000012.1:86960958-86990958 GCA_030674185.1 Monoplex corrugatus | reverse complement strand
CGTTACCACTAAACTGTACACACTCCATGGGTAACATCTGTGTGTGAATATAACCCATAGTGTTACCACTAAACTGTACACTGTCCATGGGTAACATCTGTGTATGTGAATATAACCCATAGTGTTACCACTAAACTGTACACTGTCCATGGGTAACATGTGTATGTGAATATAACCCATAGTGTTACCACTAAACTGTACACACTCCATGGGTAACATATGTGTGTGAATATAGCCCATAGTGTTACCACTAAACTGTACACTGTCCATGGGTAACATATGTATGTGAATATAGCCCATAGTGTTACCACTAAACTGTACACTGTCCATGGGTAACATATGTATGTGAATATAGCCCATAGTGTTACCACTAAACTGTACACTGTCCATGGGTAACGTATGTGTGTGAATATAACCCATAGTGTTACCACTAAATTGTACACTGTCCATGGGTAACATGTGTATGTGAATATAGCCCATAGTGTTACCACTAAACTGTACACACTCCATGGGCAATATGTGTATGTGAATATAACCCATAGTGTTACCACTAAACTGTACACTGTCCATGGGTAACATATGTATGTGAATATAGCCCATAGTGTTACCACTAAACTGTACACTGTCCATGGGCAACATATGTGTGTGAATATAGCCCATAGTGTTACCACTAAACTGTACACACTCCATGGGTAACATATGTATGTGAATATAGCCCATAGTGTTACCACTAAACTGTACACTGTCCATGGGTAACATATGTATGTGAATATAGCCCATAGTGTTACCACTAAACTGTACACTGTCCATGGGTAACATCTGTGTGTGAATATAACCCATAGTGTTACCACTAAACTGTACACTGTCCATGGGTAACATCTGTGTGTGTGAATATAGCCCATAGTGTTACCACTAAACTGTACACTGTCCATGGGTAACATGTGTATGTGAATATAACCCATAGTGTTACCACTAATACACTGTCCATGGGTAACATCTGTGTGTGAATATAACCCATAGTGTTACCACTAAACTGTACACTGTCCATGGGTAACATCTGTGTGTGTGAATATAGCCCATAGTGTTACCACTAAACTGTACACACTCCATGGGTAACATATGTATGTGAATATAACCCATAGTGTTACCACTAAACTGTACACTGTCCATGGGTAACATATGTATGTGAATATAGCCCATAGTGTTACCACTAAACTGTACACTGTCCATGGGTAACATATGTATGTGAATATAGCCCATAGTGTTACCACTAAACTGTACACTGTCCATGGGTAACATATGTATGTGAATATAGCCCATAGTGTTACCACTAAACTGTACACTGTCCATAGGTAACATCTGTGTGTGAATATAAGCCCATAGTGTTACCACTAAACTGTACACTGTCCATGGGTAACATATGTATGTGAATATAGCCCATAGTGTTACCACTAAACTGTACACACTCCATGCAAGACAGCTTGCACAGTTTACCCTTTGACTCCTGCACCCTGTCCACTTAGCATCCTGCATTGTCAACCTTGCTAGGAAAGCAAAAATTAACCCTTTGATTCCTTTACTCTATCCACAATCTTCTTCCAGGACACTGGTGGATAGGGTAAAAGAAGCAAAGGGTTAAGCTTTTACTGTCGGTGGATATGGTGCGGGAGTCAAAGGGTTAAGCAATGCTTCAGTCTCGACTATGAACAAGATCAACAGCCCTTGACACTGACCTGATCAAGACCAAGAACACAAGTTGTGTCACCAGCTGTGACCAGTGTCATCACACACTTCATAGAAGTGTCCTTCAATAGGTAGTCTTACGTGTAGACTGACTCCTCACACCAATAGTGACTTTCATCACACTGATATGGATTCTTCAGGAAAAGTCGTGTGTCTATGGCAACTGACAGCACCACTACGACAAAACTTCAAGACTATGGCTGTGTGTTTTCATGATAGCACTTAACCTATACCTGAAAGAATGATCGGATACTAAGTGCTATACGCACACCAGCTCTACAACTATTTGCTGGGATTGTTTTGAATATTGGATTGAAAAGAAAACGGCTTACTCAAATTAAAGTGAGCAGTGTTTTTGAGTATGGTGGAAATAATTTGAAATACACAAGTTAGAATTACAGTTATCAGCAAACGGACGTATCTTTGACAATAATTTATACATAATCAATGCCAACGACTTTTTCCAAGCTCTACGCCTTTTGTTGTTGTTGTTGTTGTTGTTGTTGTTGTTGTTGTTGTTGTTGTTGTTGTTGTTGTTGTACATCTTCCCCAACCCCCTAGTTATCTTTCTGTCTTTCTTTCTCTGTTTCTCTCTTTCTTTCACTCTGCTTTACAATGTGTGTGTGTGTGTGTGTGTGTGTGTGTGTGTGTGTGTGTGTGTGTGTGTGTGTGTGTGTGGTGTGTGTGTGTGTGTGTGTGTGTGTGTGTGTGTGTTCTGTGTGCATTTTATATATTCCTGATTACGTAGTTGATTTGTTTTTTGTTTTTTTTATCTATCTGATACCTTCATTTTTACATCTTTATTGTTGTGATTTTAGGGCAGAATTCCTGTAAAAGGAGTATGTTTATCTTAAAGGAGATTCTACTGACTCTAATCAGTCCAGGTTATCACAAGCTTGAAATACATAAAGTGAACATTCAAGTGCACGTGCATATTCTGAGGGAAGTCGTTCGTGAATTCTGTATCTGTACATAATCTTTTTTTTTTTTCATTTCATGACAATTTCAACACATATAGTTGTTGTTTTTTTAAATCTATAATAAACTCATTTTTGGGGTGTTCATTTCATGATGCAGTGACAGACATTTTTAACTTTTTATTAGGATAAAATAGACAAGGCCATCTACGGTTACATATCTGTATTATCATTAGGGTGAAAATAATTTTCAATCATGAAGGGATGCCTTTTATATTTTGGGTTTTGTTTTGTTTTGCTTGTTTTGTTTTGTTTTGTTTTGTTTTGTTTGTTTTGTTTTCTTTTCTTTTCTTTTCTTTTGTGTTTGCATCTGCATTGAGAAAGAAGAAAGTGCAGAATCTGACGTAAGTATAAGCAGATCTCGAACCATTACCATTCACGTTTCTACTTGAGTGACTGTCATTCTGTGTCACATCTGGTGATCAGAACATTGTGTCAATATTGAATATGTATTGTTGTTTTAGAGATGGAAGGCAACTCATACATAATTTGACATCTCTTTTGATAGATGGATTCTGTTTCATGATTCTCCAAGGCTTCACTGAATGTTCTCCTGGAACAATTCATTTCTATTGTCAAAATAAATGTTTTGCTGTCAGATGGCGCGTACAATATAACTGTGATATTCTCCAACATAACTGTGATATTCTCCAATATATTCTCCAATATAACTGTGATATTCTCCAACATAACTGTGATATTCTCCAATATATTCTCCAATATAACTGTGATATTCTCCAATATAACTGTGATATTCTCCAGTATAACTGTGATATTCTCCGATATAACTGTGATATTCTCCAACATAACTGTGATATTCTCCAACATAACTGTGATATTCTCCAACATAACTGTGAAATTCTCCAATATATTCTCCAATATAACTGTGATATTCTCCAGTATAACTGTGATATTCTCCAACATAACTGTGATATTCTCCAGTATAACTGTGATATTCTCCAACATAACTGTGATATTCTCCAACATAACTGTGATATTCTCCAATATAACTGTGATATTCTCCAATATAACTGTGATATTCTCCAGTATAACTGTGATATTCTCCAACATAACTGTGATGTTCTCCAACATAACTGTGATATTCTCCAACATAACTGTGATATTCTCCAACATAACTGTGATATTCTCTAATATAACTGTGATATTCTCCAACATAACTGTGATATTCTCCAATATAACTGTGATATTCTCCAATATAACTGTGATATTCTCCAATATAACTGTGATATTCTCCAACATAACTGTGATATTCTCCATTATAACTGTGATATTCTCTAATATAACTGTGATATTCTCCAACATAACTGTGATATTCTCCAATATAACTGTGATATTCTCCAATATAACTGTGATATTCTCCAATATAACTGTGATATTCTCCAACATAGCTGTGATATTCTCCAACATAACTGTGATATTCTCCAATATAACTGTGATATTCTCCAATATAACTGTGATATTCTCCAACATAACTGTGATATTCTCCAATATATTCTCCAATATAACTGTGATATTCTCCAGTATAACTGTGATATTCTCCAACATAACTGTGATATTCTCCAGTATAACTGTGATATTCTCCAACATAACTGTGATATTCTCCAACATAACTGTGATATTCTCCAACATAACTGTGATATTCTCCAGTATAATTGTGATATTCTCCAACATAACTGTGATGTTCTCCAACATAACTGTGATATTCTCCAACATAACTGTGATATTCTCCAGTATAACTGTGATATTCTCCAATATAACTGTGATATTCTCCAACATAACTGTGATATTCTCCAACATAACTGTGATATTCTCCAACATAACTGTGATATTCTCCAACATAACTGTGATATTCTCCAACATAACTGTGATATTCTCCAACATAACTGTGATATTCTCCAATATAACTGTGATATTCTCCAACATAACTGTGATATTCTCCAATATAACTGTGATATTCTCCAATATAACTGTGATATTTCCAGTATAACTGTGGTATTCTCTAATATAACTGTGATATTCTCCAACATAACTGTGATATTCTCTAATATAACTGTGATATTCTCCAACATAACTGTGATATTCTCCAGTATAACTGTGATATTCTCCAATATAACTGTGATATTCTCCAATATAACTGTGATATTCTCCAATATAACTGTGATATTCTCCAATATAACTGTGATATTCTCTAATATAACTGTGATATTCTCCAGTATAACTGTGATATTCTCCAGTATAACTGTGAATATTCTCCAGTATAACTGTGATATTCTCCAATATAACTGTGATATTCTCCAATATAACTGTGATATTCTCCAATATAACTGTGATATTCTCCAACATAACTGTGATATTCTCCAACATAACTGTGATATTCTCCAATCTATTCTCCAACATAACTGTGATATTCTCCAATATATTCTCCACACATAACTGTGATATTCTCCAATATATTCTCCAATATAACTGTGATATTCTCTAGTATAACTGTGATATTCTCCAACATAACTGTGATATTCTCTAATATAACTGTGATATTCTCCAATATAACTGTGATATTCTCCAGTATAACTGTGATATTCTCCAACATAACTGTGATGTTCTCCAACATAACTGTGATATTCTCCAACATAACTGTGATATTCTCCAGTATAACTGTGATTTCTCCAATATAACTGTGATATTCTCCAACATAACTGTGATATTCTCCAACATAACTGTGATATTCTCCAACATAACTGTGATATTCTCCAACATAACTGTGATATTCTCTAACATAACTGTGATATTCTCCAATATAACTGTGATATTCTCCAACATAGCTGTGATATTCTCCAATATAACTGTGATATTCTCCAATATAACTGTGATATTCTCCAGTATAACTGTGATATTCTCTAATATAACTGTGATATTCTCCAACATAACTGTGATATTCTCTAATATAACTGTGATATTCTCCAACATAACTGTGATATTCTCCAGTATAACTGTGATATTCTCCAATATAACTGTGATATTCTCCAATATAACTGTGATATTCTCCAATATAACTGTGATATTCTCCAGTATAACTGTGATATTCTCTAAATAACTGTGATATTCTCCAACATAACTGTGATATTCTCCAACATAACTGTGATATTCTCCAGTATAACTGTGATATTCTCCATTATAACTTTGATATTCTCTAATATAACTGTGATATTCTCTAATATAACTGTGATATTCTCTAATATAACTGTGATATTCTCCAGTATAACTGTGATATTCTCTAATATAACTGTGATATTCTCCAACATAACTGTGATATTCTCCAACATAACTGTGATATTCTCCAGTATAACTGTGATATTCTCCATTATAACTTTGATATTCTCTAATATAACTGTGATATTCTCTAATATAACTGTGATATTCTCTAATATAACTGTGATATTCTCCAATATAACTGTGATATTCTCCAACATAACTGTGATATTCTCCAGTATAACTGTGATATTCTCTAATATAACTGTGATATTCTCCAGTATAACTGTGATATTCTCCAGTATAACTGTGATATTCTCTAATATAACTGTGATATTCTCCAATATAACTGTGATATTCTCTAATATAACTGTGATATTCTCCAGTATAACTGTGATATTCTCCAATATAACTGTGATATTCTCCAGTATAACTGTGATATTCTCCAATATAACTGTGATATTCTCCAACATAAATGTGATATTCTCCAACATAACTGTGATATTCTCCAACATAACTGTGATATTCTCCAATATAACTGTGATATTCTCCAACATAACTGTGATATTCTCCAGTATAACTGTGATATTCTCCAACATAACTGTGATATTCTCCAACATAACTGTGATATTCTCCAACATAACTGTGATATTCTCTAATATAACTGTGATATTCTCCAATATAACTGTGATATTCTCCAATATAACTGTGATATTCTCCAGCTGCTTGTAGTAATGATGTGTTGCTGGCCTGTGTTTTGGATGTTTCACTAGCGTAACCTTTGTTATGAGGAAGGGGGATTTGGAGCACCTGGTCACAACGGGAAAGCTGGAGGGAAAGAGAGCACCAGGTAGACCCAGGGAGAGAATGCTGGACGGACTTGCAGAGTGGCTGGGGATGAAGAGGGTGGGGGAGATGCTGGGGGCAACGAGAGATAGAGATGGTTGGAAGTCCATGGTCGCCGACGCCATGCGGCAGGGCACCTGATGATGATGATGATGATGGTGGTAATTGGGTCTTGTGCCGTCTGTCCATGTGCCTTTTCAAGTTGTCCTTTAGATTGAACACTTTACCATATACAGGTCATACATATTGCGTGTCACCGGAGTTTCATTTTCTATACGCTCGCAGCTTGTCTTCACGATTGAAGCCTTTACCACATTCATTACATCATACATGTAGTTTTTTATATCTGTATGTGTTAAAAGACGTTGAGACAGATCGGTTCTATTACTAAAACCTTTCCCACAATCATCACATGTTTATAGTTGTGTGTGATGACATAACGTGCTTACTCAGACTGCTATAATCAGAAAAAGTTTTCCCACACACTTTACATTTCATGTTTCCTTTCATCATCATCAGGTGCCCTGCCGCATGGCGCTGGCGACCATGGACTTCCAACCATCTCTATCTCTCGCTGCCCCCAGCATCTCCCCCACCCTCTTCATCCTCAGCCACCCTGCAAGTCCGTCCAGCATTCTCTCCCTGGGTCTACCCGGTGCTCTCTTTCCCTCCAGCTTTCCCATTGTGACCAGGTGCTCCAAATCACCCTTCCTCATAAAATGGCCTATAAATGTTGCTTGTCTTTTCCTAATCTTCCTTATGAGTGATCTACTTGTGTCTGCCTCCATCAAGACTGTCTCGTTTGTTTTCTTTGCTGTCCATGGTACTCTCAACATTCTTCTGAGAAACCACATCTCGGCTGCCTCAATCCTGCTCTGGCTTTGCTTGCTGACTGTCCACGCCTCGCATCCGTACAACAGTATTGGTTCTATATAACATTCAAGGACTCTCTTTCTGATGTTAATTGATAGGCATTTGTTGGTAAGAATGCTTGTCATCTTCTTGAATGCTGTTTTGGCTTGGCCGATTCTGCCAGCTATTTCCGATGTGCATCTACCGTCTGATGAAATGACCGTTCCCAGGTATTTGAATTTATCAACCTGTGTCAAGGTTGTGCTATTTGCTGTTATTTTGCATGAGGGGATTTCATGTTTTTTACTGATCACCATGACTTCAGTCTTCCTGCTGTTTAGTTCCAACCCCTTACCTTTGCTTTCTGTTTCTAGTATATTCACAAGGTTTTGTAGGTCCCTTTCATTTTCTGCAATTAGCACGGTGTCATCTGCGTACCGAATGTTGTTTATCATTTTCCCTCCAACCTTTAATCCAGGGTCTTCTTCTAGGTTTCTCATGATGTTTTCACTACATAGTGAAAACAGATCTGGTGACAAAACACAACCCTGTCTGACTCCTCTTTTGATGTTTTGAAAAGAGCTTATATTGTTTTCTATTCTCATTGCAGCTGTTTGTTTCCAGTACATATTCCTGATTATTCGTAGATCTTTTCCATCGACATTGAGTCTCTCGAGTTGGTTGATCAATTCTTCATATCGTACCCGATCGAAAGCCTTGGTATAGTCAACAAAGCATAAATACGAATCCTTATTCATCTCAACTGACCTCTCTATGATAGTTCTTAGGATGTATATGGCATTAATAGTTCCTTTCCCCTCCACAAATCCACACTGTTCTTCTGCTATTTCTCTTTTGATTCTATTCCTAGTCTCAGGGAAACATATTCCGATTCTCAGCGCGAGGCACCACTTGAAATCCAGAATCTGGTTTGGCCTGCAGCGCCAGAAGGAAAATTCAATAACAAACCACCAACACTGGATGAAGTGAAGAACGTAGTAAAGAAAGCCAGAGCCAAGTCAGCACCTGGACCAAACGGAATACCATACCTGCTCTACAAGAAATGCCCAAAAGTGCTCGAGTGGCTCCACAAGATGATTCGATCAGCATGGAGGAACCAGAAGATCAGCGACCAATGGATGAGAGCTGAAGGAGTGTACATTCCGAAGGAGCAGAACTCCAGCAGCATCAATCAGTTCAGGCCAATATCACTTCTGAACGTCGAGGGGAAAATCTTCTTCTCTGTTATGGCAGCAAGATTGACAAAATACCTGACTGAAAACAAGTATCTGGATATGTCAGTCCAAAAGGGAGGCATACCAGGAATGCCTGGATGCTTGGAACATGCCACGTTGATTTGGGATGCCATCCAAAAAGCAAGAACAGAGAAGAGAGACATTGACGTAGTTTGGCTTGATCTGGCGAATGCATATGGATCAGTTCCACACGATATGATCCAGCTGGCTCTTGAAATGTATCACATCCCAGAAAACATCCGAACAATGCTGAGGAAGTATTTCCAAGGGTTCTCAATGCGGTTCTCTACCAAAGAATACACCACGGACTGGATAGACCTAGAGGTGGGCATTGCAATGGGCTGTGCAATCTCTCCCATACTGTTCGTGTTGGCAATGGAAGTCATCTTGAAAGCTGCAATGAAGAGTTCAGGTCCAGTGAATCTGGGAGATGGATACCAGATGCCTCCTCTGAAAGCTTTCATGGATGACACAACAGTCTTGTCCACGGATGAGGAAGAGACACACCAAATCTTAAAGCAGCTGGATGAGCTGGTGGCCTCTTCAAGAATGAGGTTCAAACCTAAGAAATCCCGAAGTCTCTCACTGCGAAAAGGAAAAGTGGCAGATTCAGTCAAATTCATGGTAGCCAACCAAGCCATCCCCACTGTCACAGAAGAGCCAGTAAAAAGTCTCGGAAGATGGTATGATGACTCCCTGAAAGACACACAAAGGGGATGTGAAACCAAGCAAACAGCAGAAGAAGGCCTGAAGAAAATAGATAACTGCGGACTGCCAGGCAAATACAAAGTCTGGTGTCTACAGTTCATGCTGATACCAAAGCTGCTGTGGCCACTGCTAATCTATGACATTTGCACCAGCACAGTCGAAGCAATGGAAGCCAAAATCAACAAATACACAAGAAAATGGCTCGGTGTCCCACCTGGTCTCACTGATGTTGCATTCTACTGTCGTCAAGCAATGCTGAAGCTACCTCTCAAATCCATAGTGGAGGAATACAAAGTTGGAAAAGCAAGACTGTTGAGCATGCTGGAGGAATCGGAAGACAATATCGTGAGATCAGTTCATCCAAAGCTGAGAACTGGCAGAAAGTGGAAAGTCCAAGAGGCTGTAAACAATGCCAAGAGAAACCTCAGCATCAAAGAAATAATTGGACACACGCAAACCAACAGACAGGGACTGGGAGCAACAAAAATGCAGTGGTGGTCCAAAGCCAAAGGGAAGGAAAAAAGAGACATGATCATACAGGAGTTGAAGGAAGAAGAAGATGTCAAAAGAGTGCAGAAGGCAGTCCAGCAAGGTCAACAGGGGCAATGGACAACATGGGACAGTGCACTCCAAAGAAGTCTCAGCTGGAACGATATGTGGCACATGGCTCCTCTAAGGATAAGCTTCCTCCTCAGATCTGTATATGATCTGCTCCCCTCGAATGCAAACTTAGTGAAATGGGGGAAATCAGATGACCCAGCATGTCCGCTCTGTCAGAAGAAACAAACAGTGGAACATGTCCTAAGCTCTTGCAAAGTAGCGCTAGCCCAAGGAAGGTATACATGGAGGCACAACCAAGTTCTGAAAGTGATCACAGATGTGGTTAGCGAAAAAACCATGACCCCAAACGCACCAATTGCTATGACAACGTTCTACAAAGCAGGAGGGAAACAGGTCTGGCCCGAAAGTGCTATGACAACCAGCACATTGCCAAAGGGTCTTCTGGATGGAGCAGTCGACTGGGAGTGTACAGCAGACCTCCCAGAGTGGAGAAATTACCCAGATGTCATCAGCAAGACAGGCATGAGACCAGACATCGCTCTCCATTCTGACTCCTCGAAACAAGTGATTCTGATAGAACTCACTGTGCCATACGAAAGCAGAATGGAAGAAGCACATATCTACAAGACCGAAAAATACGCCGGTCTCGCCAGCACCCTGAAGAAAGCAGGTCTGCGGGTCAAAATCTTCGCCATTGAGGTCGGGGCAAGAGGGTTTGTGGGCACCTCCGCTTATGATCTCATGAAACAACTCGCCATTTCTGGGAAGAAGAGGACTAGAGCCCTTAAAGCGATGGCAGAGGCAGCAGAAAGGAGCTCAAGCTGGATCTGGGCAAGGAGGAACCAAAAAAGTGAACTTCATAAGGATTAAATTCCCTACAGATGATGTGTGCCCCGTTAGCACATTGGTAAAACCGCGTACCGCAGTTCTGAAGCGCAGAATCGCCCAGGTTCGCTCCCCGGCGTGGGAGAAAAAAAAAAAAAAAAAAATAGACAACAGCAGAAGGGCATCCAGGAGTCATGACCTGGATGTGGCCCGGCCCCCCCGAGAGTGTAAGGAATTCAGGGCCGAAACACTTGTCTAAAGGGGGTTACTTCTCTGAAGACCTTCTGTTGTCTAGCTCTCCCTAGAGTTTCTTTCTACCTAGTCCTTGTCCTCATCATGATTATTCTTAACAGGATTTTTGTTACATGACTCATCAAACTGATTGTGCGATGGAGTTCGCATTCTATAGCCCCTGTCTTATCTGTCCATTTATTTCCTGAGGAAAAATGCGATGGTGGTTTCCCCTTGCCTTCCATCGGTGTTTCCTTAATCGATGTGAAGCTTCTCCATTTGTAATATCAGATCCTCCATGTCAGTCTGTTCACTGCTACTGGCTTGTGATCGACAAGTATCCTTTTTAGCTTGAGTGTTCTCTCCGGAAGTGCTTTGTTCACTTGTTATTGTACTTGTGGCCTCGGGCGGTGTTTTCTTAGCAGAAGTCTTCATTTTCTTTGGCTTTGTACCACACTCATCTTGATCACATGCTGACTCCTGGTGTGATCTCTTGGAAGTCTGTCTGCCTGAACCTTGTTGTAGATTTACATGTAAGTCTTCCATGTATGCACCTTGTGTGGATTGTACTGCTGGTCCAACTGGTTGTCTGGAATAATCCCTTGATGTGGAAAAGACAGGGCAGGAGTAACGATGTTGTCTGGAAGAGCCACTCGTTGGGGTTTGTTGTGAAGACACATCTGGATGGTCCATTGTTGACATTTGGTGTATCCGCTTCATTCTTGTCTCCTGCTTCAGTTATTGTTCACTGCTACTTCAGTTATTGTTCACTGCTACTTCAGTTATTGTTCACTGCTACTTCAGTTATTGTTCACTGCTACTTCAGTTGGCCACGCAACATATAACGATATCCTCACTTGTTCTGGTCGGATGGTCAAAGCACCTGAAGACAATGGGAGAAAACAAACCAGCATATTTCAGACGATGCACATTAATTAAAAAATAAAATCAATCCATTGGAGAAAAGTGTATGATCATGTGTAAAAATATTTCAGTGACATTTGAAATTGAATGAGGCCATCTAAAAGCAGAATGTAAACAGATAAGTTAAAATAATTTACTTTCTATGTAAGTTTAAGAATAACACGTTGTTGTCTGTAATTATATCTTATGATTTTTTCTGAAAATTGTGCGTATTGATGCACAACGGTTGGGTCTCTGCAACAAAGAGAGTATCACTACACTGCACAAATGTGTTTTGGACCATTTTACCACTTTCAATACAAAATAAAGTTTAACAATACGATAAACGTTTTGGAGGAAAATGATAGATGTTTTAGAATTCACAATATGGAATATCTTTGCCATTGTGGTGTTGGAAATACTCTTCATTTTTCTTGAAAAAATATATATACAAAAATTATGCACCACACACAAATAGGTCAAAAGCACTCACTTTAAAACGCGTTTTAAAGTGAGTGGTTTTATAATATATTTATTTATATAGCGCAAAATCTTGATAAAATCAAATCTAAGCGCTGAGCGTATACATGCATACATACCTACATACATATGAGCGTATACATGCATACATACATGCTTACATACTTACATACATAAATCTAAGCTGAGCGTATACATGCATACATACATACATACATAAATCTAAGCGTATACATACATACATACATACATACGTACGCACATGCATACATAATAATTACAATATTTATATAGCGCAAATCTCGACAAAATCAAATCCAAGCGCCGAAAAGACACACACGCACACACGCACGCACGCACACACACGCACACACACACACACACACACACACACACACACACACACACACACATGACCTTTGACCTTTGTGTGTGGTGCATAATTTTTGTATATATATTTTTCAAGAAAAATGAAGAGTATGATAGATGTTATTGTCTCTTTACAATGTTTTTGTGTTTAGGATTTTTTTTAAAGTATTTTCTGGACATCTGAATTTATTCCATGCTCAGGAAAAGGCTTATTTCTCCACTGTGGATCTCTGTTTCTGAATACAGGATTTGCAGTAGGTGACATAAAGAATAATTAGTACGCATACATTTATGGTGGTCGTCATTCGTCTTCATTTCAAAACAAGAAGACGAATCCTAAAAGTAACATTGTTTAGAGGATTCTTCACGCAGTTGGAAGAGGTGAAAGATCAGAACGCTGAGGGATAGAGATTTTCACATGCTTATTTACACGTAACACTGCATGGTTTGTGATCACTCTATACACATAACACTGCATGGTTTGTGATCACTCTTTACACATAACACTGCATGGTTTGTGATCACTCTTATTTACACGTAACACTGCATGGTTTGTGATCACTCTTTACACATAACACTGCATGGTTTGTGATCACTCTTATTTACACATAACACTGCATGGTTTGTGATCACACTTTACACATAACACTGCATGGTTTGTGATCACTCTTTACACGTAACACTGCATGGTTTGTGATCACTCTTTACACGTAACACTGCATGGTTTGTGTTCACTCTTTACACGTAACACTGCATGGTTTGTGTTCACTCTTTACACATAACACTGCATGGTTTGTGATCACTCTTTACACATAACACTGCATGGTTTGTGATCACTCTTATTTACACGTAACACTGCATGGTTTGTGGTCACTCTTATTTACACGTAACACTGCATGGTTTGTGATCACTCTTATTTACACGTAACACTGCATGGTTTGTGATCACACTTTACACATAACATTGCATGGTTTGTGATCACACTTTACACATAACACTGCATGGTTTGTGATCACTCTTATTTACATGTAACACTGCATGGTTTGTGATCACTCTTTACACATAACACTGCATGGTTTGTGATCACTCTTATTTACACGTAACACTGCATGGTTTGTGATCACTCTTTACACATAACACTGCATGGTTTGTGATCACTCTTATTTACACGTAACACTGCATGGTTTGTGATCACACTTTACACATAACATTGCATGGTTTGTGATCACTCTTATTTACACGTAACACTGCATGGTTTGTGATCACTCTTATTTACATGTAACACTGCATGGTTTGTGATCACTCTTATTTACACGTAACACTGCATGGTTTGTGATCACTCTTATTTACATGTAACACTGCATGGTTTGTGATCACTCTTTACACATAACACTGCATGGTTTGTGATCACTCTTTACACATAACACTGCATGGTTTGTGATCACACTTTACACGTAACACTGCATGGTTTGTGATCACTATTTACACATAACACTGCATGGTTTGTGATCACTCTTTACACGTAACACTGCATGGTTTGTGATCACTCTTTACACGTAACACTGCATGGTTTGTGATCACTCTTTACACATAACACTGCATGGTTTGTGATCACTCTTTACACATAACACTGCATGGTTTGTGATCACACTTTACACATAACACTGCATGGTTTGTGATCACTCTTTACACATAACACTGCATGGTTTGTGATCACACTTTACACATAACACTGCATGGTTTGTGATCACTCTTTACACATAACACTGCATGGTTTGTGATCACTCTTTACACATAACACTGCATGGTTTGTGTTCACTCTTTACACATAACACTGCATGGTTTGTGATCACTCTTTACACATAACACTGCATGGTTTGTGATCACTCTTTACACATAACACTGCATGGTTTGTGATCACTCTTTACACATAACACTGCATGGTTTGTGATCACTCTTTCATCACACCAGTAGGGGTCGACGTGTGTTTGCTCAGAAACTCACACGTGTTGACTGATATCAGCCAAGACAAGTATTTCTTGTGTTATGTCTACACTGTACCTTTCTGCTTTCTGCCACTCATACTTGTCTAAGTATTATGTATGGTGTGCAAATTGAACAGAATTCTTTGAGACTTTTAGATCCTACCCAACAACCGAAAAAACGTTCTTGACTCGTCGTGACTTTGATCTGCGATAAGTATTTGCAAAATGTGCAGATTTATATTGCCAGAAATTTTAATAAAATTCATTTTCAGTTTGGTAGAATCTCTTTAGCTTTCTTTTAAAATGTTAATGTACCATGGGCTACATTTTCAGTCACTTTGATAAGATCTTATAAACACTTAACTGCACTGTGTCTGTTTTCTATGGACGCAGCTTGCTCGTCTTGGGGATAAAAGACAGGAATTCAATATGGTTGATGGGGTTTTCTAGAATAGATGACTGCTGAAAAGCATAGGTTTATTGATTTATTGATTTATTGGTTCATTCATTCATTCATTCATTCATCATTTCATTCATTCTTCATTATTTATTTTTTTCATCTATTTTTTATTCATTTATTCAGTTATCATTCATTTATTTGTTATTTATCTACTTATTTATTCATGTATTCATTCGTTCATTTATTTATATACCCATTCTTTCATTCATTTGTTTTGTTTTTTCATTGCTGTTTTGTTGTTTCTATTTTTTCTTTATTCAATATTATTTTTTCTTAATTATTTCTTTTTCTGTATCATTTACATATTATTCATTTTAATTCATATATCTATCCATTCTCATTTGCTTTTACCAGTACCTGTCCATTTAGAAATTTGAGATATAGCCAAATGCATTTATTTTACATACAGGATATTCTGTACTTTGTTGTAGTAGGTAAGCAAAGGGTTCTTGTCTGGTTGTTTGTTCGTTCGTTTCATTTTGTTTTCGCTTTTCTTTTCCTTTTTTTTTTCTTTTTTTTTTTTTTTTTTTTTTGTTCTTTTTTTTCGAACATATTGATTAAACTTGTCTCCTTTTTGTTTTGTTTGATCCTTTTAGTTCCCATGATTGTCTTGTTCGTATTCTTGTCTGTAGCTAATTACCTTGTTAATATTCTCGTCAGTTCACATTATTACCATGTTAATATTATTGCCAATTTTCATGAATACTTTGTTATTACCATTATCAGTTCTCATGATTATCTTTTTTCATATTCCTGTCAGTATGTGATTACCTTATTAATTAACGTCATTGTTCTTTGTCATGGTTACGTTCTTTCACTAACTCATCATGCGTGCGTGCGTGCGTGTGTGTGTGTCTGTTTCAGCGCTTAGATTTGATTTTATCAAGATTTTGCGCTATATAAATATTGTAATTATTATTATTATTATTATTATCATCCTTGCAGACCAAAAGTAGATTAATCGTTTATGTTTGTTTGTTTTTACTCAAAGCAAATTATTGAACGTTATATGCTACTGACGGATGTGGAACTAAGGGATACAATCTCAACTGTGATAACTTACCTCATGGAAGACCAAGGACTGTGTCTGGGTGCAATATGAATGTCTACAAACTCAATACAAACATTGTGTAGCTCTACTGACACTAACTAATAAAATCAGCTTTTCTTCCCATTTAAGTCATATCACTCAATCGGGATAATCATGATGTTCCATCTAGAATTGATAATAATAATAATTATAATAATAATAATTACAATATTTATATAGCGCAAAATCTTGATAAAATCAAATCTAAGCGCTGAAACAGACACACACGCACGCACGCACGCATGCATGCACACACACGCACGCACGCACACACACACACACACACACACACACACACACACACACACACACACACACACACACACACACACGCATGGCTATAAATGGGGAGAAAGAATAAAAGCAATAAAAGCAAGAATAAAAGCAATGGAAAATTATAGAGAGCATATCATATACAATTATATATTATAACAATGTGATTCCCCTCCGAGCGGAGACAGGCTGCAGAGGGGGGTTGAGTGAGGTTAGGATTTTATGCAGAGGAGAAAAGGTGAGTTTTGAGAGCGGACTTGAAGGAGACAAAAGTAGGTTGCTGACGGACTGAGAGAGGAAGTTTGTTCCAGGAGAGTGGACCAGAAACAGAGAAGGCTCGTGGACCATAGGTATTGAGCTTAGTGCGTGGAAAGCGAAAAGTCAGAGGATCGGAGGCAGAGCGGAGGGTACGTGAGGGAACATAGATCTCAAGTAGGCTTGACAGGTAATCGGGGGCTGCGTTATTGAGGCTTTTGAGAATGAGAATGCATGACAGGGTTGTACTCTACGCTTGCGATCATAACACATCCTGGCGTCAGCCACGCTTTAGAGATACAAACACCTTGAGATATTGGTCAGAAGGTTTGAGCGACACAATCAGCAGCAACTCCACAAGGTCGATCAGAGTCCACTGTGTGGTCGCAGTCTTCCCAAACAGCTCATGGCACGCTCAACATGGGTAGGACTGATTGGAGCTAAAAAATCCCATGATGATTTTGACACGACTGATTGGGGATTGAAACACAAACTTCAAGTCAGCAGTATTTTGTGTTAACCACCACACCATGGTGACTAATCTTCATGAATTATGTAATCAGTCAGATAATATTGTACACATATAATTATAGATGATGGTCTACCTCCTTGCCATAAGAGTAGAGGCCCGTTCCTACACTAGCAGGCTGAGGCATGCAGATAGGTGAGGTAGTCAGTGATGAGGGTAAGGCATGCAGATGGTGAGATAGTCAGTGATGAGGGTAAGGCATGCAGATGGTGAGATAGTCAGTGATGAGGGTAAGGCATGTAGATGGTGAGATAGTCAGTGATGAGGGTAAGGCATGCAGATGGTGAGATAGTGCAGTGATGAGGGTAAGGCATGAGATGGTGAGACAGTGAGTGATGAGGGTAAGGCATGCAGATGGTGAGACAGTGAGTGATGAGGGTAAGGCATGCAGATGGTGAGACAGTCAGTGATGAGGGTAATGGCAGTAGATGGGTGAGATAGTACAGTGATGAGGGTAAGGCATGTAGATGGTGAGACAGTGAGTGGTGAGGATAAGGCATGTAGATGGTGAGATAGTGAGTGATGAGGGTAAGGCATGTAGATGGTGAGACAGTGAGTGATGAGGGTAAGGCATGTAGATGGTGAGACAGTGAGTCATGAGGATAAGGCATGTAGATGGTGAGATAGTGAGTGATGAGGGTAAGGCATGTAGATGGTGAGGAAGTGAGTCATGAGGGTAAGGCATGTAGATGGTGAGACAGTGAGTGATGAGGGTAAGGCATGTAGATGGTGAGACAGTGAGTGGTGAGGGTAAGGCATGTAGATGGTGAGATAGTGAGTGATGAGGGTAAGGCATGTAGATGGTGAGACAGTGAGTGGTGAGGGTAAGGCATGTAGATGGTGAGATAGTGAGTGATGAGGGTAAGGCATGTAGATGGTGAGACAGTGAGTCATGAGGATAAGGCATGTAGATGGTGAGACAGTGAGCGATGAGGATAAGGCATGTAGATGGTGAGACAGTGAGCGATGAGGGTAAGGCAAAAGTGTACTAAAAACAACTACAAGGGTGAAGTAGATTTTCAGTCAACTGAAGAAGGAATCATCGTCAAAAACAAAACTGACTTGCACGACCGCCATCTTTATCTTGCCTGCACGATCCTCTTGATGCTACCTAGCGTTATCTATTGAATACCTAGCTACACTTGCCACTAGGTATAACAAAGAATAGCACTTACCTAGCGTCCGTGGCAAAAGCCTCGACTACCTAGCGTGGAAAAATCAGGCCTCAGCACTCTCGTCTTGCAATCTCAGGAACTAAGCATGGTGATGGAGTTTTCCGGAATAGTTGATCTGTGAACAATATTTGTTTTTCCATTTAACTTGTTTGTTTTTAACACACACACCGCGCGCGCGCACGCGCCACGACACACGCACGCACACACACACACACATACACCCGCACACACACATACACCCCACACACACACACACACACACACTCAGAGACACACTCAGAGACATATTCAGTCATGTAAACGTAGATTATACGTGCAGGCTCCAAGTGTTATTCCCAGACAGACCACTTCACTAACAAGATAAACATCAGGACATAATGTTACCACTGCATTAATGGATGAATGAAGTTCCATCAAAAAAATACTGGTTGGTGTTGTGGGGGGGGGGGGGTACCACACTTCTCAACGACCAAACTGTCCAGCAGCATTGTGTTTTGTGGACTGTGACTGTGGTCTGCCAGCTTTGGTTTGACACAGCAGGCAGACAGATCTCTTCAGGCTTGGATGACTATCTGCCTGGGAGAGGGGATTATCGTTATCATTATCATTATTGTTATCGTTATCATTGTCATTATTGTTATCATTATTGTTATCATTATCATTATCATCATTGTTATCATTATCATTATTGTTTAAAGTGCAGCTGAATGGAAAGAGCCATATTAGGGCTATAACCAGGCCAATACCTCATTGACCATGAAAAAGACGGAAAAGAAAATTGGGTACACATATCAATGCATTTGCACCACTCACAACCTAAGGATAATCACGTAGCGTTAACCACTCCATCGAATTTATCACCGGGGGGGGGGGGGGGGGGGGGGGGTATAAACCCCAATGAAAGTAATACTGAAAGAGCCCCCAGCACACCCACAGTGAAATAGGTGAGGAGAAACTCCAACATAATACCTGCAGTTTGAAAAGAAGGGAGATCAGATCTCTTCACCCTTGCGCTGCTATCTGCCCAGGAGATGGACACTCGGATACAGCGTCTATGGATCTCACTGTCAACGTCCAAGCTCACCAGGCCATGGCAGATGAACCCCAAGTTTAAAGGGTAGGGTCAGTTTTGCACATACTGCTGTCCACCTGGGAAAAAAAAACACCATCAAGTAGGCATGGAGGCCACGTCCATAAACATGCCTGAAGCAGACACAGACTTCCCCATTCTTACATCTTTGCTTCCAACGCCACGCCATAACATGAAAGTGAAATTTCCACAGATGTTTGACAGAAATAATTCATTCATTGGCATGGGATCTTTAACGTCAGCTAAGTGCATGCTGCACATAATACCTTGATTTTTTTTCGTCAGTCAAAAGATTGGCACTGAATCGACCATATGGACTAAAAAAAAAACCCAACTAAATCTCTTGTGTTTGTGCAGCTTTAAATAAAACGTAAAGTCATTTAACTCTATCTGTTACTGAGGGATATAGTCTCAGCTTCACCAACTTACCTGATTGTGTACAGAGGTATAAATATAGGTGTAGTACGATCAGCAACAAAACAAAAACAAAAACAAAAATTGTCAATCCGTGTTGACAGTAACTGCTAAATAAACTGTTTTTATTACGTCATATCTCTCAGTATATCTCAATCTTATCTCTACTTTTCGTGGGCTGACGTTCGCTCGTTATTTCTTTCAACGTCTAGTCAACAAAAAGGAAAAAACTGGAAAAAGAAAAAAAGAAGAGGGATGGAAGGCAGGGGGGCGGGGGGGTGTGGAGGAGCTGGATGCAGGATGAGGATTCGCATTCGAATTTAAAAGACGTTGTGACAATTAATAATGAACAACATGTAAATAAACTAACAAGCAATTAGAGAGGGGGAATGTGTTTTCGAGCAATCGGGCTTAATCAGTGTATGTGTGTGTGTGTGTGTGTGTGTGTGTGTGTGGTGTGTGTGTGGTGCGTGTGTGTGTGTGCGCGTGTGTGTGCGCGCATGCGTGCGTGTGTGTGCATGTGCGCATGTGTGTATGCATACGTGTGTTTTGTGTGTGTATATGTGTGGTGTGTGTGTGTGGTGTGTGTGTGGTGTGTGTGTGTGTGTGTGTGTGTGTGTGTGTGTGTGTGTGTGTGTGTGTGTGTTTGCGTTCCATACCCAGGCAAACTGGCACCATGCAGATGAAATTCCTTACAGCGTCTGACCTGCCAGAAGAAGTCTTTGTCCCTCAATTACCATCAGCAGCAGGTCTGGTCTCTTGCAGTGGCCAATGTGTCCATGTCTATTCTCCTCATCTCAGAGTCGATGACTGCCATTTTTCTCCTTTTATTTGCTGCATGGCTGCATGTCATCTGAGAAGCCAGACACATGGTTCTGACATTCCACGTGGTCACTCGCATGACTGGTCATTTGTTTATTTTCTTTTGTTTGTCTGGTGCCGTGATAACTGTCCACTTTTCAATCTGTTCTAAGCTTCAGAGAAGCAGGCAGACAGTGGCAGAATTGCACTGTTATCTGGGGGGAAAGGGGAATTAGAGCACCTGGTCACAACATGAAAGCTGGAGGGAAAGACAACACCAGGTAGATCCAAGGAGAAAATATTGGACGGACTTGCAGGGAGGCTGAGCACAGAGAGGGTGGGAGATGTGCTTGCAGCAACAAGGGATAGATTCGTATGGAGGACCACGATCGCCAACGCCATGCGGCAGGGCACATGATGATGATGACGATCTTGGGGCTGTTCAGACTGACATAGGCAGTAGCTAATCAGTGAGAAGACCTCTCCCAGTGTCAGAAGCAACAATAATAATAATAAATAATTACAATATTTATATAGCGCAAAATCTTGATAAAATCAAATCTAAGCGCTGAAACAGACACACACGCACGCACACACACACGCACGAACGCACCACACACGCACGAACGCACGCGCACACACACACACACACACACACACACACATCACACACACACACACACACACACACACACACACACACACACAACACACACACACACACACACACACACGCACGGCTATAAATGGGGAGAAAGAATAAAAGCAATGGAAAATTATAGAGAGCATATTATATACAATTATATATTACAATGTGATTCCCCTCCGAGTGGAGACAGGCTGCAGAGGGGATTGAGTGAGGTCAGGATTTTATGCAGAGGAGAAAAGGTGAGTTTTGAGAGCGGACTTGAAGGAGACAAAAGTAGGTTGCTGACGGACTGAGAGAGGAAGTTTGTTCCAGGAGAGTGGACCAGAAACAGAGAAGGCTCGTGGACCATAGGTATTGAGCTTAGTGCGTGGAAAGCGAAAAGTCAGAGGATCGGAGGCAGAGCGGAGGGTACGTGAGGGAACATAGATCTCAAGTAGGCTTGACAGGTAATCGGGGGCTGCGTTATTGAGGTTTTTGTAGCACATGGTGTCTAGTTTGTACTGTAATCTGTAGCGTCCATACCTTAAACCAATCCAGTTTGAACTTCTGCCACCTCACCTCACAAGACTCTTGCCAGATGGAGTGGGGTTTTTTTTGCCATTTCACAAGGCTCTAGCCAGGTGGGGTGGTTCTTTTTTAGTCCTCTCATGATATTCTAACCAGGTAGGACAGTTCTTCTTCTGCCACTTCAAGAGACTGTACACGTGGGCGATTCTTCTTCTGCCACCTCACGACGCTATTACCAGGTGGGATGGTTCTGCTTCTGACATCTCATGAGGTGGGGTAGTTCTTCTTCTACTACATCATGAGGTGGGGTAGTTCTTCTTCTACTACATCATGAGGTGGGGTAGTTCTTCTTCTACTACATCATGAGGTGGGGTAGTTCTTCTTCTACTACATCATGAGGTGGGGTAGTTCTTCTTCTACTACATCATGAGGTGGGGTAGTTCTTCTTCTACTACATCATGAGGTGGGGTGGTTCTTCTTCTACCACATCATGAGGTGGGGTAGTTCTTCTTCTACCACATCATGAGGTGGGGTGGTTCTTCTTCTACCACATCATGAGGTGGGGTAGTTCTTCTTCTACCACATCATGAGGTGGGGTAGTTCTTCTTCTACCACATCATGAGGTGGGGTGGTTCTTCTTCTACCACATCATGAGGTGGGGTAGTTCTTCTTCTACCACATCATGAGGTGGGGTAGTTCTTCTTCTACCACATCATGAGGTGGGGTGGTTCTTCTTCTACCACATCATGAGGTGGGGTAGTTCTTCTTCTACCACATCATGAGGTGGGGTAGTTCTTCTTCAACCACATCATGAGGTGGTAGTTCTTCTTCTACCACATCATGAGGTGGGGTAGTTCTTCTTCTACTACATCATGAGGTGGGGTAGTTCTTCTTCTACCACATCATGAGGTGGGGTAGTTCTTCTTCAACCACATCATGAGGTGGTAGTTCTTCTTCTACTACATCATGAGGTGGGGTAGTTCTTCTTCTACCACATCATGAGGTGGGGTAGTTCTTCTTCTACCACATCATGAGGTTCTGGCCAGGTGGTATGGTTCTTCTTCTGTCACGTCACAAGACTCTAGTAAGGTAGAGGGGTTCTTCTGCTACCTCACAAGGCTCAAGACACCTTTTATAGTTCTTCTTCTGCCACCTCACAAAGCTCTTGCCAGGTGGAACAGTTCTCCTCACCAGGCTGTAACCAGGTTGGATGGTTCTGTTTATGTCATCTGTAGGAGCTCTGGCCAGGTGGGATGGTTCTAATTCTGTTATATAATGAAGTTGTGCTCAGGTGGAGTGGTTCTAATTCTACCAGCTCATATGGTTCTAACCAGGTGGGGTGTTTTTTCTTCTTCTGCCAGCTGATCACAAGACTCTTGCCAGGTGGGGAGATTCTCATCGTACCACCTCAAGAAGCACTTGCTAGATGGAGTGAATTTTCTTCCGCCACCTCACGAGTCTCTAACCAAGTGAGGTAGTTCTGCGTCTTCCCCCTGACGAAACTCAAGCCAGGTGGAATGGTTCTTTTTCTGCCAACACACAAAGGTTCTTGCCAGTCAGAATGGTTCTTCCTCGTTTACCACACGAGGCTGTAGCCAAGTGGAATAGTTCTTCTGCCACCTCACAAAGCTCTAACCTGGTTGGGAGGTTCTTCTCCCTCTGCCATCCAGAGGAGGCTGTAGCCAGGTGGGATGGTTTTTCTTCTACTACTCACAAGGCTTCAAGTTGAGTGGTTCTAAATCTGCCACCTTACAAGGCTCCACCCAAGTGCAATGGGTTTTCTTCTGGAACCTCAGGAAGCTCTGACCAAGTAGGGTGGTTCTTTTGCCACCTCACAAGACCCTAACCAGATGGTGTAGCTCTTTTTCTGCCATTTCAGAAAGGGTTTTGTCACCTGAGGAACCTCAACCAGGTGGAGTGGTTCTAATTCTGCCACCTCACAGGACTCTAGCGAGATGGAGTGGTTCTGATTCTGCCACCTGACAAGACTCTACCCAGGTGGAGTGGTTCTAACTCTGTCACCTCAAAAGGCTCTTGAGAGGTGGAGTGGTCCTTCCTGCCAGCTCAGGAGGCTCTGACTAGATGGGATGGCTCTTCGTCTGCTATTTCTCAAGACTCTAAGCAGATGGAGAGGTTCTAATTTTGCCATCCCACAATGCCAGGTAGAGTGATCCTGCCAGAAGAGGTTATAATCCTTCTCCCTCAACATGCCGTCTGCAGCAACCCTGATCTTTAGCAGTGCCACCATGTTGATGTCCATCTTCTTCATCTCACAGTCTGTGATTGCTGTTTTCCTTCTTTGATGTGCTGTAGGTCATCTGAGGGCCAAGGCACATGTTCGTGACATTCCAAGTGATCAGTCTTAAGACTGAAGATTTCTTCTTTATGTTTTATTTTGTTTTTGTTTTTGTTTTTGTTTGTTTTGTTTTGTTTTGTTTTGTTTTGTTTTGTTTTGTTTTGTTTTGTTTTGTTTTGTTTTGTAGCCTGGTGCTTTGACGGCTATCCACTTTCCTATCAGTCGTAAGATCCAAGCACCCACTGAAGCAGACAGACAATATGGATCAGCACCTTATTGTCCAGGGCTGCCTGGATTGAGGTATGCGGTAGCTGATCTCTGAGACGACCTCTCCAACTGTTGGAGGCAATCTGTAGCGTCCGTACCTTATGCCAGTCTGGTTTGAACTTAAAACTCTCTTTCTCTCTCTCTCTCTCTCTCTCTCTCTCTCTCTCTCTCTCTCTCTCTCTCTCTCTCTCTCTCTCTCTCTCTCTTCATACATATATGTGTATATGTATATATATGTATATATATATATGTGTGTGTGTGTGTGTGTGTGTGTGTGTGTGTGTGTGTGTGTGTGTGTGTGTGTGTGTGTGTGTGTAATATTGTTTATTTGTACATGTTTATTTATACATGTGCGTGCGTGCGTGCGTGCGTGCGTGGTGGTGTGTGTGTGTGTGTGTGTGTGTGTGTGTGTGTGTGTGTGTGTGTGTGTGTTGTGTGTGTGTGTGTGTGTGTGTGTGTGTGTGTGTGTGTGTCAGCAGATTTATTTTTACTCTACAGTGAAACCATCATAAGATCAAGAGTAACCTAGAAATATGCCTTAGGATAACGGCTGGATGAAAAATGATAAACAATCTTCGTTATGCAGATGACACCGTTCTAATTGCAGAAAATGGAAAAGACCCACAAAATCTTGTGACTTTAACAGAAATAGAAAACCGAAAGAAAGTGCTGGAGCTAAATAGTAAGAAGACAGAAGTCACTGTATTCAGTAACAAAAAAACAAACAAACAAAGAAATCCCCACATGTAAATAACAGCAAACAGCACAACGTTGAGACAAATTCATAAGTTTAACTATCTTGGAAACTGAAACTGAAATAAACAAAGTACATGGGGTTTTGTTGTTGTTGTTGTTGTTGTTGCTGTTTTGTGTGTGTGATTGCTTTTGTTTGTTTGTTTGTTTTCCTGTTTTTTGTTTTGTTTTGTTTTTTGTTTTTTGATGGGGGATTAACATCTAGCCTTCCCCCAAAGATGGTCTACATTATACTCCACATAATCTACACATTAGACATCATAGGTATTCCAAAGAGGCAAACATTATATTAAACAATTGATCAGTATAAAAGATTTGAAGTCTTTCTACGAAGTAGTTGATAGGCACTATAAAATGTGTTAATAATTGATTGGATTGCTAGATAACAGAAGAGCTAATCAATATCTAAGTAACTTCTTAGATATTGTGAATCTAAGACATTTTTGCATGTTTTCTGGAGGTGTGTTCCAGAAGGTAACTTCTGAGTACATGAGGCTGGTGGTTTAAAAGGTTAATTCTTGAGAGGGAATTATCGATTTTTCTCTTGTTGCGCGTGAGATTTACTGAAGTGTTTGTTGTGTAAGCTGGCGTCATCATCATCATCATCATGTGCCCTGCCGCATGGCGTTGGCGATCATGGCCCTCCACATGAATCTATCCCCCGTCACTGCAAGTAGCCTACATCTCCCATCTTTTCTGTTTTCAGCCACCCTAAAGTCCGTCCAATAATTTCTTCCTGAGTGTACCTGGTGTTCTCGTCCCCCTCCAGCTCTCCTGTTGTGGCCAGGTGTTCTAATTCCCCTTTCCTCATAAAATGCCCTATAAATGTTGCTTGTCTTTTCCTAATCATTCTTATTAATGATCTTTTCGTGTCTGCTTCCTTCAAGACTGTCTCGTTTGTTTACTTTGCTGTCCATGGAACTCTCAACATTCTTCTTAGAAACCTCATCTCGGCTGCCTCAATCTTGTTCTGGCTTTGCTTGTTGACTGTCCACGGCTCACAACCGTAGACTTATCTGGCGTATGTCCATTTATTATTTTGTTCAGAAATGTCTAATTAGCAGATTGTAGTAGAAGACTGCGTTCAACTCGTGGGATGACGTCCATTTAACTGCATCACGAGGAAAGCTTTCTTTATTGTTAGAAGGTGACAGCTTTTGCGAAGCCTAATAGATGCGCAAACGTTTGGAAGGTAGATAACTCCTACGCCGGCGAATGTTAATTAATCAAATTAAATACTTTAATAGACCCTAACCGAATAACTTGAGGAGGAAAAGTCTGTATTAAGGACAGCAAGTGTATTTGAAAGAAATGAAAATGGGGAAGACATGTATTATTTAACTACAATATTTATGCACCTCAACCTCTTTCTCCAGTTGAACTCCGCCCACCTGTGCCGCTCAGCAGCATTGCGCAGTCTTCTAAATATAGAAAATCAGTCCAGTGAAAATGGCGTCAAGTGTGTGGAACGGGTGAACGGGTGAGTCTTGATTTTCTTTTCTGTTGAACTGATTTCCACCGTTTAGTATAATGTAATGAATCAGTTATTGTTGTGATCTGTGTTGAATCGATTGTTTATTCATTATTATGTGATCTTGTGTGTGGTTCGAGTAGATCATCTATGCTTTTGTCTGATCTATTTCGTCTGCCGAGTTTATAGACATAGCCATAGGTGCTTGAATAAAATTAAAAAGGGTAAACGCTTCCGAAAAAATTAAACAAATAAATCGGACATTATTAGTCATTTAGTTTTAAATGCTGAGTAGTACATCAAAAGAGCAATCGTCCACGACAGACAACCCTTCGCTGACGTACTGCTTTGTCTGATATCTTTAAATTAATTTAACAGTGGTAGCCAGTTGAGTTGAGAAACGCTAAGCACGTCACAGAGTTAGTTGTCTTAGACAAAGCCTCGAAACCATGCAGTGTACTGTGTAGACAGCTTCTTTTCTACACTTTATGCTCGAAACACACTGAGCCTGTCGTCATTCTTGGTTTTCAGTTTTCAGTTTCTCAAGACGACGTCTCCGCGTTCTGAACGAATTCCATATTTGATATTATGATATGCACTAACAGTAACAGTTGAGGCCACAACACTTGACACATTCGTGTCAAGGGCCTCCAAAATCCCAGACTAGACCGACCCCCTTCCCCCCCCCCCCACTTCCACTCAGAGCCCCTGCCCCACCCACCCTGCTGCCCTCTTCACCCACCCCACCCCTCTTGCCCTCTTCACCGTCCCCTTCCCCCTCCTACCTCCTCACCCCACCACCCTCATTCCCCCCACCCCCACCCCACCATCATCATGATTAAAACTGAACTCTTAAGACATGTCCACTGCCCCAGATTTATCTGCTGCAAACCCCCCCAATTATAGGCGCCAGAATAATCAAGTTTGATTGTGGGCCCTCAACACTGAAGAAGAAGAAGAAGAAGAAGAGTTAGTTGTCTTAGACAAAGCCTCGAAACCATACAGTGTAGACAGCTTCTTTTCTACACTCTATGCTCAAAACACACTGAGCCTCTCGTCATTCTTGGTTTTCAGTTTTCAGTTTCTCAAGCCGACATCTCCGCGCTCTGAACGAATTCCATATTTATATAAAATTATATTATGATATGCACTAACGTCACAGGTGCCATGTGTATGGTGATCATGGCACAAGCCTTTAGCCTGCACATAAACATAAACCAGGCCCTGATGTTAGTAACAAACCTGGACCTGGACTCCTAGTAGCGGCAAGCTCTTGAAAATGAACTGCCTCAGTGGCTGAAAATTAAAGAAACTCGTTTCACCTCCTGCTGTGTCAGATTTCTGATGATTGAACAGATTTTGCAGTAAACTACTATCACTAGTATCAGTATCAGTTACTGCTTAGTGTTTACTTAGGCCTATCCATTTCCACTTTCTTCATGATTGTACAAGTCCTTTTTTTAACAAATTTTAATTCACATTCAAATTCATCTTATGGTTGTAACTGAGAACTGGGTCGTGTATACATGTCTATTCACACACGATCATGCCAGCATGATTAGGCCTGCAGGTACATTGATCAGCAAGTGCCTGAATCCTCTTCATATCTGCGTGTTAAATATCATGTCTGCACAAAAAATATCATATCTGCATGCTAAATATCATGTCTGCACACAAAATATCATGTCTGCACACAAAATATCATGTCTGTATAAAAAATATCATATCTGCATGCTAAATATCATGTCTGCACACAAAATATCATGTCTGCACACAAAATATCATGTCTGCACACTGTATACACTCACAAAATATGTCTGCGCACACAAAATATCATGTCTGCACACAAAATATCATGTCTGCATGCTGAATATCATGTCTGCACACAAAATATCATGTCTGCATGCTGAATATCATGTCTGCACACAAAATATGTCTGCACACTGTATGCACACACAAAATATGTCTGCTCACACAAAATTTCATGTCTGCACACAAAATATGTCTGCACACAAAATATGTCTGCACACTGTATGCACACACAAAATATGTCTGCGCACACAAAATTTTATGTCTGCACACAAAATATCTGCGCACAAAATATCAAATATGCATGTTAAAGATCCAGTAAGCTATATCTGTGTTCAGTGGTTTATGGAAGTACAAAATATAGAAACATCCAGTATGCTCCCCACCAAAGACAGGAGTATGCAATATTGCAACCTATGCAGCAACATAGATGCCTGCGCAGTTTTCATCTGATAATGTTGCGTATGCACACCTGAGAAAGAGAGAAAGAAAATATAAACAGCAACATTTCTTGAAACACTTGCCCACTTTAAAAATATTTTACCAAAAAAATCCATTATATTCAGAGATTACAATTATGGAAAATGTAAATTTCTTCATTTCTGTCTGAACCTCAGTACTTGGTTTTCTACCAGTTGCATTTGAAATGAGACTGTTTGCCATCAATTTGCTGAAAAGTCCATCCATAAATATTAAAGCAGCAGAAAAATCTTTGCTGACAGTAGCATTATTTTGAAAACACATACACATACAGACACACGCAGACACAGACACACACACACAGACACACACACAACACACACACACACACACACACACACACACACACACACACACACACACACACACACACACACACACACACACACACACACACAAACACACACACACACTCACACACACACACTCACACACACACTCACACAAACACTCACACAAACACACACACATACTGTCATAGATATACACACACAGACACACACACACACATACACATGCACACATACACACTCACACACATGTTCACATGCACACACACATTTCAAGATTCACACACACATGTATACACACACACACACACCACACACACACACACACACACACACACACACACAACACACACACACACACACACCACACACACACACACACACA
>JAPXFY010000012.1:86950958-86955958 GCA_030674185.1 Monoplex corrugatus | reverse complement strand
ATAAAATGTCCTATAAATGTTGCTTGTCTTCTCCTAATCGTCATAAATGATTTTCTTGTGTCTGCCTTCTTCGAGACTGTCTTGCTTGTTTTCTTCGCTGACACCATTAAAAGGGTGGAAGCGTTAAGATGGGCAGCAAACAGGCCAGTTTTTGATGTTGAGGCTTTTGATTGAACTCAAGATATCAGATCTCGTGTCCAGGATTCTGTCAGAAGAATCCAGCCCACGTAAAACTGTGGACTGTACCAGAATCGAACCCACGGTTCCTTAGTTATCAGCATAATCAACTCAGCTGACGGAGCGACCATAGAGTTATTGGATTTATTTCAAGAGGGATTCGCCGCGCTCAGACAGCTCCCTATGCGCTGGCAAGGTCTTGAAACGGGGAAAGGGGAGAAGGGACCTATCAAACAGTAACTGACACCACCAGGATGATGGAAACATTAAGATGGGCTGTGAACAGGCCAGTGGACCTATTAAACAGTAAGCTGACACCACCAGGATGATGGAAACATTAAGATGGGCTGTGAACAGGCCAGTGGACCTATTAAACAGTAAGCTGACACCACCAGGAAAGATGGAAACATTAAGATGGGCAGTGAACAGGCCAGTGGACCTATCAAACACTAAGCTGACACCACCATAATGATGGAAACATTAAGATGGGCAGTGAACAGGCCAGTGGATCTATGAAAGAGTAAGCTGACACCACCAGAACGATGGAAACGTCAAGATGGGCTGCGAACAGGCCAGTGGACCTATCAAACAGTAAGCTGACACCACCAGAATGATGGAAACATTAAAGATGGGTCTGTGAACAGGCCAGTGGACCTATCAAACAGTAAGCTGACACCACCAGAATGATGGAAACATTGAGATGGGCAGCCAACAGGCCATTGGACCTGTGAAACAGTAAGCTGACACCACCAGAATGATGGAAACATTGAGATGGGCAGCCAATAGGCCGGTGGACCTGTGAAACAGTAAGCTGACACCACCAGAATGATGGAAACATTAAGATGGGCAGCCAACAGGCCAGTGGACCTATCAAACACTAAGCTGACACCACCACAATGATGGAAACATTAAGATGGGCAGTGAACAGGCCAGTGGACCTATCAAACAGTAAGCTGACACCACCAGAATGATGGAAACATTAAGATGGGCAGTGAACAGGCCAGTGGACCTATCAAACAGTAAGTTGACACCACCAGAATGATGGAAACATTAAGATGGGCTGTGAACAGGCCAGTGGACCTATCAAACAGTAAGCTGACACCACCAGAATGATGGAAACATTAAGATGGGCAGCCAACAGGCCAGTGGACCTATCAAACACTAAGCTGACACCACCACAATGATGGAAACATTAAGATGGACAGCCAACAGGCCAGTGGACCTATCAAACAGTAAGCTGACACCATCAGAATGATGGAAACATTAAGAAGGGCAGCCAACAGGCCAGTGGACCTATCTAACAGTAAGCTGACACCACCAGAATGATGGAAGTATTAAGATGGGCAGCCAACAGACCAGTGTTTTTAATGTTGGGGGCTGGGATTGAACTCAAGATACCAGAGCCTGAGTCCATGGCTCTATCAACTAACCCACGACCGACCGCTGATTGATGGTGCATGTAGCGATAATGATAATACAGACATCCGATATCCACATACAACCACTCGATTTTCGTAGTGAAAAGGATTTCTTTTTTGTTTGTTTGGTAAGTTTGATTTGGATTGGGGGGGGGGGGGGGGGGAAGAGAATTTGTTATTTGCTTCGTTTGGTAAGGTTGGTTTGGTGTTTAGGTTGCGTTGTTTTGTTTTTCATGTACCGCTACCCGAATATTACAAACTCAAATAAGCCTGTCTCCCACTGACACAAATTAGATTCTACTACTGCACAGGCACATGCAGTGTCTCACAACGGTGGTTAGACTGAAGTTGGCTTTTTTTTTTTTTTTTAATTTTTTTATTTTTTTTTTAGTGATTGTTTTCACCAGTGATTACCAAAATGCCTAAGATAAACTTCTGTCTTGATATGCGTGGCCTGCTGACGACATTGTGACGTCAGTGGTTAACTACGGGTTTACTTGCCGCGGGTGGGCAATTTTCGCTTTGTTCTCTTTGGGGCGTAGGGCGTTGTGACAAAATGAACCTGGGAAGGTGAACCATCAGTCAAGTGTCGTCGCTAGTATGTCACAGAGAAGAGAGAGAGAGAGAGAGCGGGTGTGTGTATGTGTGTGTGTGTGTGCGTGTGTGTGAGAGAGAGAGAGAAAAAACAGACAGAGAGTGAGAGAGAGAGGAACAGAATATTTTATCACTCGAGGATAGTAGCATTTGATCCCATTGAACCTGTATTAGACAGACAGAGAGGAGAGGGGGGGGGGGGGAGATAACACTGACACTGACATTGACTCTTGACATTGTCAGTTTTAATTTTGAAGGCTGTCTACCTACACACGATGTTAACATGTATAAAACATGTTTTCTTTACAACATACATGTATTCATACGTACACACATTCACACGTAGGCATATGTATTCACGTGTTATACATGTATACGTAAATACGTACGATGATACTACATACATGCATTGATGCAAGATACAAGCCTGTACACATACATCAGGCATTCATACATACATGCATACAAGCAACCTCTTTTATGCGTACATGCGTGCATAATACGTGTGGGTTGTGGTGGCAGTAGTGTGTCTGTCTGTCTGTCTGTCTGCCTGTTGTATCTGTGTCTGTGTCACTGTGAGTGTATCTGTGTGTGTGTGCCTCTATGTAGTGTCTGCGTGTGCTGTGTGTTTATGAGTGTTTGTCTCTGTGTGTTGTGTGTGTTTGTGTGTGTGTGTGTGTGTGTGTGTGTGTGAGTATGTGTGTTTGCGTGTCTGTGTGTGTGTGTTTGCGTATGTCTGTGTGTGTGTGTGTGTGCGCGCGCGCATGTCAGGTGTGTGTGTCTGTGTGTGTTTGAGTGTGTGTGTGTCTGTGTTTGTGCTGTGTGTGTTTGAGTGTGTGTGTGTTGTGTCTGTGTTGTGTGCTGCGTATGTCTGTGTGTGTAGGTGTGTGTAGGTGTGTGTGTTGTGTTTTGGTGTCAGTCTGTGTGTTGTGTGTGTGCGGTGTTTTTGGGTGTCGTGTGTGTGTGTTGTGTGTGCGTGTGTCGTTTATGGTGTGAGTCTGTGTTTGTGTGTGTGTGTGTGTGGGGGGGGGTAAGTATGGTGGCAGGTATGGGCGGTGGTTGGAAATGGCCAAGCGTCAAACTGAGCGAACGTCTGACATCCCATTGACGTAGTTTTACGGAGATAGGGTGGTCCATCGTGGCCAAACTCAAACATTTCCAAATAATGAGTCAGCTCTAAAATTAGACTTGACGCATCTGCCTCGACATTCTAAGGTCAAAACCTACTGTTGTGTATTTTTAACCCTTTGACTCTCGCACCCCTGTCCACCCACTGCAAAAAATTAACCCTTAGACTCCCTCACCTATCCACCAGCTTTCTTGCAGGAAGTCAAAGGGTCGAGGTTTTGGTTTGCTAGCATGGTTGAAATGCAGGATGCTGGTGGACAGGGTGCGGGAGTCAAATTGTTAAAATGTTGGAAACTTCGATTTTGTTGTTGTTGTTGTTGTTGTTGTTGTTGTTGACATGATCACATAAAGTATGAAAAGGTTGCTTAGTTTGTGTCTACCACAACTTCTGACGGGAGATACTTTCAGTTTTATAATACAAGTGTACACGTGTGTAGGCTTAAGGCTGCAACATACAGGTAAGCAATTTGAACTCCCCCGTTGGGTTGCCGGGGGCTCTTTCAGTATAAATAGTATCCCCCCACCTTCTGGAAATTCTGTGCTAGAAATGTCCTCTTTTCTGTCACTCTCTTTGTTTCTGCCTTGTTGCCTTGCTTTCTGTCATTTCCATTTATTTTCTGCCTTAATGGTCCATTCACCTGTATTTTTTCGATAAAGTCTTACGTACTTTTTCTTCGGATGGATAATTGGGTACATGTGTTAAGTGCCTTTTTGGCTCTAAGGAGGTAAGATATGCGGAAGCAATTTTAGGTAGTTTATGCCTGTTTTTATGTATGTTTTGGTGTCCTTATGTATGCTTATATTTGTATTCAGGTGTGTTTTTTAAATTTCTCCTGTGCGATAAATCGGACGGAATGGTTCTACGCCGGGGCCATGTCCTTAGATTATGTGCGCGAATGCATTGATATGTGTACTTAATTTTCTTTTCTTTTTTTTTTTTCCTGTTGAAGTTTTGTGTGTTTTGAAGCGGTTATAGCCCTGATATGGCTCTGTGCAGTCGGCTGGGCTTTAAACAACAATAAAAGAAAAAAAAACAAAGCAATTTGAACAGAACCTCAGATACAAGTGGATAGATATGTGTGAAAACGAATACATCCATGTGTAGTACAGACGAGGCTAGTGAGTAGGAATGAGGCATGTTTATATAAACCAAGATTATTCCAGTAATATGCTGATACAATACCAGTATAAAATATATGCTAAGTAAAACATATGCTAGGTAGGGCCTCAGGACTTGGCCAGCTCGTGGGTTTATTTTACAGGCTTTAAGGCTTGTGCCATGATCACCATACATGTGGCACCTGTGACGTTAGTGCATATGGAATTCGTTCTGAGCGCGGAGACGTCGTCTTGAGAAACTAAAACCGAAACTTCATTTGTTTGTTTATTTTACAGGGCTTAAAACGTTCCGCGTCTGGGCGGAATTCCGCGATTTCGGTTTGTCAAAAAAAAAAAAAAAAAAAAAAAAAAGGAGCAAGGCATCCATGATCGGCTTGCAAGCGTTCATAGCAATGGCACGCAAGTTATGGCCCCTGATTTTTCTTCATTTTATTGTTATGTTTTTAACCCCTTCTCCCTGTTTCCCAAATATATCTTCCTGTAATAATTATGTGTTTACAGCAATTTTTATGCGCTAAATATCTCTTGAAATTATGTCCAGAAAGCGCGAAATGGCATAGATTT
>JAPXFY010000012.1:86940958-86945958 GCA_030674185.1 Monoplex corrugatus | reverse complement strand
GCCCACAAGGACAGTTCTGGAATGACCTTCTGATCATTAAGGCGTGAGCTTGTTGGAACTCAAGAGGAAAATAAATCTCTGTGACGTATGCAGCCCACAAGGACAATTCTGGAATGACCTCCAAAATTATCACGAGACTATCTCATTTGACATGCGATTCATCTAGTTGTCTGTGGTTATTAAATTGAAGGTCGCAGCCACGTTTGGCATACACCAGGACACGGTTGGCCTTCCTAGCCAGTCTCTCATTAAGTGCATTTTGGGCTGTAGAGAAATGTGATATGGGGTTTTGCATACACCAGGACACGGTTGGCCTTCCTAGCCAGTCTCTCATTAAGTGCATTTTGGGCTGTAGAGAAATGTGATATGGGGAAGCAATTTTAGGTCATTTAGGCCTGTTTTTTATGTTTTAGTATTCTTAATTATGTTTAAAATTTTACTTAGGTATGTCTGTGTTTAAATCCCCTGTATCAGAAATTGGACGGAGTGGTCAACACCAGGGCATCTCCTTAGATTATGTGCGCGAATACATTAACATGTTTGATTAATTTTCTTTTCCTTTGTAAATATTGTGTTTGTTTTGAAACGGTTATGGCCCTGATACGGCTCTGCGCAGTCGGTTGGGCTTTAAACAAAAATAACAGTCAGAAGCCTCTCAATAAGATATATACATTTTGGGTCTATGTTCATTACCTGCAATTTGAAACTTTTCTCTGTGATACATGACTATAGAAGCTAAGGATATTAATTAGTCCACGTGGCCTTCAGGATCATCTATGTAAGGACCACCTTTTATGGCTTTTGTCCAGTACTGTGGAGTTGTGGCTGTAAGTCATTATTAACCTGATGTCACACATATCATACAACGGTATCCAGCCCTACATTAACGGGATACAGTGACACGTTTTCAGTGACAGACCTTGGACCCTGACCAAGTCCCCAGAACACTCAATTACTGTGTGTGAAGCGCGTTGTCTGAGAGGAGCAGTCAACAAGATCAAACGTAACACGATCAGAAACACCAAGGTCAGAGAAATGTGTGTGAACGAACGCCGGTCCGCCATGATAGTCATCACCAGATCTTGACACAAAACAGTGATTTGGTTATCTGACAGGATACAACCCCAAAAGCTGGCTCAACAAACATACAACAAAGATATGTTTAGATTATAGTGAGAGGCACACCAAGGAAGACGTAGATCGACAGTATGAAGAAAATCTTGTCATCACGTAGCGTTTCTTCCTTTTTATGCCTTCCGGCTCGCTGTTGAGCGTCAGCAGATCCCCCCCCCCCTCCCCCTACGATGCCCAAGATGGTAAACAAACAGAAGGCTGATGAACTAATCAATGTAAAGCGCAGTGAGTCCTTACCTATGTGTGTGAGAATAGCGCTATATAAATGTGATTTATTGTTTGTTTGTCATTTTTCGTTGCCACTTTGTGTGTTAGATGTCCGTTCGTTGTGAAGCAAAAAGTGAATTTAAAAAAATGATTAAAAAAGTAATTGGGGCCGTTTATCATTAGCCCGGCTCGGCACGGCTGGCTGTTTTAACGTTTATAGCAATTGTCAGGACCAGGGCTAGCCACCGTCTTGACCCCACATGTCTTCATGGACTGCAAGAGATCAACACATTTCCTTTTTGCCTTCAGACCATGGTTGGTAGTGAAAAAGACAGCGGGGCAGTGCACAGCGACTTCGGTTTATATTTCTATTGATCCTTTGACTCCCACACACTGTCTACCAACATCCTGCATTGTCAACCATGCTAAGAAAGCAAAAACTTAACCCTTTGACTCCCACACCCTGTCCACCAGCATCCTGCATTGTCAACCATGCTAGCAAAGCAAAAACTTAACCCTTTGACTCCCACATCCTGTCCACCAGCATCCTGCTTTGTCAACCATGCTAGCAAAGCAAAAACTTAACCCTTTGACTCCCACATCCTGTCCACCAGCATCCTGCATTGTCAACCATGCTAGCAAAGCAAAAACTTAACCCTTTGACTCCCACACCCTGTCCACCAGCATCCTGCATTGTCAACCATGCTAGCAAAGCAAAAACTTAACCCTTTGACTCCCACACCCTGTCCACCAGCATCCTGCATTGTCAACCATGCTAGCAAAGCAAAAATTTAACCCTTTGACTCCCACACCCTGTCCACCAGCATCCTGCATTGTCAACCATGCTAGCAAAGCAAAAACTTAACCCTTTGACTCCCACACCCTGTCCACCAGCATCCTGCACTGTCAACCATGCTAGCAAAGCAAAAACTTAACCCTTTGACTCCCACACCCTGTCTACCAGCATCCTGCATTGTCAGCCATGCTAGCAAAGCAAAAAACTTAACCCTATAGTTCCCTTACCTTCTCCATCAGCTTCCTGCAAGAAGCTGGAGGATAGGGTGAGGGAGTCAAAAGGTTAAGTTTTTGCAATTGGTGGATATGATACAGAAGTCAAAGGGTTAAGCATACGCAAAAGAAGACTTTTTTTTTCAAACTTGTGCAGTTTGGTGTCATCTTTACAGTGTCCACAAAAACCCACCGAGCGTGGAACGTGGCTTCTTCTACTGATTGGTGGCGACGAGTTGTGCTAGAAACTCAGCACTGATTAGCCATGGCCAGAAAACTTTCAAATGACTCGAGCCACGTGTGGTTTTGGCTGCTTAGACCTCGTGTTATTAGTATGCGAACAAAGTGTAAGAACAGCTGGAAGCTGGTGGACAGGATGAGGGAATCAAAGGGTTAAGTTTTTTTTAGTTGGTGGATAGGGTGCGGGGGTGAAAGTGTTAAAGCAGGGCTGGTAGGCGGCCTGGCACTGCTCGGAAAACAGTACGATAACCGCTCCAACCTGGGCCAAGGGCCTGCAGTGCTGGGAAACTAATTGTACGATAAAAGGTTTCATCATCATTAATTCTCTGTTGTCTGCGCTGATAAACTAATTGTATGACGACCGGCCTCATCATCATTAATGTACTGGTGTCTGACGCAGTAATCGTTCTTGGCTGTATTTTGTTCATCGTTGTTTACGTCTGTGCATGCCAGCTTCTGCCTTGTTATTTTGACACCTGTTATTACACGTAGACTGGACACTCTTTGTTCTTTTCACCCTTTTGACTCCCCGCACCCTATCCACCAGCTGCAAAAACTGACCCGTTTGACTCCTGCACACTATCCACCAACTGCAAAAACTGACCCTTTTGATACCTGCACCCTATCCATACACTACAAAAACTGTCCCTTTGATACCCGCACCCTGTCCACACACTACAAAAACTGACCCTTTTGATACCTGCACCCTGTCCACACACTACAAAAACTGTCCCTTTGATACCCACACCTTATCCACACACTACAAAAACTGTCCCTTTGATACCCACACCCTGTCCACACACTACAAAAACTGACCCTTTTGATACCCACACCCTGTCCACACACTACAAAAACTGACCCTTTTGATATCCACACCCTATGCACACACTACAAAAAACTGACCCTTTTGATACCCACACCCTATGCACACACTACAAAAACTGACCCTTTTGATACCCGCACCCTGTCCACACACTACAAAAACTGACCCTTTTGATACCCACACCCTGTCCACACACTACAAAAACTGACCCTTTTGACTCCCCGCACCCTATCCACACACTACAAAAACTGACCCCTTTTGATACCCACACCCTGTCCACACACTACAAAAACTGACCCTTTTGACTCCCCGCACCCTGTCCACACAGTACAAAAACTTACCCTTTTGATACCCGCACCCTGTCCACACACTACAAAAACTGACCCTTTTGATACCCGCACCCTATCCACACACTACAAAAACTTACCCTTTTGATACCCACACCCTGTCCACACACTGCAAAAACTGACCCTTTTGATACCCACACCCTGTCCACACACTACAAAAACTGACCCTTTTGATACCCACACCCTGTCCACACACTACAAAAACTTACCCTTTTGATACCCACACCCTGTCCACACACTGCAAAAACTGACCCTTTTGATACCTGCACCATATCCACACACTGCAAAAATTTAACCCTTTGATTCCCTCACCCTATCTCCCAGCTTCCTGCAGGAATATTGGGTAGGTAGGGTGCGGGAGGATTTAAAAAACTGACCTGTTCGCCGTCCATCTTAATGTTTCCATCATTCTGGTGGTGTCAGCTTAACCCTTTGACTCCCGCACCCTATTTACCAATTGCAAAAACTTAACCCTTTGACTCCCTCGCCCTATCCACCAGCTTCCTGCAGGAAGCTGGTGGATAGGGTGAGGGAATCAAAGGATTAAGTTTTTGCTTTTTTGCTAGCATGGTTGACAACGCAGGATATTGGTGGACAGGGTGCGGTAGTCAAAGGGTTAAGTGTTTCATTGTCCCTGCCCTGCTCCCCGTTTCGGTAAGACCTTGCCAGGGTTTTGCGCAGGCTTTGGGAGGTCTGCCAGACAGTTGCTGGCAGATTGGGGTGACGCGTGTATGGAATTGCCTGAGTGCATTGAGTCCCACTGGAACACACTGAACTCGTAACTCCAGACTTATTAGTTGTTACAGTCGCGACTTTACACTAGGACAAACATTTAAAATCTGCCCTCAAAACTGATTGAATCCAACGATAATTGAAACAGCCTAGAAAGGGACACGAATAATGTTCATATGATACCGTCTGATGACTCAATCACGTTGTTTTGCAAACAAGGGAAAAAGATGTCGATTATTGGTGGATTCATTCAGTTTTGAGGCAGATTTCAAACGTTTTCCCCGGTGTGAAGTCCATTTTGAAGGCTGCGGACTTTGTGGTCAGTACATTAAAATTAACCTTTTGTCTCCTGCACCTATCCACCAGCATTGTCGATTATGCTAGCAAAGCAAAAAATTAACCCTTTGATTCCCTCACCATATCCTCCAGCTTCCTGCAGCTTGCCTAAGTTATTGCAAGCGACTGTGGTGAAAGTTGGTACGCTGTTGTTAGTAATTGCAAGCGGCTGT
>JAPXFY010000012.1:86923458-86933458 GCA_030674185.1 Monoplex corrugatus | reverse complement strand
TTATTAACCTGTGTCAAGGTTGTGCCATTTGCTGTTATTTTGCATGAGGGGATTTCATGCTACTAAAGCAAAAACTTAACCCTTTGATTCCATCACCCTATCCACCAGCTTCCTAGAGGAGTCGGGTGGATAGGGTGAGGGAGCCAAAGAGTTAAGTTTTTGCCATTGGTGTTTAGGGTGGGGGAGCCAAAGGGTTAAAGTTTATCTCACTTTTATTCCTTACTTTGAACGATATTCTCAAGTTTCATTTTCATTCTGTTTACAGGTTTCGCTGGACAGCCTTGCAGCCACAAAACAATGACCAAGAAGCTGACTCAAAATTGATGATTGGCGACATAGGATTTTATTTTCAATAAACAGACCTGATCCTTGGGGAAGACCTCCTCAATCTCAGTTGACAGACCTCATCGTTAACGAAGGCCTTTCTGAACGCCTCAGCCATGCTCAGTTACAGCAACATGTACGACCAGTGTGGGGACCAACCTCAGCAGCATCATGTTCATGACAGCAGCCATATCAACAACAATCACAGTGAATGTGATTATAACCACCTCATCGATTATAACCAGGAGCCTCTGTACCACAAGGTTGACCAGTGTTGTGAGAACAGTGTGTCGTCACCAGTGGGGAGTGAAATAGATCATCTGATTGGACTAAGCCTGACTCGTCAGCAGATCAAGGAACACAACCAAAAGGTGGGCTGGCAGCAGTGGATTACCCTCAAGGGCATTGTCTATCACACCACCGGCTTCAGGGACCATTTCATCGCCTACAACAAGAAGAAAGAGGCAGAAAGTGCCGGCAAACAAGAGGGGTCTTCAGACTGTGGCCCCGCACAAACTGCGTCTCCCCAAATACTGAATGGTGACTGCCAGCTTTGGTATGGTGCTAGTACCAGAACTTCTGATAGTTCTGATGATCTGTTCCTAAGGGATAACCTAGAGAAACAGAATGAAGACAGGAATAACAGCGATAACAAAGACGATGATGACTATGATGGTGATGTTGATAATGCTTCTGTTAATGGTGATGATGACAATGACGAAGATGATGATAGCGACTGTTCTGATGAAAATAGTGTATTTGACGAAGAAGAATTCCTATGGCAGTACGATGTCCTTGCAGCTCTTCGCAAAAGCGGCCTCAGTATTGCAGAAATAGAAATAGAAATCCGACCCTTTAAGATAGGAACGTTACAGAACTCGGCATCACCTTCCTGGAAGTTCTGGAACAGCGTTAGAACTGACATCATTGCCCTTCATGAGGAAATCACAAACAAAGACAGCACCGACGTTGGGAAGTATGAACAAGAGTACCTGGACCTCCTGCAGCGCTGGTTGCGTAAATACGGAGATCTGGACCCAACTGAGAGACATCCTTCCGGAGATGGCAACACCAATGTCTTCTTCTTGACGCAAGATCCGGACTTGCTACGGGACTGGCTTCAGACTCTTCCCCCGCTAGATACAGAGTTGCCCAACTCCGGTGCCTGGGTGTCCTCTGAACTGCTGCTGTCTCCTCTACTTGACACGCATGATGTGTTTTCTGCAGCACTTAGGTCACACCACTCCAGTAGCAAACCTTTCTCCCATGACATTCAGGGAGACGTTGCGTGGACAGAACTTCCTCTGGACGTCATCAAAAATGACCAAATGACAGAAAACCAGCGGCTGGTGCATGAAGCTCGTGTTCAGCGTGGGGACCGTGTCCATGATCCAGCTCTCATGAAGAAGAGAAGAGAGCGACTCGGCAGATATTTTATAAAGAAATATCGTTTCTCTGAAGAGAAAATGGCAAGATACCTTCAGTGGGCAGAGGTGATGGAAAAGAACCAGAGAGACCTTGACCTTTTGTGCTGTGGACAAGTTTGATGAAATTATCGTTGTGTTGGATTACGCCATTAGAGTTTTGTAAACGTGAATGACTGTGGTTGAAGCAAACCTAAAAACACTGGTGTCACAACAATACGCATTGGCAAACCTTAAAACACCGGTGTCACAACAATACGCATTGGCAAACCTTAAAACACCGGTGTCACAACAATACGCATTGGCAAACCTCAAAACACCGGTGTCACAAAACGCATTATCAAACCAGAGTGACCTTTACTCTTAGTATTCATAGTATGTGTAACTGTAAGGAAAATGTGAAAAATGTGAAAGACCTTGCTTCTTGCAAGAGAAATGGAAGAATACTTTTATATAAAGAATGTTGACATATTTTCAAAAGACATATTAAACACTGACAGCAACACCCCACTTCCCCCACATTTTGGTTTCATTTTTCTCAAACATGCGGCAAGCTGACATCCTGCCTATCAAGTGAATTATTATCAGCACGGAATATTATTTACAGTCCTCCTGCACAGCTTGATACACACTGTCTTACTGACAAAATGTGATACAAAATTGTGTAAAAACTGTTGGATTGTGGTACAGAATTGTGTAAAATTGTATTCACAACATAAAACATATGAAATGGTCTTACCGCTGAGGACAATCATATATTATGATTGTTTTATTTTGATTGTCAACGATCTTTCCTCTTAAGACAGACTCACTTTATTCTGCGACTATGAAATGAAAATGCATTATGTGACAGATTTATTCATAACTGCTATTTTGTTTGAAACATGTGGTAGAATTTTTATCTAAAACTTGGTTTTTTCCTTTTCTTTTCTTCTTTTTCTTATGTTATGTTTTTTGTTTGTTTTTGTTTTTGAATTTATAATGGGGTTTTTTATCATTGATTTAAATTTCATGGTACATGTGTTTTTCTTCTACTTTTACATTTTAGGAGTTGAGAGAAGACAGAAAGAAAATTGTGTAAACTTTCTGTAATGAGATACATCTTACGACACCAGACAAACCAAAACAAAGTCACTTAACAGTTCTGTGACATGATACTGTGACTCAAGTTTGTACAGTTTTTTTTTTTCCTTTGTAATTCTTTTTCCACATGCCTTTGTGAGTATATAATTATAATTATTTTGCATTAAATGGTGTGCCGTGTGCCCGAGATATCAATAAACAGGAATAGTAAAACACCCAGTGCTATATGTGCATACATTCTCTGTGTTTAGAGTCATGTAAATTAGCTTAATTTGATTTTTCATCATTCTTGTGATGTTGATAGTATACTTTCCAGATCTTTCAAGTACAAAATTAATTGTATGTTAATTTGTTTATCTATGGTGAAAATGTTACCATTTCGGGGGAATGTGCGACCAAATCCTATTGACAATTCATAAAATTTTCTTGAGTTAAAATTGATAATTCGAATACAAGTATGTGTGATGTTTCACCCACAACATATGGCAAAGGCTTTTTCAAAATCATGCTCAGCAGTAGCTCTACTTTACCTCTGATATAATGTTTTAAAAGAGGAGAAAATACTGAAATCTGTCTTAATCAGTTAACCCTTTGACTCCCGCACCTATCCAACAACTGCAAAACTTAACCCTTTGAGTCCAGCACCCTATCCAACAACTGCAAAAGCTTAACCCTTTGACTCGCTCACCCTATCCATCAGCTACCTACAGGAAGCTGGTCGATAGGGTAAGGGAGTCAGAGGGTTAAGTTTTTGCTTTGCAAGTATGATTGACAATGAGGGATGCTGGTGACAGGCTGCAGGAGTCAAAGAGTTAATGACTAAGAACTATTTCATATGCCATACTGTAAAAAGACATTTTGAGAACACCATCTTCTGTAGATGTTTGAATTGTGTGTACGTAATTGTTGCCTACTCTCTTCCCATTCCTCCTCATTTCATTGGCTGTCTATATGATCATGCCACTTCTTGTGATGAACGTGGCCATTTTTTCCCCAGTTCCTACCATTGCCATGGAGCTTGGTGGTCAGACTCAGAGGATTCGTAGTCAGCCATGTTTCCTGTCAATTCGCTTGACAGAGACGCCATGACACCATGCAGTATATGTTCAGCTGTCTGGTCATTTTAAACTCGGGTGAAGGTTGGTTAAGGTGTCACTTTGAATTGCAGTTCATACGGGCATAGCGAGGTGTACTCTTTAATTCACTATGTTCATACACCCAAAAACAGAATATGATATGTATGTATCAGGTTTCTTCAACATGCCGTCAGTACTGCAAACACTTCGTCTTATTTGCGTGAATACAATTTTACAGTTCATGATGAAGATGATTTGTATATCTATATAATGCATATTTTGTGTTGTATTTCTAACATTCCAGTTATATTACTTTCTGTTTTTCATGACAAAGAATGTATGATTATATGAAATATTATTATGTTGGAGCTGAGCAATCCAGGTGTTGAAATGAAAAGACAGAACTGTAAAACTGTCATCCCTGTTGAAACGTGGATTTTACTGCCATGTTATGAGACTTTCTGGGGCCAGAAACACATCCCTCAGTAAGTGGCTTGTTCCGGCAGAGCAGCACATGTCCCTTAGCTGTTTGTCTGCTGCCGACATTGTCAGTCTACATCTGATGATGAATATGGCCGATCGTTCCATTTCTTACTGGCTTTCGTGGAACTTGGTGGTCAGCAAACAGAATTGTATTTGTCACACCTCCTGTCACTCTACTACAGAAGTGACATAACTGTAACTATGTGTTCAGCTGTTGGTCCTCTTAAGGGGGCAGACCTACCTAGACTACCCTGATGTATACATCAGACATTTCAAAAGCTTTCATCCAGTTTCCTTGATATTCGGCACACATATAGCAGGGACAGGTACCTATATATCTTGCAGTTCTGCTTGAAAGAAACAATTTTATCAAAAGTTGTATTATAATTTTTTTTATTAAAATTATTCTAAAAATTGGTGTGATGATTGTACAGAAAATAATGATAGTAGAGCTAAGATTTTACTACATGCCATACATACTATACAGATGTGTTTGCTCACTAAATATCAAATTCCTAACATGAATATATGTGTAGTTATAAATGTCACAGTATGTACTATATTTTTTCATTTTCATGAGAACATTTTTTAATTAATTATAATTTTTGTCAACTTTTCATAACTCACAGACCCCAACAAAGATATTCAATCCAAAGGATACTGTCTGGGGTATCTTCTTGCCAAATATCATGGTGATTGTTTAATTAGAACTGAAACACTGATCATCACAAATCTTGGTACCCAAATCTGGGTAGGTCTGCCCCCTTAACTGCAGGGCAGAGGCAGGTTGGTGAGGTGTCAGTTTGATCATGTGTACATTAAGCGTTGTGGCTAGTAGAAAGCATTGTCAGGACCCTACTGCCCTCTGGACCATTGGGTGAATTTACAGTACCAAGAAACCAAGCTTTTTGAAACTGCTGTCCCCAGATAATCACATTTTCAAAGATGTATGTCAACAGAAAAACATTTGCACATACACGAGTTGTTTATATATGACTATGCAGAGAAAAGAACCTTGGGCAGCCAGAGCTGGCTGAGCTGCATGCACATAGGCTAAGCAAGAAATCTTTCCAAGGAAAAAAGTAGGCGGCAAGTTTGTATCAAGTAACTGTTCATTTACAAGGGTAAGAAGATGTGGTAAGGTAGTATTCAGCACAGGTGTTATGCTATCATATGACAAGGTTGTTCCATTTGTTCACAGTTTTACTGTTCTTTTGTGTGTTTGTTTGTTTCAGTTTCAGTTCCTTAACCCTTTGACTCCCGCACCCTGTCCACAAGCATCCTGCATTGCCTACCATGCTACCAAAGCAAAAACTTAACCCTTTGATTCCCTCACCCTTTCCACCAGCTTCCTATAGGAAGCTGGTGGAATGGGTGAGGGAATCAAAGGGTTAAGTATAGGAAGCTGGTGGAAAGGGTGAGGGAATCAAAGGGTTAAGTTTTTGCAGTTGGTAAATAGGGCGCAGGAGTCAAAGGGTTAAGCTGGTGTCTTCATGCTTGGAATAAATTCCTTATGCACTGATGCACAGACAGATGCCATGACTGTGCTGGGTAAGATCCAAAATGATCATGGCATATGCCTTATACCTGCTACACAGAAAACTTGATGAACTGCTGGCAGTAAATGTAAAGGATGTTATTAGGCAAAAGAAAATTGACATCATGAATCTGATAAACTACTGACAATAATATAACAGGTAGGCCTATTTTTATTTCAATTGCATAAGAGAATTAAAATAGCAACAAATCCTAACACAATATGATGATGTCATTGTTGATAGCAAATTCAAACAAGCCTTCCACAAATTGCTTTATCAAGTAAGGACAGAATCTTATTTTACCTTGCATTTGCTAAAACTGTATTAGACTGTCTATTCTGAAGTCTGTATGTGCTTTGTGCAGTCTATATGTGCTGTGTACAGTCTGTATGTGTTGTGTGCAGTCTGTATGTGTTGTGTGCAGTCTGTATGTGCTGTGTGCAGTCTGTATGTGCTGTGTGCAGTCTGTATGTGTTGTGTGCAGTCTGTATGTGTTGTGTGCAGTCTGTATGTGTTGTGTGCAGTCTGTATGTGTTGTGTGCAGTCTGTATGTGTTGTGTGCAGTCTGTATGTGCTGTGTGCAGTCTGTATGTGCTGTGTGCAGTCTGTATGTGTTGTGTGCAGTCTGTATGTGCTGTGTGCAGTCTGTATGTGCTGTGTGCAGTCTGTATGTGCTGTGTGCAGTATGTATGTGTTGTGTGCTGTCTGTATGTGCTGTGTGCAGTCTGTATGTGCTGTGTGCAGTCTGTATGTGCTGTGTGCAGTATGTATGTGTTGTGTGCAGTCTGTATGTACTGTGTGCAGTCTGTATGTGCTGTGTGCAGTCTGTATGTGCTGTGTGCAGTATGTGTGTGCAGTCTGTATGTGCTGTGTGCAGTCTGTATGTGCTGTGTGCAGTATGTATGTGTTGTGTGCAGTCTGTATGTGTTGTGTGCAGTCTGTACTGTATGCAGTCTGTATGTGCTGTGTGCAGTCTCTATGTGCTATGTGCAGTCTGTATGTGTTGTGTGCAGTCTGTGTGTACAGTCTGTATGTGCTGTGTGCAGTCTGTATGTGTTGTGTGCAGTCTGTATGTGTTGTGTGCAGTCTGTACTGTGTGCAGTCTGTATGTGCTGTGTGCAGTCTCTATGTGTTGTGTGCAGTCTGTATGTGCTGTGTGCAGTCTGTATGTGCTGTGTGCAGTCTGTATGTGCTGTGTGCAGTATGTATGTGCTGTGTGCAGTCTGTATGTGCTGTGTGCAGTCTGTATGTGCTGTGTGCAGTATGTATGTGTTGTGTGCAGTCTGTATGTACTGTGTGCAGTCTGTATGTGCTGTGTGCAGTCTGTATGTACTGTGTGCAGTCTGTATGTGCTGTGTGCAGTCTGTATGTACTGTGTGCAGTATGTATGTGCTGTGTGCAGTCTCTATGTGTTGTGTACAGTCTGTATGTGTTGTGTGCAGTCTGTATGTACTGTGTGCAGTCTGTGTGTACTGTGTGCAGTCTGTATGTACTGTGTGCAGTCTGTATGTGCTGTGTGCAGTCTGTATGTGCTGTGTGCAGTCTGTATGTACTGTGTGCAGTCTGTATGTGTTGTGTGCAGTCTGTATGTACTGTGTGCAGTCTGTATGTGCTGTGTGCAGTCTGTATGTGCTGTGTGCAGTCTGTATGTACTGTGTGCAGTCTGTATGTGTTGTGTGCAGTCTGTATGTGCTGTGTGCAGTCTGTATGTGCTGTGTGCAGTCTGTATGTGTTGTGTGCAGTCTGTATGTACTGTGTGCAGTCTGTATGTACTGTGTGCAGTCTGTATGTGCTGTGTGCAGTCTGTATGTACTGTGTGCAGTCTGTATGTGCTGTGTGCAGTCTCTATGTGTTGTGTACAGTCTGTATGTGTTGTGTGCAGTCTGTATGTACTGTGTACAGTCTGTATGTGCTGTGTGCAGTCTGTATGTACTGTGTGCAGTCTGTATGTGCTGTGTGCAGTCTCTATGTGTTGTGTACAGTCTGTATGTGTTGTGTGCAGTCTGTATGTGCTGTGTGCAGTCTGTATGTACTGTGTGCAGTCTGTATGTGTTGTGTGCAGTCTCTATGTGTTGTGTACAGTCTCTATGTGTTGTGTACAGTCTGTATGTGCTGTGTGCAGTCTGTATGTACTGTGTGCAGTCTGTATGTACTGTGTGCAGTCTGTATGTGTTGTGTGCAGTATGTACTGTGTGTAGTCTGTATGTGTTGTGTGCAGTCTGTATGTACTGTGTGCAGTCTGTACTGTGTGCAGTCTGTATGTGCTGTGTGCAGTCTGTATGTGTTGTGTGCAGTATGTATGTGCTGTGTGCAGTCTGTACTGTGTGTAGTCTGTATGTGTTGTGTGCAGTCTCTGTGTGCTGTGTGCAGTCTGTATGTACTGTGTGCAGTCTGTATGTATTGTGTGTAGTCTGTATGTGCTGTGTGCAGTCTGTATGTGTTGTGTGCAGTCTGTATGTGCTGTGTGCAGTCTGTATGTGCTGTGTGCAGTCTGTATGTGTTGTGTGCAGTCTGTATGTGCTGTGTGCAGTCTCTATGTACTGTGTGCAGTCTGTATGTGTTGTGTGCAGTCTGTATGTGTTGTGTGTAGTCTGTATGTGTTGTGTGCAGTCTGTATGTGTTGTGTGTAGTCTGTATGTGTTGTGTGCAGTCTGTATGTACTGTGTGCAGTCTGTATGTGTTGTGTGCAGTCTGTATGTACTGTGTGCAGTCTGTATGTGTTGTGTGTAGTCTGTATGTGCTGTGTGCAGTCTGTATGTGTTGTGTGCAGTCTGTATGTGCTGTGTGCAGTCTGCATGTGCTGTGTGCAGTCTGTATGTGTTGGGTGCAGTCTGTATGTGCTGTGTGCAGTCTGCATGTGCTGTGTGCAGTATGTATGTGTTGTGTGTAGTCTGTATGTGCTGTGTGCAGTCTGTATGTGTTTGTGCAGTCTGTATATGCTGTGTGCAGTCTGCATGTGCTGTGTGCAGTCTGCATGTGCTGTGTGCAGTATGTATGTGTTGTGTGTAGTCTGCATGTGCTGTGTGCAGTATGTATGTGTTGTGTGCAGTCTGTATGTGCTGTGTGCAGTCTGTATGTGCTGTGTGCAGTCTGCATGTGCTGTGTGCAGTCTGTATGTGCTGTGTGCAGTCTGTATGTGCTGTGTGCAGTCTGCATGTGCTGTGTGCAGTCTGTATGTGTTGTGTGCAGTCTCTATGTGCTGTGTGCAGTCTGTATGTGCTGTGTGCAGTCTGTATGTGTTGTGTGCAGTCTGTATGTGCTGTGTGCAGTCTGTATGTGTTGTGTGGTCTCTATGTGCTGTGTGCAGTCTGTATGTGCTGTGTGCAGTCTGTATGTGTTGTGTGCAGTCTCTATGTGTTGTGTGCAGTCTGTATGTGTTGTGTGCAGTCTGTATGTGCTGTGTGCAGTCTCTGTGTTGTGTGCAGTATGTATGTGTTGTGTGCAGTCTGTATGTGTTGTGTGCAGTCTGTATGTGTTGTGTGCAGTATGTATGTGCTGTGTGCAGTCTGTATGTGTTGTGTGCAGTATGTATGTGTTGTGTGCAGTATGTATGTGCTGTGTGCAGTCTCTATGTGCTGTGTACTTTTGTTATATGTGGCCATGCTGTATAGTGTATAACTTGCTCAAAATCATGCAAGCTTTGTACACGAGCGTGCACGCTGGAATACTTCGTGGCACCTGGGCTCAATTTTATCAAATAAAATATTACCAATTATGGATACTCATTATTACATCTTTATTGAATTGCTTATTTACTATTTTTTAATCAAAAAAGTGATACTTTCTTTAGTCACAGTTTTTACTAGTCTTCCATTTTAGTCTTTGGTCCTTGTCATAGACCCATACTGTTATTTCACTGAATTATAAAGACAGAATTTGTGCTGTTTGGTAATATATGAGTACATATAGACTTTGTGCTGTTTGGTAATACATGAATACATATAGACTTTGTGCTGTTTGGTAATACATAAGTACATATAGACTTTGTGCTGTTTAGTAATAATATACGACGAGTACATAACAGAGTCAAGTAATGGAACATGGATGATGAAATGAGTGACAAGAAATTCTG
>JAPXFY010000012.1:86860958-86918458 GCA_030674185.1 Monoplex corrugatus | reverse complement strand
CAGCAGTGATGACACATGGCTGAAATTCTCACGCTGCCAGTGAACGACCAAAAAGGGTAAGACAGCTCTTGTGCACAGTATGGCAGCCATCTTGGTTGTTACACCAGTCAGACAAGTGAGTAGTTTGGGTATATGGATGTCTGTCACTCATACACACACACACAAACATGATGGTACAAGAAATGTTATCATTTTCTGAGCCAGGGTCAAAAGGTGTTTTGGGGTGACTTTCCTAATTCAAATCACTGCAACTAATTTTCTTGCCTTTGCACAGCCTGAACAGGAGGACAGGAGGACAGGAGGAAAAAAGGGCGAGGAGGGGCCACACAGAGGGTGAAACCACCGTCGGACAAAAAGGCACGGTCCCTAACCGGACCATTAGGAAGATGGAGTATGTGACTGCCAAAAAGACAAAGGAATGTTGTGCAGGTGATACAATGAGACACCAAGAAGGAGAGGGGATTGTTAGTGCAACATTCTTGCAGAGGAACCACAGATAACCAGCACCAGAAGTAGAACAGAGAGATGGGGAATAGGTGTACACCTGGGGGTGATCACGAACGTGCCAGGCACCAACGACCCACCGATGGTATAATGCCTCAGCCACCATTGGAACTCCTCGAAAACAGACAGTCAGGGGAGAAAACGAGGCAAGGGGGCGACTTGACCATGTCTAACATCAAACGGAACAAGATGGATTGTAGAACTCTGAACACATCACAGGAATGGAATGGTAGAAGGCGGTGATCAAGAGCGTGGAGTCGCAAAAAATAAAAATTTAAAAAAATATTTTTAAAAAAATTGGGGGGGGGGGGGGGGGGGGGGGAGGGGGTATCTCGGAAATTTAAAAAAAAATTGTCATTGTACTGTTTTGAGCCCAGGTAGCTGCGCAGAGCCATATCAGGGCTGTAATTGTATTCGAACACCCACGTATATGAGAAGGAAAAAAAAAAAAAAAAGGTTGGGGGGTGGGGGTGTTTGTGTGTTGCCGCGGAAGTTAAAAAAATTGTCATTGTACTGTTTAGAGCCCAGGTAGCTGCGCAGAGCCATGTCAGGGCTGTAATTGTATACGAACACCCACAAATGATGCTGAAGTTAAAAAAATTGTCATTGTAGGCCTACCTTTTAGAGCCCAGGTAGCTGTGCAGAGCCATGTCAGGGCTGTAGTTGTATTTGTATTCGAACGCCCACATATCCCACAAGTGGAAACAATGGAAAAGAAAATCAAGTACATCTATTAATGCTGTCCTGCATACCGGTACCATTTGAGGGCATATAGGAAAAGGCCCAGATACTTAAAATGGTCACTGTACATCACACCCCCCAGAGGCAAAATGCACTCACACGTGTATCTGAAGGAGTAATGATATATATATATATATATATATATATATATATATATATATATATATATATATATATATATGTATATATACATATATATATATGTATATATATGTATATGTATATATATATATACACATACATAAGAGAGCTGTCTGAGATAAAATTATACCTTACCTGACACAATGAGCGGTGCACAGACACCGATAGTCCATTCCGCAGTTTTGTACAGGTATATTTCAGACACAAAATGACCCAGCACCAAGAAAAACGAGAAGAAAGTCAGATGATACAGTCTGCAAATCAAAACAAGATGTGTGTGTCACAGAGCAAACTTGGATTCAAGATAACCCTGCACTACCCCAATGTAAAAATGTAAATCAAGATCCAGGATTCTCCTTAGAAAAATCCAGATCCAGGTTTCTCCTGGAGAAATCCAGGACTGCCCTAGGATAAATACAGATCTGGATTTGCTCATGGGAATCCATGACATTGACTGCCCTAGGGGAAATACAGATCTGGATTTGCAGGTGGGAATCCATGACTGCCCTAGGGAAAATACAGATCTGGATTTGCAGGTGGGAATCCATGACTGCCCTAGGGAAAATACAGATCTGGATTTGCAGGTGGGAATCCATGACTGCCCTAGGGAAAATACAGATCTGGATTTGCAGGTGGGAATCCATGACTGCCCTAGGGAAAATACAGATCTGGATTTGCAGGTGGGAATCCATGACTGCCCTAGGGAAAATACAGATCTGGATTTGCAGGTGGGAATCCATGACTGCCCTAGGGAAAATACAGATCTGGATTTGCAGGCAGAAATCCATGACTGCCCTAGGGAAAATACAGATCTGGATTTGCAGGCAGGAATCCATGACTGCCCTAGGGGAAATCAAGATCTGGATTTGCAGGCAGAAATCCATGACTGCCCTAGGGAAAATCAAGATCTGGATTTGCCTAGGGATTCCAGGATCCCTCTGAAGGGTAGAGGTGATTTTGGGGGAATCTGGATTTACTCAAGTAGAATCCTGGATTTCTGGACTTTGATTTATAACTGGGGCAGTCAAGGACCATGGAGCCCAGAATTCTATTATACAGCCTACTGCCAGAATTTTGAGAATCTTAAAACACACACATGCAGCTGAACACACAATGAACACACACACACACACACACATACACACACACACATACACACACACACACACACACACACACACACACACACACACACACATCAAACATCAAAGAGGTTTACAAAAAGAAACATACGTTTTATTGTGTATATTTACAGCACAGGCAAAACGTAATGCGGCAGCCAGTAACGTCCACACTCCAAACAGTCGAGCAGCAAGTCCTGTCACTGTTGAAAATATAACAAATCATTTTGTGCACTCACAGCTGTATACAACTCTACATATCCACATCGTTTCCAATATTCATGTAGGCCTACTCAGTGTCTTGCTAAAGTCTGACTGCATTAAGTTTATTAAAAACAAAAACATTTAACTAACCCTTTGAATCCTGCACCCTGTCCACCACCAGCATCCTGCATTACCATTATACCAACCATGCTAGCAAACACTTAACCCTTTGAATCCCTCACCCTATCCATCAGCTTTCTTTAGGAAGCTTCCTGTCTCACACCCCTAGACATACATATAATCCCTAAGGCTAAACTGCATCAAACATAGATTTTTGACACATATGTCCGTTCTATGTTTATGTTAAATGTAAATTGAATGCATTTTTCTTCTGCTTCTTCTTCTTTTTCTTTTTACTTTATTTTGTTTGTTTGTTTTTGTTTTGTTTCTTCTTAACAAAATAAAAAGCACTGAATGTAATGTACACATTTAGCATTATCACCAACACTATCTTTCTTTCCCCACTGCTGTTCCAACCCTTCCCTTTAGTTGCTGAGCCGAGCGCGCTGACCTATGCGTGACCCGACCATGATGCCTGCCTTCCCTGGGCAGATTGTTTATATATATATCGCCTGTCAGCAGCCATAGCTGACATCTGGTGTTTAACTGGGGGAAATGGGTATGACTTTAAATGCTACATTTTTTTAAGGCGCTTTGGCCAAACTAGAGTGTATTGTAGATAGCTGGATGGCCAGAACCACGAGCTTTAAAATGATACCAAACACGAATGTGTTTGACTGGCAAAGCAGACTGCAGTGTTAGTTCAAATACATGCACAACCACAAGTACGGAGACGGATAATTTCCGATTTCACAAAATTTTGCTGTTTTAAACCGCCGTTATTGCAGTCCTGACAGTTTCCATGCACACAGAACAACATGCCACACAAACTACAGCATGCCAGCGTGCACCTCCACTTACTTGAAAGTTTTCGACCTGAACCTGGGAGGAGAGGCGCGCGTTTTAATTACTCCACTGAATTGGGGTCAAAGAGGTTGGTCATCACACACTGCCGGGTGTGTGTTGAATGCAGGTTGAAGTTTTAACACAGTAATGAATAGTGTACACTGAACTGCATCAAAGTTAACCCACATTGGTGCCGCCTTCTCCACATCAAACAGACTGGTTTTCATTATTGTTTTCGATGGAACAGACGACATCTTCAGTTTTCTCAGCCATGCATAGCACTTTGAGCACATACTGACAGAGAATGGGAGCCCTGGGCTTTGTTTGTTTGTTTGTTGTTGTTTTTTTTTTGCTGGAACGCCCACCACATGCTCGACACAAAGACTGAAGTCTCTCATTGTGCAAAATTGCAGTGTGTTCATAAACAACAGCCATTGTTCAATTATACACACAACACTCAACACTAATACGTAAGGAAAGAACTACGATCAAAACAACAAAACTGTTCAGTTCTCTCACAACAGTGCTCTGAGTACAAGACTGAATGATGTGATGTTCAAAGCAGATTATAGTGAGTAACTTATCCTTAGACTTTCACTTAACTTCATATACATCAATACTTCAGCATCACATATATATTTGGAAACCAGTCTCCAAGTCAACGACAAAAAAAATATTTTTAAAAAAATGGATGAAATAAAACGAGAACAAAAGGATGAGAAAACGATAAAAAAAATTTAAAAAAAGGGGGGGGGAGGGAACAAAAAATCAGCATCAGTGGAATTAGAAGTTTTTACACGTGAACAATACACGTTTTAACAAAAAAGCACAGCAGCTGAACACATAGTCACTGCAAAAGTTTGTAGATTACAAACTTCAGCCAACGGTACAAATTCTAATTCTTAGACGTAACGCGGGCACTTAGAACAAACTTGTAAATCACAAAAAATCAACATCCAGATATTTTAGGTTCCGTGTCTACAGACAGGAGAAGATCGGGTAAAATGATCAAGTTTTAATACAGACAAAGAAGGGATTCATCCGCAGCTCCTGTCGTGACCCCGTCTCGACCCTGCATCCCACCCCCTTCCCCCACTCTGGAATGCCAGGCTTTGCAGGCCTACAGCTGCCGTCCGCAGATAAACTAAAGAGAACGATTTGGCCAGTTTTGCACAGCCGTGTCCCATTCTCTACTCTTTTTTATTGGCTGATTCATTCATTTATTTTAGGCCTGTTTAATTATTATTTCTTTATCTAGCACCAAACCAATGAGCAGCACACTGGACCATATGATGATCTGATAACATCAGTAAACAAAAAAACAAACAAAAAAAAAGGGGGGGAGGGACTACATTGCCGCATTGGTATGGCCATATAATAAGATGTGAAGACCCAGACTTAGCTAAATCAAATCTCTTGGGAAATGTTGTAGGAAGGCGGCAGGAAAAAACAACAAAACAAACAATCCCCTCACACACAAACACACGCACACACACATGCACGCACGCACGCACAAACACAAACAAAACTAAAAAGAAAGCAAACAACAACAACAAAACCACAAACAAAAACAATGGACTGACAACATTACGGTATGGACTGAGAAACCATTCTGAGACCCAGTCTTTGTCACATAACCCACAGAATGGAGAAAACTGATAAACAGTCCTTTAAGATCGCGACGCCCCAATGTCTCTTCACGGAGTAAAGGAAGAAGAACTAATATAGGATATTCATCATTATTTTCAAATGTGTTTCACTATCTCCTTACCACGATTACTGCAATGTCTTTACTGATGTAAGCTCTGTGATTTCTTTGCATTAACCTTTTGACTCCCGCACCCTATCCATCAACCGCAAAAACTTAACACATTGAGTCGATTGACTCCTGCAGGAAGCTGGTGGATAGGGTGCGTGGATCAAAGGGTTAAGTTTTTGCTTCAGTAGCATGGTTGACAATGCAGGATCCTGCTGGACAGGGTGCGGAAGTCAAAGGGTTAAATATTGACAGACGAATCCACAGTGGGAGACAAATCGGGGATGGGATGGTGGAGGGAAGGAGAAGGGAGAGTGAGAGAAAAGTTACCATTCTTGTCTGGTTGGGCGGTGTAAAGACGCGACACTAGGAAAGAATGATCTACGAAACACTGGATTGTGTTTCCTATTGCCATAAATGCTACAAAACCTATCCACACACTTAAACACTGCAAATATTTTGATCTTGAAGTAACAGCCATTTTCCAACGTGGTCTGATTGTGATCATACGATACCGTCTGCTACAGGAAATATTGTATTTTGCGGCTGTTGTCAATGTTTTGTCTTAAATATTTGTTATCGTAACTACAATAAAAACAAACCATGATACACAATAACAAACATTAGATTTATGAAATAACGAAATATCCTCTTAAAGATAAGTATCTGCATAAAAAATTTTGGCCCTAATGTCGCAAAACGGGTATCGGTTTGCGTTGACAGCAACCATGTAAACGAATGGCGGACAGCCGAAAAAACAGGATCAACATCCAGCTCGATCTCTTATAACAGACAGATTATTGCGTACCTGTCTGTTATAAAAGTCAGCACAGCAATAGCAAGTCAGGGTTGAGTATATTTCCAACTCATAAGACTATGTTTCATGACTGTGATGTAGAGCTGTAGCCACGTTTTCTTCGTTTTCTTATCATCATTAGACTAGTTTGTTTATACTTTATTCAATGATTCAATTGATTGAGATCGTTCTTAATGGCCATACTTGGGTCTGAACTTTGGGTGAATGCTAGAAGGTATTTTTCCTAGGGAAGGGTTTTGGAGTTTGAGCAGATTTGAAAATGGAAAAGAAAAGAAAAAAAGATATAATCGCATGATATAAAATTAAAAGAAATTTGATGAAAAGGCCAAAAAAAATTTTTTTTTAAGTCAGGCAGCCGGTTCGTGAACCCCCTATTCTATTCTGTGGCAATATAATCAAAGTGTTGATTCTGGCCACACAACAGAAGAAGAAGAAAAAAGATGATAAATCAAATGATACAGTTTCAGCTGGTATTTACTATTTATACAGATTTTACTGGAAGGGGAGTGTGACTCTCAGTGGTTAGAATTTTGATGCCCCATGTTACATAATTACTTTCTTGTTTACTAGCAATGTTTTCCTAGAATCGAGGGATTCAGCTGTGGCAGAGATGCTGTGTTACCTGCTATAAAAACTGCTAACAATACATTCCCATTTCCTCCTTTAACTGCAGTGATTAGATGGTAAATTAATGCTTTCACTTTAAGACAGCAGTCCAAAGCAGCCAAGGAGAGCAGTTTTAGTCACCATAAAGAATAACATCCTGATGTAGCACTGAAGATAAAACTAAACTTACAACACAACCCAGTGAACAATTATTTCTGCAAGGATTTTTTAGTTTATTAAACAACTGCCCTGCTTGCATGCTATTCTCACTAAAAACATCTTTTACAAAAACTAGAAACAGCCTGTTCATTTGTTTGTTTGGATTTTTCTTTCTTCTTTTCATTTTTAAATAGTTTTCTAGTTAGTAGTTTAAAAGCCTTTTCTGTTATCTTTGTTTTAACATTTCTTTGCTTAGCATTGTATGTTCATAAGTGACAACATGGTGATACTGTGATTGCAGGTGGATTCAGCCCTTTCCATCTGAACTGAGGATGTTAGGGCCATAATACAGTGCATCCAGTGTCTTCTGAAAAGCTGAGGATTGAACATGATTGAGCCGCCTAGCAGACACAGTGATTTAACTCCTAATCAGAAATGGACATAACAGATCTGGCTTTATCTCTACATGCACGAATTTGATGCAAGTTAAACTTTCATAAGGCAAAGTGAGTAAATTTTTTACAAAATCTGAAATTTATATTACATCCTAAGGAAAGCAATCTGTTTACATTATGCTGTCAGTGAAAATACTCTATAGCAGTATGCAGTAAATTAAAACAGACTTTTGAACTTCAAGGGAGACAGACATGTGTTTGTCATAGCAGTAGTTCGTAGAAGCTGTAAGTAAGGAAAATCTTTGACCTTACAATTAGTCAGCACTGCTTGTTTGTTGCCTTGCTTGTGGACTTAAGATGTTATTCAGAACATTCTCTGTTTAATAAATAATCATCGTGACATTTATCAGTCAGTTTTCTGGCTCAGTCATTGGAGTATCCCAAAAGATTCTCATGCACGCATGAACATACACACACACACACACATATGTGTATGCACGCATGCATGCACATAGACACGTGCATGCATGCACTCATGCACACACATACATACACACAGATACACTCATTGCTGCTGCAGTTACATCACTAGCATGGCAAAGTGGCTGACATAGTTTTCAATGGTGTTTGATGAAATCTGGCGATTTTCTGACTGTCTGAAGCTGAGCAGTTTGAACCAGTCTTGAGTGCTTATTTTGGTAGGACAAGACTTCAAATAATAAGCTTGGCCTTTGTCAATCAACACCTTGTTCACTACAAAGAGGTACTTGTTATAGGTGGTAGTAGATTTGGTAAAGGAGTACATTATTAAGGGAAATTTGTTTTTGGCTGGTTTGCTGTAGATGGACTCCATGGTATGTTGAATTTAATGGGAAGTTTGTAACAGTCTGTTTGTAACATTTTTTCTCTGGTTATCTGAAAGAACAACATATAAAACATTCCCCAACCCCTAACGAAAATTTTGTTTTTGCTTTTATTTGTAAGAAAGCAGTTAATAATGAATAAGCATAGCATCCATTTCATGCTGTCAGTACAGTTTTGCCATAGACCTTAGTGGTCACTTTTATCTTCAATCAGTCCAGTTTAAGCTTTATTTGCCATAATGTCATTTTACTTTTTTTGTTTTTCTTCTCTTGTTATAGTTTTACTTTTATACTAAAAGCAATTTTTTTAGGGGAGAGTAAGTATGGTAAACTCTTTGCAGAATTTCACAATTTCCATTTTATGAGAAACATGAACGCAGATGATGTATTGGCCTCACCTTTTTATATGAACACATTACAAGATTTTACTTTTTTGTTTCCAGTGGCTGGGGCAGGAAAAGGAACAGGGGGGTCGGGTGACGATGTACATGAAGAGAATGGTGTGTTGTTTTGGATCAACCGCAGTGGCTTCCCTATGGATCAGCGAACGTGGGATCGGATGTGGGATCATGTGTCTCGCAACCACCCAGATGGTGTGGCCATGACCAACAAGATACGAAACCAGGCTTCCTTGCCTGAGGTTATTGATTTTATCAGTTTACTGTTAAATCATAATTTACCATGATTTTGCATTTGAGTTTTGTATTTTAAAGTTCTCTTGGGGTAATATAATTATGTTTTCCCCTGGTTCAGGTTCTTTGTGGTCGTGGTAAAAGTTGTAAAAATTCAAAAGAGCACTTACACATGAATATGGTAAAAGCTGTAACGATTTAAAAGAAAATTGACAGTATAACTATAAGCATAGTATTTTTTGTGTGCTGTGTTTCTTTACACCTTCATAAATTTGATAAATGACCATCAGTGAATAATTGGAAATGTAGGCTTATGTGATTTTTCCCCTCCTGTCTACCTTTGTATTTATTTCTGAAAAATGGACAGTTTTGTTCTTTTTTTTCAGATTACAGTACCACAACCTCCTCTCAACTTTTCTCCAACAGTAGCCATTCCAGAGAGGTTAGAACGTATTCAGAAGTATATGACAGAGCTGGAGTATCCTTTAAATGAGCAATTATTGGTTCTTCTTACTGACATCTTGCTAGAAACATCACAAACATCAGTGGCAAGAAACTCCAGGAGGTGGTCAGACTTAGCCAAGATCGAGAGTGCTGGAGGCAACTTGTGAGGACATCATGTGCAGCGGCCAACACTGTTCCCGGTGACGCCGACAGGTGAGACAGGTGAGACTTACTGACAAGACGCAATTTTTTTAATCCATTTGTTACCGCAATTTACTGTCACCTTTGTCATTTTTGAATTTTGTCATAGTGATTTCAGTATGAAGTTCTACCATCAAGAAAACCCCAGTATTTCCCCATACACAGAATGCATGTAATATGCGTAAGAAGACAATTATTGACTAGTTTACAATTTATTTGTTGAATATCAGAAATGACTCAGTTTGACATAGTGAACTTAAAATCATGATTGTGTACTTTATACTTTTTATGGATTTTGTTTTCTCCTAGTTGTTGTGTTTTGTTGTTTACAGCATTGTTGCAATCCTTTTCCAATATGGACGGTAAAATAAGATGTGAGAGACAGCGAGACAGAATGAGTGAAAGAGAAAGTGAGTAACAGAGGGGAAGGTAATAGAGAGAAACAGAGAGAATATATTGGAACTGTGTGTGTGTGTGTGCGTGTGCGTGCGTGTGCGTGTGTGTGTGTGTGTGTGAGACACAGACGATGACAACTTGGGTCAAGGGTCACACACCTAATGGGCTGAGTGTACCCTAGCTCAGCATCTTTGTGTGTGTATGAGAGTGAGAGGGACAGAGAGAGAGAGAAGAGGAAGGATGACAACTGGGATCATGGGCTACATGCCTAACAGGCTGAGTGAACCTAGCTCGGCATTCTGTATAATGTGTGTGTGTGTGTGTGTGTGTACATGTGTTAAAGAAATGCAGGATGACAACACAGGTCAAAGGTGAGTGTTCCATAGCTCTGCAACCCGTGTGTGAATGTGTGTGTGTATGTGTGTGTGTGTGTGTGTGTGTGTGTGTGTGTGTGTGTGTGTGTGTATGTGTGTTTGTGTGTTTGTGCACTGTTTGTTCTATTCCTGTAAAGTGAAACGAGCATGCTTTTGACATGGAATGTTTGCGCTACATAAATGAAATAATTATTTATTGTTGTTGTTGTTGTTGTTATTATTATTATCGTTGTTGTTGTTGTTGTTGTTGTTATATCGTATTTGATTTAACCAAACAGAAATGAGGTTGTGAGGATGTAAGGAATCATAGGCATCGTTTATTTTGTATTTAAATAATTTCTTCTGTCACCACCTATAAGACAAGAGTGTTCAGTTTGTCAAGTGGACATACCACTCGTATGGCTTTCCCCCAACATTTCATAGGCTCAGCACAAAAACTGCAGTTGTGTACAGTAATGTTTTGCTTCCTTAACCAACACCCAGATATAACCATACAGGCACTCAGTTTTATGAGATCAGGAAGAACCGGCCTGTAACAGGGTAAGTGTGTTCTTTTTGAATAGATTTGTGAATTGTGAGCAATTTCTCTTTATGGAATTTGAGTGTGTTCCTGGTTGATAGGCCTGCTCTTCTTGTGTCTTTGTTTGATGAAATATTTCACAGAACGGCGAATTGAAAACAGGATTGGGCCGTGTTTTCTGTCTTCGTTTACTGAAATATTTCACAGAAGAGCCAAATAAAAACGGGATTGGGGTCGTGTTTTCTGCCTTTAATTTTGTGAAATATTTCACACTAGGGCGAATTTAAAACTGTGTTGGGGCCATGTTTTCTATCTTCATTTGCTGAAATATTTCACAGAAGAGCTAAATGAAAACAGGGTTGGGGCCGTGTTGTCTGACTTCATCTGCTGAAATATTTCATGGAAGGGCGAAGTGAAAACAGGATTGGGGCCGTCAAGTACAGTTATGCTGCCCATTCAATCCAGGAGAGTCAAGAGAGACTCAGCTTCAGAATTAATTTACTTGTAGGTAAATATTTAAATGCTGTAACATTGTTTCACTTAGAGAAACTATTCCTATCATGGCATTTTCAACAACAAAAAAGTTGATAATAATACAAAGTAAAATACTTGGTCATGAGAAGAGAGCACATTTAAATAGACACAAGACACCACTGCAGAGCTTTTTGAGATTGTCGTGTATAGTTGATGAGTTTTAATGTGACTGATAGATTGTTGGCTGTGATATTGGGGAGAAAAAAAGCTGGAGAGATATGGGGAGAAATAAGCTGGAGTGGAGAAAAAAAGCTGGAGAGATATGTGGAGAAAAAAAGCTGGAGAGATATTGTGGAGAGAAAAAAAGCTGGAGAGATATTGTGGAGAAAAAAAGCTGGAGAGATATTGTGGAGAAAAAAAACTGGAGAGATATTGTGGAGAAAAAAAGCTGGAGAGATATTGTGGAGAGAAAAAAAGCTGGAGAGATATTGTGGAGAAAAAAAACTGGAGAGATATTGTGGAGAAAAAAAGCTGGAGAGATATTGTGGAGAAAAAAAGCTGGAGAGATATTGTGGAGAGAAAAAAAGCTGGAGAGATATTGTGGAGAAAAAAAGCTGGAGAGATATTGTGGAGAGAAAAAAAGCTGGAGAGATATTGTGGAGAAAATAAGCTGGAGAGATATTGTGGAGAAAAAAGCTGGAGTGAATCTAAGGACGAGGAAAGTTGATGTTTTTAGTAATACTGAGGTCAGGCAGGGTTTGAATTTTTTTTCAAGTTAATACTACCTGCATATTGTTACTGGCTTGAATTTTTATTCATTGGTCAGTGGACGATGCATCATTGCTTCTGCTTTATATTGTATATTACATGAATGTTAGTTAGAAATGAGATTGCAGAGTACATTGATGTCGTGTTTATTTTGGGGATTATTTCAGAGATTGTGTTTAGAAAGGGGAGGAATTTATTGCTGATGGAGTTGTACGAGGGATTTTTGTGTGATTGAGTTTTTTACAGGAGGGATTTATTGCGTGATTGGAGTTTGTACAGGAGGGATTTATTGCGTATTGGAGTTTGTACAGGAGGGATTTATTACATGATTGGAGTTTGTACAGGAGGGATTTATTGCATTCAGACAATTCCATATGTGCTCCACCCAAGTGTGCCAACAGTTATCTGATAGACTCTATGAGTCTGCACAAAATTCTGTGTGGCAAATTGTCTGATAGACTCTGTGAGTCTGCACAAAATTCTATGTGGCAAATTGTCTGATAGACTCTGTGAGTCTGCACAAAATTCTATGTGGCAAATTGTCTGATAGACTCTGTGAGTCTGCACAAAATTCTATGTGGCAAATTGTCTGATAGACTCTATGAGTCTGTCACAAAATTCTCTGTGGCAAGGTCTGAAATGGGGACGGGGAGAAAAAGGGACCTGTGAAACAGTAAACTGATACCACTAGAAAGACGGAAAGATCCAGATTGGTAGCAAACAGGCCAGTTTTTGATGGTGCAGTCTGGTTATTTAATGTCAGATATCATGTCTCAAGTCCACGGCTCTATCCAAAAAAAAACATCCAGCCCACCTGAGAGTAACAGCTGTGATAGGTAGGCACTTTCAGAACTCACCAAAGGTGATAACTGATAACCTCTCATGACAGAGACTTAAAAAAAAACAACTAGAAATATACTTTATCGTGCTTCACATTCTGCATACCCTAACAGTGCTACAGTTCACACATGTAACACATGATGGACTAACTGGCCACAGCCAAACATCTCTGTTACTGTTAAGGTGGCAGACCTAGCTGAACGTGTGCTAAAATTTTTTTCAGAAATAGCTTATCATTTACTATTTCTGTTTGTTACATAAAAATATTAAGCATGAAGTATAGAAACTGATGGAGAAAACCGCCCCAACTGAGTAGTCTCCAATTCAATCAAAAAAAATTTTTTTTTTACATAAATTATTATTACACTGAAACTATGAAGCATTGACACTGGAAAATATTTTTTCCACAATGTGCTATCCTTGCTGCACATTTCTGCCAAATTTGAAGTGTGTGACTTGAATATTACTTCAGATATAAAAATTAAAACAAAATGTTCCGGTTTTAGCTAGGCCTGCCACCTTAAGTGATAATACACATTACTATCTTCCCCTTTCAGGGAATGGTGCAACTATACATTATCTTAAGGGAGACTCATGCAAGAATGATAGCACTGTATCAACAATATATGTATGTGTGTATGTATGTATGTACGTACGTATGTACGTAGGTGTGTATGTGTGTATGTATGTGTGTGTGTGTGTGTGTGTGTGTGTGGTATGTATGTTTGTATGTATGTAATGTAATGTTATTTAACTATCCATCTATCTATATGCATGTATGTATGTATGTATCTATCTGTCTGTGTATCTATCTGTCTATCTATATATCTGTCTGTCTGTCTATCTGTCTGTGTATCTATCTGTCTGTCTACCTATCTGTCTATCTGTCTGTTTGTCTGTCTATCTGTCTGTGTATCTATCTGTCTCTCTGTCTATCTATCTATCTGTCTGTCTGTCTATCTATCTATCTATGTATCTGTCTCTCTGTCTATCTATCTATCTGTCTATCTATCTATCTATCTATCTGTCTTTGTATCTCTCTGTCTCTCTATCTATCTATCTATCTATCTATTAATCTATCTATCTATCTGTGTATCTGTCTCTCTGTCTATCTGTCTATCTATCTGTCTATCTATCTATCTATCTATCTATCTATCTGTCTGTCTGTGTATCTATCTGTCTCTCTGTCTATCTATCTATCTATCTATCTATCTATCTATCTATCTATCTATCTGTCTATCTATCTATCTGTGTATCTGTCTGTGTATCTATCTATCTATCTAGCTGTCTATCTATCTGTGTATCTGTCTATCTATCTATCTGTCTATCTATCTATCTGTCTGTGTATCTATCTGTCTCTCTATCTATCTATCTGTTTATCTATCTATCTATCTATCTATCTATCTATCTATCTCTCTATCTATGTGATTTCAGCTTGATGGAATGTGCAAAGGAGATGATCAGAGAAGCCCTTCCAATCAAGTGTCTGGAGGCCGTCATTCTGGGAATGTATCCTTTGATGGTGTTTTCACTTGGCTTTGTGTGTGTCAACATTTTTGTTATTGTTTCTCTTCCCTATCTTCTGCACAGCCTTTATATCACTGAACCTACACGCTCATTTCAGTTCTCCCGCACATCTCCAGTCCGTCCAGAACCATGAAGTTACCATGAGGGCAAGGCATTAAGGGCCACAGAAATATCTGTAAACAGTCTGTTTTCTTTCCATTGATATTACAGTGCAGTGTTTTCTTTCCATTGATATTACAGTGTAGTGTTTTCTTTCCATTGATATTACAGTGTAGTGTTTTCTTTCCACTGATATACATTATTACTGTGTTTTCTTTCCATTGATATTACAGTGTAGTGTTTTCTTTCCATTGATATACATTATTACTGTGTTTTCTTTCCATTGATATTACAGTGTAGTGTTTTCTTTCCATTGATATTACAGTGTAGGGTTTTCTTTCCACTGATATACATTATTACTGTGTTTTCTTTCCATTGATATTACAGTGTAGGGTTTTCTTTCCATTGATATTACAGTGTAGTGTTTTCTTTCCATTGATATTACAGTGTAGGGTTTTCTTTCCACTGATATACATTATTACTGTGTTTTCTTTCCATTGATATTACAGTGTAATGTTTTCTTTCCACTGATATACATTATTACTGTGTTTTCTTTCCATTGATATTACAGTGTAGTGTTTTCTTTCCATTGATATTACAGTGTAGTGTTTTCTTTCCATTGATATTACAGTGTAGTGTTTTCTTTCCACTGATATACATTATTACTGTGTTTTCTTTCCATTGATATTACAGTGTAGTGTTTTCTTTCCATTGATATACATTATTACTGTGTTTTCTTTCCATTGATATTACAGTGTAGTGTTTTCTTTCCATTGATATACATTATTACTGTGTTTTCTTCATTGTATTAGTAGTGTTTTCTTTCCATTGATATTACAGTGTAGTGTTTTCTTGTTTACAGTGTAGTGTTTCTTTCCATTGATATTACAGTGTAGTGTTTTCTTTCCATTGATATTACAGTGTAGTGTTTTCTTTCCATTGATATACAGTTTAGTGTTTTCTTTCCATTGATATTACAGTGTAGTGTTTTCTTTCCACTGATATATTATTTGTTTTTCTTCATGATATTACATGTAGGTTTTCTTTCCATTGATATTACAATATAGTGTTTTCTTTCCATTGATATACATTATTACTGTGTTTTCTTTCCATTGATATTACATTATTACTGTGTTTTATTTCCATTGATATACATATTACTGTGTTTTCTTTCCATTGATATACATATAGTTTTTCATTGATATTACAATATAGTGTTTTCTTTCCATTGATATACATTATTACTGTGTTTTCTTTCCATTGATATACATTATTACTGTGTTTTCTTTCCATTGATATACATTATTATGTGTTTTATTTCCATTGATATACATATATACTGTGTTTTATTTCCATTGATATACATTATTACTGTTTTATTTCCATTGATATACATTATTACTGTGTTTTCTTTCCATTGATATACATTATTACTGTGTTTTTTTCCCTTGATATACATTATTACTGTGTTTTTTTCCATTGATATACATTATTACTGTGTTTTATTTCCATTGATATACATTATTACTGTGTTTTCTTTCCATTGATATACATTATTACTGTGTTTTCTTTCCATTGATATACATTATTACTGTTTTTCTTTCCATTGATATACATTATTACACTGTTTTCTTTCCATTGATATACATTATTACATGTTTTCTTTCCATTGATATACATTATTACACTGTTTTCTTTCCATTGATATACATTATTACACTGTTTTCTTTCCATGATATACATTATTACTGTGTTTTCTTTCCATTGATATACATTATTACACTGTTTTCTTTCCATTGATATACATTATTACACTGTTTTCTTTCCATTGATATACATTATTACACTGTTTTCTTTCCACTGATATACATTATTACATGTGTTTTCTTTCCATTGATATACATTATTACACTGTTTTCTTTCCATTGATATACATTATTACACTGTTTTCTTTCCATTGATATACATTATTACACTGTTTTCTTTCCACTGATATACATTATAACATGTTTTCTTTCCATGATATACATTATTACATGTTTTCTTTCCATTGATATACATTATTACACTGTTTTCTTTCCATTGATATACATTATTACACTGTTTTCTTTCCATTGATATACATTATTACACTGTTTTCTTTCCACTGATATACATTATTACAGTGTTTTCTTTCCATTGATATACATTATTACACTGTTTTCTTTCCATTGATATACATTATTACACTGTTTTCTTTCCATTGATATACATTATTACTGTGTTTTCTTTCCACTGATATACATTATTACACTGTTTTCTTTCCATTGATATACATTATTACTGTGTTTTCTTTCCATTGATATACATTATTACAGTGTTTTCTTTCCATTGATATACATTATTACTGTGTTTTCTTTCCATTGATATACATTATTACTGTGTTTTCTTTCCATTCATATACATTATTATGGGGGTTTCTCTTTTTGAGGACGTTCTGCTGTCCGGCTCCCTCCAGGTTTAAAATTCACCTATATGTTGATGGTGACTAACAGCTAAGTGGTTAATATGTCTGTCGCAAGGGTGGCTTTGCCTTGAAATGCCTGACCACCTTGGATGCATGGGTTCAGTTCCAAGTGCAGGACAATATTTTTTTTTTTTAAAATGACAACAAAAGGGCGCCCAGGAGTCATGACGTGGATGTGGCCTGACCCCCTTAGAGTGTCAGGAGTTAAGGACCGAAACACTTGTTTGATGGGGGTTTCTCCTCTGAGGACCCTCTGCTGTCCGGCTCTCCCCAGAGTTTCTTACTAGTATGGATCTGCCATTTTAACCCTTTGACGCCCAAATCCTCTCCACCAATTGCAAAAACTTAATTAAACCTCTGATTCCCTCACCCTATCCACCAGCTTTCTGTGGGAAACTGGTGGATAGGGTGAGGAATCAAAGGGTTAAGTTCTTTCTTTGCTAGCATGGTTGACTATGCAGGATTCTGGTGGACAGGGTGAGGAATCAAAGGGTTAAGTTCTTTCTTTGCTAGCATGGTTGACTAAGCAGGATGCTGGTGGATAGGGTGAGGAATCAAAGGGTTAAGTTCTTTCTTTGCTAGCATGGTTGACTATGCAGGATGCTGGTGGACAGGGTGTGGGAATCAAAGGGTTAAGTTCTTTCTTTGCTAGCACGGTTGACTATGCAGGATTCTGGTGGACAGGGTGTGGGAATCAAAGGGTTAAGTTCTTTCTTTGCTAGCACGGTTGACTAAGCAGGATGCTGGTGGATAGGGTGAGGAATCAAAGGGTTAAGTTCTTTCTTTGCTAGCATGGTTGACTGCAGGATGCTGGTGGACAGGGTGTGGGAATCAAAGGGTTAAGTTCTTTCTTTGCTAGCATGGTTGACTAAGCAGGATGCTGGTGGATAGGGTGAGAAATCAAGGGGTTAAGTTCTTTCTTTGCTAGCACGGTTGACTATGCAGGATGCTGGTGGACAGGGTGTGGGAATCAAAGGGTTAAGTTCTTTCTTTGCTAGCATGGTTGACTAAGCAGGATGCTGGTGGATAGGGTGAGAAATCAAGGGGTTAAGTTCTTTCTTTGCTAGCACGGTTGACTATGCAGGATGCTGGTGGATAAGGTGAGGAATCAAGGGGTTAAGTTCTTTCTTTGCTAGCATGGTTGACTAAGCAGGATGCTGGTGGACAGGGTGTGGGAATCAAAGGGTTAAGTGGTGAACATTTAATCTGAAGCAAAATAGGATGGTCTTACTGTTTTTGTTAAGGTTTATCAGCATACAGTGCTTAAATCATACAGTTTTTTTGTTTTTTTTTATTGTTTTATTCTCTGACATGTAGGCAGACGTACTCCACATTTTGAGGTGTGAATGGTGGGATTTTTTGTTTTCAAACAAAATGAGACAGAATCTCCACTCCACTCCCATGTTCAACCTTGAATAACTGTACAGTTATGATATCTACAGACAAATCAAATCTCAGTTGGGGATCGGTAGTCCTTAATCATATTCAGATTTCTGACCAATGGGATGCTAGGACTGGAACGGTTTCCTCTCAGCTTCAAGAGTATATACAACGGCAACGTTTACCGGCATGTGGTCTTGGGAGTGTATCATGGTGGTCGGTATGGAGCCATTGGAATGAGCCGTCGTGATGACCTCATGTACAAACCCATCACATACAAGAGCTTGCCGGATCTCGTCTTTGACTTTGAGAAGTGCTACCTTCAATGTACGTATAATGATTACACTATTGTTTACTGTTATTTTTGTTTAGAGCCCAGCTGACTGCGTAGAGCTATACCAGGGCTCTAACCCATTTCAAAGCATACTACTTCAACAAGGGAAAAAAAAGAAAAGAAAATTAAGTATACATATCGATGAATTCACGCGCATAATCTAGGGAAACGCCCCTGGTATTGACCACTCCATACAGTTTATCACACAAGGGATTTAAAAAACATACCTGAATACAAATTTAAACACGACTAAGGACACTAAATCATATATAAACACAGGCCTAAGTTAATCAAAGGACATAACTCCCGAGAATTATCTCCCATGTTGTATAGAACTTCTCAAATCTAACACAGTTTGCGCTACCCATTCAGCTAGCATAGAAGCAGATACAATGTACAAAAACAGTAAGCTCAGAACACTCCTCAAAAAACGGAGCGCCCAAGCCTACTTTTACACTCTGCAACTACCCTACACACAACTATGAGAGAGGAGAGAAATACTTACAATATATTGGTCTTATGTTCAAGATTGACATAGTCTTTTATTCTTGAACTGACCAAACACACACACATAGACCAGACAGAACATATACATGGTGTAGGGTGGTTGCGGAGTGTAGGGGTAGGCTTGGGCGCTTCTTTTTTGAGGAGTGTTCTGAGCTTACTGTTTTTGTACTTTGTATCTGCTTCTATGCTAGCTGAATGGGTAGCGCAAACTGTGTTAGATTTGAGAAGTTCTATACAACATGGGAGATAATTCTCGGGAGTTATGTCCTTTGATTAATATTATAAAAATTCTCCCTGCTTCCCCCTTGTTTCTTTGGTGAGGCCTAAGTTACCTAAAATTGCTTTGGCTCATCTCATTCCCCTAGAGCCAAAAATGCACTTAAATACATGTACACAGTTGTCAATCCTAAGAAAAGGTATGAAAGACTTTATTGCACACATACAGGTGAATGGACCAGCAAGGCAGAAGATGATAGGAAGAAATAACAGAGAGCAAAGGAGGGAGAAACAAAGAGATTGACAGAACAGAGGAAATTTCTAGCACAGAAGGTGGGGATACTATTTATGCTGAAAGAGCCCCCAGCATCCTCACAGGGGACACATGATTTCTGGACAAGTACAAAGCTGCTGGTTTTATTTTTACAAGTTATGAGGGTACTCTTGGCTGACTGGTTGTCAGAAACTATATATCATTCCTTATTTCTTAGAGTAGCAGTCATTTATGTTTCTGGATTATAAAGTGAGTATGAAAATGTCGATTAAGTATGCAGGGGTGTGTGTGTGTGTGTGTGTGTGTGTGTGTGTGTGTGTGTGATTTAAAGTACAAAGGTACATTCGGTTCTTACAAATTACGCATGTTTCTTGTTTCAGATTGGCATGATCTTTGCAAGATGAAAGTGTGTGTGTGTGTGTCTGTGTGTGTGTGTGTGTGTGTGTCTGGGATTTAAGGTACAAAGGTACATTCAATTCTTACAAACTACGTGTTTCCTGTTTCAGATTGGCATGACCTTCGCAAGGTGAAAGTGGGGATACCGGTATCTCATGACCAGCACAGTTATGAAATGGTTAACTGGAAAGTGAGGAGCATGCCACAGGCATTTTGTGTACATGTACCGTACTCAGTCATTCTACACCATTGACAAAGGGAATCAGATGGGAAGGGAATAGTAAGGGGGAGGCAGTAGAATTTGCAGAACATGCATATTTGCGAAGACAGTCTGTTACAGAGTTAGTTGTAAAACTGACATGTTCTCATCATTGCTAATCCACACGTACACTTAACCCAAGGTCAGTGTTACATCTGTAGGGTGCTCAGTCTTCATCTTTTGACATGATGGATGAATACTTTGTTTGTGTTTAACCCTTTGACTCCTGCACCCTGTCCACCAGCATTCTGCAAAGTCAACCATGTTAGCAAAGCAAAAATTTAACCCTTTGACTCCCTTATCCTATCTGCCAGCTTCCTGCAGGAAGCTGGTGGAGTGTTAGAGAGTTAAAAGGTTAAGATTTTTTGCAGTTGGTGGGAACGGTGCAGGAGTCAAAGGGTTAATGTAATGTTTTTAGTGTTGTGTTCACAGTGGATCACAGCGAAGACTGTTTTCTTCACTTTTGTGTGTCAAGATGACTTATGCATGGAACAGGAGAGCCAAGGAGAAACAGGCCTTACTGAATATCAAATATGGATGATTATCACTTTTGCAGAGATTCTGTTAAACAGGTTCGAAAATGAGAGCGACTGTTTTTAACCCTTTGACTCCTGCATCCTATTTATCAACTGCAAAAACTTAATCCTTTGACTCCCTGACCCTATCGGCCAGCTTCCTGCAGGAAGCTGACGGATAGGGCGAGGGAGTCAAAGGGTTAGGTTTTTGCTTTGCTAGCATGTTGACAATGCAGGATGCTTTTGGACAGGGTGTGGGAGTCGGAGAGTTAAGCTTGCACACAACAGAAGAAGTTGGGCTCTGCCTTATGCACCCTTCTGTCAGAAATTCAAGCTCCAATGTCCGTTATATACCCAAAAAATTAAACAACAGTACAATAACTATGTACCCAAAACAATAAAACAACAGTACAATAACTATGTAGGGCCTACTCAAAACAATAAAACAACAGTACAATAACTGTGTACCTAAAAAAATAAACAACAGTACAATAACTATGTACCCAAAACAATAAAACAACAGTACAATAACTATGTACCCAAAACAAAACAACAGTACAATAACTATGTACCCAAAACATTCTTGTCAAACCATTGTTAACGAAGATCAGTGTTGTTTTTAAACATTGATGTCTTCCTAATGAATTTATTGATGTATTCCTAATGAATTCTTAATTGTGGAACTGCAGTTTGTTTAGGGTTAGGTTGTCTTATGGCAGTGTGGTGTGCTGTAGCTGATGGTTTGATTTGTGGACAATTGATGTTTTAACAGAGTGCAAGTGTTTGTGTTGCATGGAAGTCACATGACACTGACAGTCATTTTTTTCAATCATTTTTTTTTAACTGAACACTGCTCTACTATTTTGCCCTTCTAGGATGCAGAAAAACACAAGGCACTTTTTCATTGCAATCATTCATCATGCCTATATGGTAGCAGAATTTCTTCTTCTTATTATTTTTTTCTTTAAGGATCATCGCACAAAGAAAGGTTACCTTTGTGCTCACTTTTTTCCTGTCCCATTTTCTACACTCACAGTGTAATGATGATGATGTCGATGAGGATGATAATCATGATGCTATGGAGTTCCATCTAGGATTAAGACTGCGTGACAGGGTTGTACTCTACGCTTACTATCGTAATATATCCTGGCGTCAACCAGGCCCGAGAGATACAGACACTTCGAACCTGATCAGAAAATTTGAGCAACACCCTCAATGACGCAACCATGAAGTGGATGAGACTCGACTGTGTGGTCCCAGTCTTCCCAATGAGCCCATAGCACGCCCAACTCTGGGTAGGAGCCGGTTTGAGCCAAAAAATCCCACAGTGATATTTTGAAGGGACTGATGGGGGTTCAAACCCACAACCTTCCAGTCGGTAGTCTGTTACGCTAACCACTACACCACAGCAACTAGTGCAGAATTTCATCTTATGTGATAAGTCTGCTCCACAACTAGAGGTCAGTGATCATTATCAACCTGATGCACTCATGACAGAACCTGACGGAAACACATATGTCAGACAGCAGACATAAGACACGTGTGTCTCTTTTACTGAATGTCTTACCATTATATCGCACAGAATACATTTTTGACAAGCATTGTTTTTCTTCCCAGTCATGAAATACCATAATCAGAGGTCGATTTCAGCAATAATTCCAGCAAATCTGGAAGGGTAGACAGGTCTGTGATATTCTTAGTCCAAAACAAGTGTGACTGCCCGTGTTCAAGCAAATAGGAACCAGAAAAAAACATGAAAAAAGAATATGAACGCGGATTTAATACAACAAGACAAGACAGGTGCAAGTTTTCTGTCAACTGGCCTTTTATCAAGCATAAGATCACAAACACACACACACCAGGTAGGCCTACAAAAATTAGGAGGAAAAGACCGAAACTTCCCTGCTGCTCCGTCCAGTGTGAGAAAAGGAGTGTGCTTTTACCACACTGGAAAGAGCAGCAGGGAAGTTTCAGTCTTTTTCTTCTAATTTTTGTACCTGGTGTTTGTTTGTTTGTGATCTTACGCTTGACAGAAGGCCAGTTGGCCGAAAATTTGCACCTGTCTTGTCTTGTTGTATTAAATACACATTCTGATTCTTTTTTCGTGTTTTTTCTGGTTCCTGTTATATTGTTGTTCATCATTTTGCCTGTTTTGTAGGTCACTTGCTGTGGTTGTCATCAGTATTTCTTGATCTGTGCAGGCGCTTGATTGGGTATTTTATATATATTCTTGTTTGTCGTTTTGTCTGTTTCATAATTCACTCATGGTGGTTTCATAATTCACTCATGGTGATTTCATAACTCATGGTGATTTCATAACTCATGGTGATTTCATAACTCATGGTGATTTCATAACTCACTCATGGTGATTTCATAATTCACTCATGGTGATTTCATAATTCACTCATGGTGGTTTCATAATTCACTCATGGTGGTTTCATAATTCACTCATGGTGGTTTCATAATTCACTCATGGTGGTTTCATAATTCACTCATGGTGGTTTCATAATACACTCATGGTGGTTTCATAATTCACTCATGGTGGTTTCATAATTCACTCATGGTGGTTTCATAATTCACTCATGGTGGTTTCATAATTCACTCATGGTGGTTTCATAATTCACTCATGGTGATTTCATAAATTCACTCATGGTGGTTTCATAATTCACTCATGGTGGTTTCATAATTCACTCATGGTGGTTTCATAATTCACTCATGGTGATTTTAATCAAGTTTTCTTAATGTCCATGCAGGCACTCACTTTGAACATGAGCAAGGAGTCTAAGAAAGAACTGACCAAACAGTTGGAAGTGCACTCACGAAATATGCGTGCCAAGGTCAGTGTTAAATCTGTAGCATGCTCAGTCTTCATATTTTGACTTGATGGATGAAAACTTTGTTTGTGCTGTAGTAATGTTTTAGTGTTGTATTCACAGTGGATCACAGCGAAGACTGTTTTCTTCACTTTCTTTGTCAAGGTGACTTATGCATGGAACAAGAGAGCTAAGGAGAAACAGGCCTTACTGAATATCAAATACGGGTGCTTATCACTTTTGTAGAGATTCTGTTATACAGATTCAAAATTGAGGGCGACTGTTTTTAACCCTTTGACTTCCGCACCCTGTCCATCATCTGCAAAAATTCAACTCGTTCAGTCCCTCACCCTATCCACCAGCTCACTGCAGAAAGCTGGTGGATAGGGTGAGGGCGTGAAAGAGTTTAAGTTTTTGCTTTGCGAGCATGGTTGACAGTGCAGGATGCTGGGGGACAGGGTACCACAGTGAAAGTGTTAAAAATCCGATAATTGCCATCAGCAAAACTCATGTTGGAAGGTATGAGCCATAATTAAAGAGACGATCATCAGAGTGGCACACTCTGTCAGTCCAAGGCCCACCAGGTTCAGAAGAAAGCAAGGAAATATGCAGATGATGATGATATACATGTGCTTATGATACGGGGCTTAAAACGTTCCGCGTCTGGGCAGAATTCCGCGATTTCGATAAAAAAAAAAAAAAATTTAAATTAAAAAAAGGAGCAAGGCATCCGTGATTGGCTTGCAAGCATTCATAGCAACGGCGCACAAGTTATGGCCCCTGATTTTTCTTGGAAGAAGTTTCCGGGTCGGACTTCTTTGAAAAAACAAAATGGCGGAGCGCGCAGACATTGTTGAAGCGGGTCAGACTTTTGATGACTCTTTAATTAAAAACAAGTGGAAATGGGAGTGGACTCTTCAGAAAGTTGACGAAGAAGTCATTGGAGGCTTTCTTTGCAAAGTCACTGCACCAGGTTTAGCTTGGTGCAAACTGTGCTCAAGGGAAGTGTGTTACGGTGGTCGCGGGAAGAAAGCTCTTGAGGATCACATTCGTTCAGCGAAGCACGTGTCAAATGTCAAGGCGCTGAGTGGAACTACAACTCTGTATATCTTCCTGTAATAATTATGTGTTTACAGCAATTTTTATGCACTAAATATCTCTTGAAATTATGTCCAGAAAGTGCGAAATGGCATAGATTTACACTTGGTTTTTAAAAAATTTTCCCGGGGGAGCATGCCCCTGGACCCCCCCCCCCTAGTTTCAGTGGTTTTTTCCTCCTCCTGTTTTAAGCCCTGATGATAACATGGCTGTGTTGATGACTCTTCGCATTCCAGTGGGACAGAACGTTGATCAAGACTACTACACAGTGTTTCTGTTGAAAACACTCAGCTCTGCAGTCTGACTGAACGATGAAACATGCGTTGCCTTTGAATTAAATCACCTTTAATCTTGGTACAAAGCAGAGTCATGATTTATGGCTGCGAAGTCTGGACTCTGAGAAAAACTGATAGCAGAAGAATTGAGGCAGCAGAGATGTGGTTTTATCAGAGACTATACGTGTCAAATGGACAGACATAAGAACTAATCAAAGTGTCCTGGAAGAACTTGATACCACCAGAAAACTACTAGCAGACATCGACACGAGAAGACTAAAATACATTGGCCATGTGTCACGCAACAAGAACACGGACCTCATGGCAACCATCTTTCAAAGAAAAACAGTGGCAAACAGGAAGAAAGGCAGACCTCCAGTCTCATACATCGAGAAGACGGCCAACATCAGTGGTCTAAATATTCAAGAAATTGTCCACAAAAATCAAAATAGAGCGGCCTGGAGGGAGATGGTGGTGTCCAGATGTGCAACGGCCAACACATCGACAGGTGAGACAGGTGAAAGAAAGCAGACAGGGTAACATCACGTATGATACTCTGCCACAACCCCTGTTCTAAAAAGATGAGACCCCAAGACCTAAATCTATTCCCCATATGAGACCCCTAGACCTAAATCTATTCCCCACATGAGACCCCAAGACCTAAATCTATTCCCCATATGAGACCCCTAGACCTAAATCTATTCCCCACATGAGACCCCTAGACCTAAATCTATTCCCCATATGAGACCCCTAGACCTAAATCTATTCCCCATATGAGACCCCTAGACCTAAATCTATTCCCCATATGAGACCCCTAGACCTAAATCTATTCCCCATATGAGACCCCTAGACCTAAATCTATTCCCCATATGAGACCCCTACAGCTAAATCTATTCCCCATATGAGACCCCTAGACCTAAATCTATTCCCCACATGAGACCCCTAGAGCTAAATCTATTCCCCATATGAGACCCCTAGACCTAAATCTATTCCCCACATGAGACCCCTTGAGCTAAATCTATTCCCCATATGAGACCCCTAGACCTAAATCTATTCCCCATATGAGACCCCTACAGCTAAATCTATTCCCCATTATGAGACCCCTAGACCTAAATCTATTCCCCATTATGAGACCCCTAGACCTAAATCTATTCCCCATATGAGACCCCTAGACCTAAATCTATTCCCCAAGTTGAAAGAACCCCTCCTAGTGTATGTTTCTGTGACTTGGATGATTTGGTAATGGATATGGCCAAGCAGTTACAATGTATCAACTATGGTTGCCTAGCAAGAAGCGTTTCGGACCTTCCCAGCAGATGGGAACGGGTCACTGGGACAAAGGGTTGTTACACTGAAGGAATGCAGAAATGTACTGATCATTATTGGACTTTTTACATTTCTTCAAAACCTGGCCAGCACATTGAGTTTTGCACAGACTCAAGGAGTCTGCCAAATAATTGCTGGTTGATTTGGCTGGAGCGCGTATGGAATTGTCCGAGTTCGATGAATTCCTCTTGAACAAACACCAAAAAAACACTTACCCTTTAATGGTCATACTGTTACTGTATACTGGACGACCGTTGAACATGACAGTGGAGAATAAGTTGCCAGTGACAGTATTATTCAAATTGAAACAGACCTCTTGAAACTTACTTTTGGCTACAATGGATGCTGTATAACAAAGCTTAAAACTTTTCGCATCTGAGCAGAAATCCGCGATTTCGGTTTGTTTAACCCTTTGACTCCTGCACCCTGTCTACCAGCATCCTGCATAGCGAACCGTGCTAGCAAAGCAAAAACTTAACCCTTTGATTCCCTCACCCTATCTACCAGCTTCCTACAGGAAGCTGGTGGATAGGGTGAGGGAGTCAAAGGGTTAAGTTTTTGCAGTTGATGGACAGGTTGCAGGTGTCAAAGGGTTAAAAAAACAATTTAAAAAAATGAAAGGAGCAAGGCATCCGTGATCGGCTTGCAAGCGTTCATAGCAATGGCGCGCAAGTTATGGCCCCTGATTTGCCCCCCCCCCCCCCCGGGACCCCCTTAGTTTCAGTGGTTTTTTCCTCCTCCTGTTTTAAGCCCTGTGTATAAACATGAATTATAATAAAATAACTAATGCAAAGAAAGAAAGAAAAAAAAGAGGATGGAACGTGAATGTGAATATTGATGTCACCACAGGCCAAGTCATGGACCATGAACTCACCAGCACCAGAACGTTTCACGCTGAGGGACTCTGTCAGTCTGCGTGACAGTCCCACAAGGCCAGAGACCCTTCCCCGGGCGAGTGGCCAAGTGTGAGTACTGTGTACTGTTCATCACATAGTCTGTACTGTATACAGTGGAGATGTTCGTCTGTCCTCACATAGTCTGTACTGTATACAGTGGAGATGTTTGTCCATCACATAGTCTGTACTGATACAGTGGGATGTTCGTCTGTTCTCACATAGTCTGTACTGTATACAGTGGAGATGTCGTCTGTTCCTCACATAGTCTGTACTGTATACAGTGGAATTTCGTCTGTTCTACATAGTCTGTACTGTATACAGTGGAGATGTTCGTCTGTTCCTCACATAGTCTGTACTGTATACATGAGATGTCGTCTGTCCCACATAGACTGTACTGTATACGTGGAGATGTTCGCTGTTCCTCACATAGTCTGTACTGTATACAGTGGAGATGTTCGTCTGTTCCTCACATAGTCTGTACTGTATACAGTGGAGATGTTCGTCTGTTCCTCACATAGTCTGTACTGTATACAGTGGAGATGTTCGTCTGTTCCTCACATAGTCTGTACTGTATACAGTGGAGATGTTCGTCTGTTCCTCACATAGTCTGTACTGTATACAGTGGAGATATTCGTCTGTTCCTCACATAGTCTGTACTGTATACAGTGGAGATGTTCGTCTGTTCATCACATAGTCTGTACTGTATACAGTGGAGATGTTCGTCTGTTCATCACATAGTCTGTACTGTATACAGTGGAGATGTCGTCTGTTCATCACATAGTCTGTACTGTATACAGTGGAATGTTGTCCATCACATAGTCTGTACTGTATACAGTGGAGATGTTCGTCTCTTCATCGCATAGTCTGTCCCTTTGATTCCCGCACCCTGTCCACCAGCATCCTGTATTGCCAACCATGCCATCACAGCAAAAACTTAACCCTTTGACTCACTCACCCTGTCCACGAGCATCCTGCATTGTCAACCATGCTAGTACAGCAAAAACTTAATCCTTTGAGTCCCTCACCCTATCCACCAGCTTCATGCAGGAAGCTGGTGGATAGGGTGAAGGAGGCAAAGGGTGAAGTTTTTGCAGTTGGTGGATCGGGTGTGTGAATCAAAGGGTTAAAACTGGAGGAGGAACACCTTCCCCACTGCCTTTTTTCTGTCATGATCGTGGGGGGTGGGGTCATCAGTAGTGGTTAGAACAAGAGATTAAACGATCGAAGAGACTTGGGCCAAACCTTTTGTTTCAGTCCTACTAGTAATCATGTCCATAATCATCAAGATTTAATGGCAGGGACCAGTGGTTTTGATTCGAGATTGATGACAGCGAAATTCACAGGATGTCTACTCAAATCCTTTGGTGCTCTATTACACTGTTCACTGTATTTTTGTGTTTTTTTCACTGGTAGGAGAAAGACAGGTAATGTCACATGGTATAGTCTGAAATGGTTTTTTTCTTCTTGCTGTTTTTATTTATGTGTGTTTGTCAAAAGACAGAGGTCTTTAAAAAGGTAAGGTGACAAGTATAGATGCAAACAAAAAAATTGTTATCAAAAATTCTGTGGCAGAAACATATCTCTGAAAAACAGAAAGTCAGCTCAAGACTTTCTGGATCAAAAATTCTGTGGCAGAAACATATCTCTGAAAAACAAAGTCAGCTCAAGACTTTCTGGATCAAGAATTCTGTGGCAGAAACATATCTCTGAAAAACAGAAAGTCAGCTCAAGACTTTCTGGATCAAGAATTCTGTGGCAGAAACATATCTCTGAAAAACAGAAAGTCAGCTCAAGACTTTCCTGGTTGTGATAATTGGACAAAATCCAAACCTTATTGTTCACAGAGTGCTGTCAGTGAACGCGTTCTCTGAAATGTTTTCACATTGTAGTAGGGAACAGAATAAAGATTAGGTTGTGAATATTCAGATACAGGTAATGACAAGTTTATCAGAGGTTTTCAAAGGTCCTTGTATGACTGATGTCGGAAATGGGAGAGAACTGTGAAGCAAAGGTAATACTCAGAAAAAAAGGAAGAAAAACCTATGACAGAAAATAATATTATGGTCATAATTGACATGGTGTGTAAACTGAAGGAATTAGTAGACATTCTACCTTACTTGTGGTGATGAAGTTGACAGTCACCATGCTTTTTTGTGTTACTCTTCCATAAAAAAGCATCACACCAAAATCATTGCACTGTGGAAGAGAAAAGAGTTCATAGGTAGGTCATGATATACTTTGTCATATATTTTGTTATCTGGTATATACTTGGACTACCGTTTGCTGTTATTCACAACATATGTCTCTGCGTTACAGGAAATCCCTGAGCGATCCAAACAGATCACGGAGTCCCACCCGACGAAACAGTTCCAACAGGGATGTCAACTCAGAGTACAGTGTTCGCATATGAACCACTCCCACCGTCCGTTCACCTTGACAGTGTGTTTATGGGTGCCATCAGCAACGACCAGATCTCAAACATATGTACTTATTTGCTCACCGTTAGACTCTAATCTGTGTGCAGTCATTAGTTTTGTGTTCAGCCATTTATGGATTTTTACGAATAACGGGAAATGATGATATACGAAAGCTGTGTTTGATTCCGATTTTGCATGATACTGCTCTGTCTTCTCACAATGAATTTCCCGTATCATGTTAACCCTTTGCCTCCTGCACCCTGTCTACCAGCATCCTGCATTGTCAACCATGCTAGCAAAAGCAAAAACTTAACCCTTTGACTCCCTCACCCTATCCACCAGCTTCCTGCAGGAAGCTGGTGGATAGGGTGAGGGAGTCAAAGGGTTAAGTTTTTGCTTTGCTGGTAGATAGGGTGCGGGAGTCAAAGGGTTAAAATGTGGCCATTTACCTGGGGAGAGTGCACTGCTACAGATTTTTGAGAAGGTTCAACAAGCCCATCATGTACATTGTCATCTGATGACAAAGAGTTAAGAGATACAGACACGATTAGCACCCACAGCTGTTGACAGAAATCACTGACAGTATAAGTATGGTGAGGATGTGCATTTTCTGTTTTGAAGAACCGTCTCAAGGCTATAGTAGCTTAAGTGTAAGTATGGTAACAGGGAGGTAATCTTGTCATGGTACTTTATTTCAGTTATGTAATGGTCATCATCATCATCAGGTGCCCTGCCGCATGGCGTTGGCGACCATGGACTTCCAATCATCTCTATTTCTCGTTGCCCCCAGCATCTCCCCCACCCACCTCATCCCCAGCCACTCTGCAAGTCCGTCCAGCTTTCTTTCCCTGGGTCTACCTGGTGCTCTCTTTCCCCCTAGCTTTCCCATTGTGACCAGGTGCTCCAAATCCCCCTTCCTCATAAAATGGCCTATAGATGTTGCTTGTCTTTTCCTAATCTTCCTTATGAGTGATCTACTTGTGTCTGCCTCCATCAAGACTGTCTCGTTTGTTTTCTTTACTGTCCATGGAACTCTCAACATTCTTCTGAGAAACCACATCTCGGCTGCCTCAATCTTGCTCTGGCTTTGCTTTCTGACTGTCCACGCCTCGCATCCATACAACTTATACCTTATTGGTACCTTATTCCAGTTATGTAATGGTAAAAGGGAGGTAATCCTGTCTTGGTACCTTATTCTATATAACATTCAAGGACTCTCGTTCTGATGTTAATTGATAGGCATTTGTTGGTAAGAGGGAGGTAATCTTGTCAATGGTACCTCATTCCAGTTATGGTAACAGGGAGGTAATCTTGTCAATGGTACCTTATTCCAGTTATGGTAACAGGGAGGTAATCTTGTCAATGGTACCTTATTCCAGTTATGGTAACAGGGAGGTAATCTTGTCAATGGTACCTCATTCCAGTTATGGTAACAGGGAGGTAATCTTGTCAATGGTACCTTATTCCAGTTATGTTATGGTAACAGGGAGGTAATCTTGTCAATGGTACCTTATTCCAGTTATGTTATGGTAACAGGGAGGTAATCTTGTCAATGGTACCTTATTCCAGTTATGGTAACAGGGAGGTAATCTTGTCATGGTACCTTATTCCAGTTATGGTAACAGGGAGGTAATCTTGCATGGTACTTTATTCCAGTTATGTAATGGTAACAGGGAGGTAATCTTGTCTTGGTACTTTATTCCAGTTATGGTAACAGGGAGGTAATCTTGTCTTGGTACTTTATTCCAGTTATGGTAACAGGGAGGTAATCTTGTCTTGGTACTTTATTCCAGTTATGGTAACAGGGAGGTAATCTTGTCTTGGTACTTTATTCCAGTTATGTTATGGTAACAGGGAGGTAACCTGTCTTGGTACCTTATTCCAGTTATGTAATGGTAACAGGGAGGTAATCTTGTCATGGTACTTTATCAGTTACATGGGTGCAACTCCTCCGGCTACAGACCGGAATCCGGTTTTTGAAAAACGATCGAGCGGACAGATCCGGTTTTTGAAAATTTGACAAGGAAAAAAAAAAAAAAGCCGATTAAAATCCTTCGATACAGTGAGCAACTCCGCTTCTGCTCGGAGTGTTCGTAAGCAAAGCGATTGGGAAAAAAATGCCGATTAAAATCCTTCGATACAGTGAGCAACTCCGCTTCCGCTCGGAGTGTTCGTAAGCAAAGTGATTGGAGCTCTCCTGTGTTGGAGGTACAGAAGATCCGAAGCACGTGACCGGAATTAGCAGGCGACTTTTCGTTCGACGTTTGAGTATGCATTATCTCACGGAAGCAGATTTTTCGCGTCTTACGAAGGTGGAGGAAGGGGTGAAAGACAAGTGGAGGTGGGAGTGGCTGAAGCAGAAAGACGAGCAGGACAAAGAGTACGGAGAGTGGTGTCGGAAACTTGACTTACCAGGAACATGTTTCTGCACAGTTTGCTCTAAGCAAATCAAGTAGCCTACGGCACGAGTGGAAAGAAAAAAACTAAAGGAACATGCCGATCATCCCAGCCACAAGGAAAATGTGATGGTTAGTGATGGCTATTTCTGCACAGGCCACTTCTGCACAACCCAGTTCCAGCATCTACACAGTGCCAAAAGGTGGCAAAAGAGCTGCCATGAAGTCATCACAAGACATTAGTTTCTGAAGAAATCTAGAATGGACATTTAACCATCTTCCACTTTTTTTAAAACAATAATGTGTCTGAACTGTTACTGATGTTGTTGATTTTATGAACAAAGGCTACACTCATGTTGGCCTGGAAACACCTTATGAATGACTAGTGCTAATCTTCAAATGATTTCTGTCTCCTCATCACTTAGAGGATTGTCAGATACTGTGTTATGGTCAGTTTGGACCTGTGTTATAAACACAAGGATACTGTTTGGCAGATAAACTGTGAAGGAGGATTGGAGCAAAAGAGTGATATTGACTGGACTGGTTTCTGTATTCTTAAGACTGACTTTGACAGAATTATTCAGCTGTTGCTTCTTCTAGATTTTTCTTTCATGATTAATTAGTAATCTATCATGGTTAGTACTGGTGGTAACACTGCTATTCTGTTACCATGTAAGTCAGAAATATGTCAATTTTTCTGTTCATTTGTTCATGCTCAGATTAAAGGAGAGACCCCCCAAATCATCATAAAAAGGCTAATTTTCTTTCAGCTTCAATAGGGGGCGTTGCCCCCCCTGACCCCCCAACAAGGGCTCTGCCCCTGTACCCCGCGGGGGCCTGGGCGGCCCCTGGACCCCTGCCTTTCAGGTTTTTTCTTTTTCAGGAGTTGCACCCATGCAGTTATGTAATGGTAACAGGGAGGTAATCTTGTCATGGTACTTTATTCCAGTTATGGTAACAGGGAAGTAATCTTGCCATGGTACTTTATTCCAGTTAAGTAATGGTAACAGGGAGGTAATCTTGCCATGGTACTTTATTCCAGTTAAGTAATGGTAACAGGGAGGTAATCTTGTCATGGTACTTTATTCCAGTTATGTTATGGTAACAGGGAGGTAATCTTGTCATGGTACTTTATTCCAGTTATGTTATGGTAACAGGGAGGTAATCTTGTCATGGTACTTTATTCCAGTTATGTTATGGTAACAGGGAGGTAATCTTGTCTTGGTACTTTATTCCAGTTATGTAAAGGTAACAGGGAGGTAATCTTGTCATGGTACTTTATTCCAGTTATGTTATGGTAACAGGGAGGTAATCTTGTCTTGGTACTTTATTCCAGTTATGTAATGGTAACAGGGAGGTAATCTTGTCTTGGTACTTTATTCCAGTTATGTAAAGGTAACAGGGAGGTAATCTTGTCATGGTACTTTATTCCAGTTATGTTATGGTAACAGGGAGGTAATCTTGTCATGGTACTTTATTCCAGTTATGTAATGGTAACAGGGAGGTAATCTTGTCTTGGTACTTTATTCCAGTAATGGTAACAGGGAGGTAATCTTGTCTTGGTACTTTATTCCAGTTATGGTAACAGGGAGGTAATCTTGTCTTGGTACTTTATTCCAGTTATGTAATGGTAACAGGGAGGTAATCTTGTCTTGGTACTTTATACCAGTTATGTTATGGTAACAGGGAGGTAATCTTGTCTTGGTACTTTATTCCAGTTATGTTATGGTAACAGGGAGGTAACCTTGTCAATGGTACTTTATTCCAGTTATGTAATGGTAACAGGGAGGTAATCTTGTCTTGGTACTTTATTCCAGTAATGGTAACAGGGAGGTAATCTTGTCTTGGTAACTTATTCCAATTATGTAAAGGTAACAGGGAGGTAATCTTGTCATGGTACTTTATTCCAGTTATGTTATGGTAACAGGGAGGTAATCTTGTCTTGGTAACTTTTTCCAGTTATGGTAACAGGGAGGTAATCTTGTCATGGTACTTTATTCCAGTTATGGTAACAGGGAGGTAATCTTGCCATGGTACTTTATTCCAGTTATGGTAACAGGGAGGTAATCTTGCCATGGTACCTCATTCCAATTATTGTAACAGGGAGATAATCTTGCCATGGTACTTTATTCCAGTTATGGTAACAGGGAGGTAATCTTGTCTTGGTACTTTATTCCAGTTATGTAATGGTAACAGGGAGGTAATCTTGTCTTGGTACCTTATTCCAGTTATGGTAACAGGGAGGTAATCTTGTCAGGGTACTTTATTCCAGTTATGGTAACAGGGAGGTAACCTTGTCTTGGTACTTTATTCCAGTTATGGTAACAGGGAGGTAATCTTGTCTTGGTACTTTATTCCAATTATGTAATGGTAACAGGGAGGTAATCTTGTCAGGGTACTTTATTCCAGTCATATTTCCATCCATGTCATGTACATGAGGTATAATGACAGTTGCTGAAAACATTATGATTGTGAAGAAATACACCTTCCCTAAAGAGTGGGTACAGGTAGGGTAACCTGACTGCTGTCACATTTCTGTCCATGACATGGAGAAAAGTTGACAGTCAGGACCTGAAAATATACAGGACGGATACTGTAACAGGACTCATGGTTGTATCATCGTTCTTGATTTGTGTTGTCAAGGCAGACATGAAACATTGATCAGACGATGTTGTTGTGTTGTGTCACTGTCTTTATCGTTGGAAAAAAAGTTCGATCAGCGTCATCAACCCCTGTTGGGTTGCCGGGGGCTCTTTCAGTATAAATAGTATCCCCACCTTCTGGAAATTCTGTGCTAGAAATTTCCTCTTTTCTGTCACTCTCTTTGTTTCTGCCTTGTTGCCTTGCTTTTTGTCATTTCTACTTATTTTCTGCCTTAATGGTCCATTCACCTGTATTTTTTCGATAAAGTCTTACGTACTTTTTCTACGGATTGATAATTGGGTACATGTATTAAGTGCATTTTTAGCTCTAAGGAGGTAAGATATGCGGGAGCAATTTTAGGTAATTTATGCCTGTTTTTATGTATGTTTTGGTGTCCTTGTGTATGCTTATATTTGTATTCAGGTGTGTTTTTTAAATCTCCTCTGTGCGATAAATCGCACGGAATGGTCCTACGCCGGGGGCATGTCCTTAGATTATGTGCACGAATGCATTGATATGTGTACTTAATTTTCTTTTCCTGTTGAAGTTTTGTGTGTTTTGAAGCGGTTATAGCCCTGGTATGGCTCTGCGCAGTCGGCTGGGCTTTAAACAACAATAAAAGAAAGAAAAGCGTCATCAGTGTCAATCACATTTCAGTTCATGTCATGGAGAGAAGTTCACACCATTCCAGATCACTGTTGACCCATTCTTTTGGTCATTGATGAACTTCCCATCTTGGTAAACCAGAGTAAATTTCCTCTTAATGATCTGCTGGCAGGAGGACAGGAAAAAACTGAATCTCTGGTCAGTGCCGGTCAAACTACTGCTGACCATAGTCTGATAATGTAGATCATTTTGAACAGCCTGAGGTCGGCAGACCAGTTTTAAACATGCTGAGACACAGGGTAATTGTTGTAACTGACGCAAGCCAGTCATTAATGCTTTCACTGTTTTGACATAGTTGGTGAATTGGAGATGGGAATGGCATAGGCCTGTGTTACGTTTTCAGGAAAAGACAGAGACCTCACCAGAAATTGTGTCATTTGAAGTTATCCTGGTTCAACTTCAAGTAGTACAGTGTTATATTACAGCCATACTGGTTAAGTATGCAAGAACAGAAAGGTATTGTTTGACAGTCTGTAAGTCATATTTTTTACTCTGTGTGTGTATGTGTGTGTGTGTGGTGTAACCCTGTATGTGTAGCCTTGTATGTGTGTGTGTGTGTATGTGTGTAGCCCTGTGTGTGTGTGTGGGTGGGTGGGTGGGCGTTTGTGTGTGTGGCTCTGTGTGTGTTTGTGTGTGTGTGTGTGTGTGTGTGTGCGAGATATGTCTGAAGAAAGTGTCTTTTATTAATGGTCAGAACAAAAGTTGTGATATTAAGTATGAGTACATTTGTATCAGTGTGATTTTTGTGTGTGTGTGTGAATGTCTGGTAGTCACTGAGACTAGATGAAGTGATAATATTTATTATAGATGTTAATATTTTTTCTGTCCGAAAAACTGTTGTCATGTAGGCCTACAATTCATGTTCTTATAAATTATGGCATTTGACAGTATGAAAACATGTGAATGTTTGGGTATTTCCTGTGACCACAGAACAGAACTGTAAGTTATGATTTTGAATTATATGATTGTTACTCAGAACCCATTTGACCAGTTTATCAATCTGTCATCTTCGTGAACCATCATAATACTGATTTTGCAGACACAGTCACAAGGCACTGAAAATTTAGATTTACCACTATTTTTTTCTCAATTTTTGTTTGCAAGTATTTATTTTTCTGTTTTTGTTTTTGAGGAACAAATGACACTAGTATTGGTCTGTGAGACATGAATAACAAATGTTGAAACAAATGGTGTAGGCCTACTGTCTAGTAAAATGTTTAAACAAATGGTGTAGGCCTACTGTCTAGTAAAATGTTTCCATGTGCATGTTCTTTATATTTACAGCTATGCTGGTTGAATAAGCAAGAACAGAAAGTTATAGTTTGGCTGTCTGTAAATCATATTTTTACTGTGTGTTTGTGTGCGTGTTTGTGTGTATGTGGCTCTGTGTGTGTGTGGCTGTGTTTGTGTGGCTCTGTGTGTGTGTGGCTGTGTTTGTGTGTGTGGCTGTTTGTGTGGCTGTGTTTGTGTGGCTGTGTTTGTGTATGTGGCTCTGTGTGTGTGTGGCTGTGTGTGTGTGGCTGTTTTGTGTGTGGCTGTTTGTGTGTGTGTGGCTGTGTTTGTGTGGCTGTGTTTGTGTGTGTGTGTGGCTCTGTGTGTGTTTGTGTGTGGATCTGTGTGTGGCTGTGTATGTGGCTCTGTTCGTTCGTTCGTTATTTCTTTTAACGTCTGTTCACATATGTGCTTTTAGACGTAAAAAAAAAAAAAAAAAAAAAAAAAAAAAAAAAGGTGTCTATGGGGTGGAAGATTCTACGAAATCATAAAGACAGTTTAACATATTAATTAACATTACAAAAAAAATTATAGGACAATAGAAAAGCAATCATAACATTAGAACGATCAGGCTTGAAAAGATTGCTCAGGGCTGTATGTGTGTATGTTTACCGCGCGCGCACGCGCGCGTGTGTGTGTGTGTGTGTGTGTGTGTGTGTGTGTGTGTGTGTGCACGTATACGCATGCAACGAGCGTATCCCGTGCTGGGTTATGACAAACCATCTGTGATTATCTGGTGGGGTAGAGGGGTAGAAAAGGATAATCTTACCGAATAAAAACATTGTAACAGTCAAGGAGTAATGATAAAACTAACAAGCAAACAAACAGAGGTAGGTGGGAGTTACAGGTATAAAAACAATCGGTCTTAATCAAAGAAAACGACCTACAGGACTGTGCAGTAAATGCCTAGCAAAGTGTAAATACAAAGTGAAATCAGTGTGTTTCTGTTTCAATTTTGAAAATGATACAGGGAAATAAGGTCGCATTCGCTGACAACACAAAAGGTGTTTAACTGTTATAGACTCATTACAGACACATTTGATGGTATTATTGAACTTAATCCGAAGTGAGTCCAGATATAATCTGTAAGCTAAAGTTATTTCTAGTCTTGTAAAACCCTGGTAATTTACGATGAAGGGACGATAGTGACATTGCGCTTTTACTTTCTTTTCTAATATAGCTCTGTGTGTGTGTGGCTGTGTTTGTGTGTGTGTGTGTGGCTGTAATATCTGAAGTTGTGTGTGTGTGTGTGGCTGTAATATCTGAAGAAAGTGTCTCTTACTAATGATAAGAACAAAAGTTGCGATACTAACTAATTAAGTATGAATGAGTACATTTGCATCAGTGTGATTTGCTTTACGAGTCACAACCACAAGGCACTGAAAATTAAGATTCACAAGTATTTTTGATTTTTATTCCATAAAAGCAACCTTTCCAAAGCTTTGACTGAAAATTGAGTATCCAACTTGAAGGCACAATCTGCAACAGCAAAAAACAAGTAACGATACAAGACTGATGTCCTTAAAGTGAATATGCTTTCAATATAAAAATACATAGTAATATACTTTCAATATAAAAATACACAGACTAGCTCTTTGTCAGGTGGAAACTTTTCACCCAGAATGATTCAAATGATTTCAGAATGTTAGGTCTGTTTCTCCAAGTGTTTCAGATAAAAAAAATAAAATAAAAAAACACAACAAAACAGACAAACACCATCATATTGTATGTATCTCTCTCTCTCTCTATATATATATATATATATATATATATATATATATATATATATATATATATATATATATATATACACATAATATTACACACACACACACACACACACACACATCAGCCCTGAAAGTGGTATTTTACTTGCCATCAAAAGAGGAGTCAGACAGGGTTGTGTTTTGTCACCAGATCTGCTTTCACTTTACAGCAAAAACATCAGAAATCTAGAGGAAGACCCTGGATTAAAGGTTGCAGGAAAAATGATTTACAAACAACATTTGATACGCAGATGACACCATGCTAATTGCAGAAAGTGAAAGGGACCTACAAAATCTTGTGAATATACTTGAAATAGAAAGCAAAGGTAAGGGGTTGGAACTAAACAGCAGGAAGACTGAAGTCATGGTGATCAGTAAAAACATGAAATTCCCTCATGCAAAATAACAGCAAATGGCACAACTTTGAGAAGGTTGATAAGTTTAAATACCTGGGAACGATCATTTCACCAGACGGCAGATGCACATCAGAAATAGCCAGCAGAATCGGCCAAGCCAAAACAACATTCAAGAAGATGGAAAGCATTCTTACCAACAAATGCCTATCAATTAACATCAGAAAGAGAGTCCTTGAATGTTATATAGAACCAATACTGTTGTACGGATGGGAGGCGTGGACAGTCAACAAGCAAAGCCAGAACAAGATTGAGGCAGCCGAGATGTGGTTTCTAAGAAGGTTGTTGAGAGTTCCATGGACAGCAAAGAAAACAAACGAGACGGTCTTGATGGAGGCAGACATAAGTAGATCATTCATAAGGAAGATTAGGAAAAGACAGGCAACATTTATAGGCCATTTTATGAGGAAAGGGGAATTGGATCACCTGGTCACAAAGGGAAAGCTGGAGGAAAGGAGAGCACCGTATAGACTCACGGAGAAGATACTAGACGGACTTGCAGAGTGGCTGAAGACAGGGAGGGTGGAAGAGATGCTTGAGGCAACAAGAGACAGAGACAGATGGAAGTTCATAATCGTCAACGCCATGCGGCAAGGCACCTGATGATGATGATGGTGAGTTAAAAAAACATTTCACTCGTCAATGGTGAGAACGTAATATCAGCTTGCATCTGTCTGTACGCTGTGATTTAAGTTTACACCATTTCTGAAACTTTCCAATCTAGTCACCCAGCTTTGCCGATTACAAGTAAACAGCCACCTACACTTCCTGTTATAAAACCACACGTGTGTCTGTGAAGCACTCAAAAATCACAGCCATCGGGTCAGAAATTTCTACTGGGGGGAAAAAGCAAGCCTTTGGGGAGTCAACAAAGTTTTCTTCCAAAATGGAAAAAAGAGGATACATGGCAGGCTTATGATGAACTACAGTCAATGTGAATGACATGCACAATCTGCACTAGAAATCTATAACGGGTCAAAGAAACCCCAGTACATTAAGTGGCAAGACAGTCCACACCTGATTCATGAAGACACAGCGAACAGACTGAACCAGTCTGAGACTGAAAGACTGTCTTGTATTTTATTTTGTTTTTCCCCATTTCCTTTTTTCAGTGCAACTGTTTTTTGGCTTTCTATTACATTGTACCGCTATACCAACTGGAATTAAAAAAAAATTGAAGAACTCCTCTGCTTTGTTTTCCTTATGCCCTAATACTGTCCATATCAATCAATCTTTTCAAGTAAAATTTCATGACAGCACTTTGCTACTGTACGGCTGGGCTTGTATTCTGGCTGGTAAAATTTGGCTGGTAAAATTTTCAATCTATTCTGGTTGGTAAAATTTTCAATCTGGCTGGTAAAAATATTGAAGCAGCAGTCAAAGGCTAGCAGGCAAAAATACCAACTTTCAGGGCTGCACACACACAACAACAAAAAACTGAACTGGAAAAAAAATCTGAAAAAAAAAAGCCTAACTTGGTTAACATTACAAATATATTGCTGCACCCACACAAAATAAAGCTGAAAATCCTTAAAATAAAGAACTTCTTTCTTTGATGATATAAGTAGTGAAACTAAGATGCCAGTCTTAAATGAAATGAAAACCATAATACCAACAATGGATCAGTTACGCTTGTAATGAATTCACTCTGGACATGTCAGCTGCACAGGATTGTAAACAGAAGGCAAACTAACTACCCCTGAGGTGGATGTCCATACCGAATGAAAAGACTGATGTGTCAGTATCAGAATGGCAAAAAATCAGTGTCAACATATGTGCACTTGTCTGTTTTCTACAACTAAGAGCTACGTCAGCAGGAACTTGGCAATAAGGCACAAATGATCCGAGGCAAGAGTCTCATTAGGAATGCCACCCATATCGTCAAGCTCCTTAGCAGACATCAATCCATATCGAGATAACAGTCTGAGCTTTCCCTCTCTAACTGCCCTAAGTCGCACATCCCTGCGCCGGTAACGCACTTCCTTGCTGTCCACAGAATAGAAAACATAATCAACAGAACATCTACCACCCTTATGGTGAGTGGTCACCTCCTTCTCTCCGCCAAGACGCTCAATTCTATGTCGATAGGCCGAGACAAGGTTAAGCTGATGACAAAGGCGTCTTGTATCGACAGACATTTGTGAAGATTGCTTAGAGCGCTCTGTGTTCACAAAACTGGACGACGATGTGGTACTGGCACCGGCATCCTGCGAACGATCTCTGATGGTAGGTTCCGTTGGCAAATGGAGACCTTCAGAACCGTGTGACTCTTTGAGTCGACTGGCCACAGCAGTATGATACTGGCACGACTCTGTCACTCCATACATGGGGGAGAAAAAGTTTCGCTCCAGAAATACGTTCCTGCCGTGTCGACCGTCCTCCTGCCCAGACAAGCGCCGCAGCATCAGACCCTCATAGTCCATCTGTCCGCTGATTACAAACTTGTACAGCTCGCTCTGAGGCTCCATGTTGAAGTCACCCGTCAAAATGACAGGGCAGTAACGAAGATTTCTTGCTGAGCTGTGTGGCAATGAAGGCCTGGCATTCTTGCCAGTGTCGATGTATGCGTGCTTGTCAATCTCTGCCATGAGAATCATCAGCTGTGCCAGCTTGATATCTCCTCGGCGAGGGTTTAAACAGCAAATGTGTGTTGGCAACCACTACCTTGTCATCAACATGGCCCATGTCTCCATCCTGCAAATTCATCAAGACATACATACCATTACAGACGGTTCATTTCACATATAAACAACAACACACTACAGACTGTTCATTTCAAACATAAAAACAACACACTACAGATGGTTCATTTCATGTAATAAACAACACACTACAGACTGTTCATTTCATGTATAAACAACACACTACAGACTGTTCATTTCAAACATAAACAACACACTACAGACTGTTCATTTCAAACATAAAACAACACACTACAGATGTTCATTTCAAACATAAACAACACACTACAGACTGTTCATTTCAAACAACAACACACTACAGACTGTTCATTTCAAACATAAACAACACACTACAGATTGTTAATTTCAAACATAAACAACACACTACAGACTGTTCATTTCAAACATAAAACAACACACTACAGACTGTCCATTTCAAACATAAAACAACACACTACAGACTGTTCATTTCAAACATAAAACAACACACTACAGACTGTCCATTTCAAACATAAAACAACACACTACAGACTGTCCATTTCAAACATAAAACAACACACTACAGACTGTCCATTTCAAACATCAAACAACACACTACAGACTGTTAATTTCAAACAACAAAACACACTACAGACTGTTAATTTCAAACATACAACAACACACTACAGACTGTTAATTTCAAACATACAACAACAACACACTACAGATTGTTCATTTAAACATCCAAACCAACAACGCCAACCAACCAACCCAATCCAGAGACAAAAACATCCTTAAACAGCAATGTTTAACATACTTAGCTTGCCACTCTCACAAGTGCTAAAGCTCACAGGTTCAGCCTATCCTATTCAAAATATTACACTGCTAGGAAGGGTGAATCTGCATCCCAGAGGTTACGTAACTATCCCCATTTACATCCAACAGAGGTTACGTAACTATCCCATTTACATCCACCAGAGGTTACGTAACTATCCCTATTTACATCCAACAGAGGTTACGTAACTATCCCTATTTACATCCAACCCGAGGTTACGTAACTATCCCTATTTACATCCACAGAGTTAATATCCCTATTTACATCCACAGAGGTTATAACTACCTTTACATCCAACAGAGGTTACGTAACATCCTATTACATCAACAGGTTACAAACTATCCCTATTTACATCCAACAGAGGTTACATAACTATCCTATTACACCAAAAGTTACTAACTATCCCTATTTACATCCAACAGAGGTTAAACAAGTACGTAACTATCCCTATTTACATCCAACAGAGGTTACGTAACTATCCCTATTTACATCCAACAGAGGTTAGTAACTATCCCTATTTACATCCAAAGAGGTTAGTAACTCCCTATTTACATCCACAGTCCTATTACCAGTTATACCCATTTCTCAACAGAGGTTACGTAACTTCCTATTTACACCACAGAGTTTAACTTATTACCCAGTTTACTATCCCTATACATCCAAAGAGGTTACGTAACTATCCCTATTCTCAAAAACTAACATCCTTTTACATCACAAAGTAACTACCTTCACTCCTCAGCAGCTGTTACAGTGAACATACCACAACCTCATATGTACTGGAAAACTCTCGGATTTAACCACTTTGTCTGCACCCTTCCACCAGCATCCTGCATTGTCAACCATGCTAGCAAAAACTTAACTCTTTGATTCCCTCACTCTATTGCCAGCTTCCTTCAGGAAGCTGGTGATAGTGGTGAGGGAATCAAAGGATTGAGTTTTTGCAGTTGATGGATAAAGTGTGGGAGTCAAAGGGTTAAAAAAAAAAAAAATTAAAATTCGAAACAAACACAACCTCCAACATTCAAGCAAACGGAACCAGAAAAGAAAAAATAGAATGACACCGTGTATAAATTTGTACTAAATACGTGTTCTGATTCTATTTTCGTGTTTTTCTGGTTCCTGTTAAATAGCAGTCTGATTCAATTCTTGTCTTTCTGGTCCCTGTTCAAAAAGTTCAATAAAATTAATTTGTTGAAGTTCCGTGCAATATCAAAGAATGATCTCAATTACATGATCTTAGTATCAAGACAGGGAAGTTTATGGCAGTGATAATTCAACATAGTATCAAGACAGAGAAGTTTATGGCAGTGATAATTCAACATAGTATCAAGACAGAGAAGTTTTATGGCAGTGATAATTCAACATAGTATCAAGACAGAGAAGTTCATGGCAGTGATAATTCAACATAGTATCAAGACAGAGTTTTATGGCAGTGATAATTCAACATAGTATCAAGACAGAGAAGTTTATGGCGGTGATAATTCAACATAGTATCAAGACAGAGGAGTTTATGGCAGTGATAATTCAACATAGTATCAAGACAGAGAAGTTTTATGGCAGTGATAATTCAACATAGTATCAAGACAGAGAAGTTCATGGCAGTGATAATTCACATAGTATCAAGACAGAGAAGTTCATGGCAGTGATAATTCAACATAGTATCAAGACAGAGAAGTTCATGGCAGTGATAATTCAACATAGTATCAAGACAGAGAAGTTCATGGCAGTGATAATTCAACATAGTATCAAGACAGAGAAGTTTATGGCAGTGATAATTCAACATAGTATCAAGACAGAGAAGTTTATGGCAGTGATAATTCAACATAGTATCAAGACAGAGAAGTTCATGACAGTAATAATTCAACATAGTATCAAGACAGAGAAGTTCATGGCAGTGATAATTCAGCATAGTATCAAGACAGAGAAGTTCATGGCAGTGATAATTCAGCAAAGTTTGAATATTTTCATGTCTACATCTCTCTGAGTGCAGGCGTCACACAGAAAAATAACTTACATCAGCAGATCGCACAGGCTGCAGTTCTACAATGACAGCAATATTGTCCCGGTCCAGCAAACCACCCCGACAATATTCAACTGGGCTGTAACGCAGCAGCTTAAACTTCTCGTCCTTCCACAACGTAACGCAGCCATCACGGTGATCTCCTGTCCGCTTCTGGTAGCAACCTCTGTAACCTGTGTGCGTAAAGGAACAACTGAACAATTCATTCATTCAGAGTGCATCGTTATTGCTATTTTTTGTTTAACTCATTGGCATCGCACCTATTTTTAGACTCGCAACTACAGGAATCACATGAAAATTGGCCATATTTAAAAGATTGTAACACAAAAAGTATTAAAGATAGCATCATGCAAAATGTCAGATGCACATGACTTCATTTTCTGTCTTTAAATCATTATTCAAAATGGTAAGTGAAAGAAGAAAAACATTTTTTTTCTAAAAAATAGCTTGGTGACTATATATATCCAAATCACATTATCAATTTAGCAAAATTGTTCAATTTACCTGTTTTAAATTGTAGTTCTGATGAAAGTTCACATCAAAAATACAAGTTATGCACAATGCTAAGTTATAAAGTGTATAGAAAAGCCAGCTTAGAGGTCAAAACATTTTGCCGCGAATGAGAAACAGTCTTTCGACCGGTCACTTCTAGAACTTTCATGGCTAATTTCACATGACATACAGTCAAAGGGAGCGAAATCTTCACACTGAATGGTTGAAGCTTACCCAGACATTTGTTTCCCTTGGATTAAGCCAGTCATCTTTACACAGGAATGTTCTAGAACGCACCGGATCATATGATTCGGTGAGACGTCAACGCTATCCTAGTCCACCGAATCATATGATTCGGTGCGGGCTCAATGAGTTAAAGCCCAGCCGACTGCATAGAACCATATCAGGGCTATAACCCATTACAAAACATACACAATACCTCAACACGAGAAAAGAAAAAAAGGAAAAGAAAAGTAAGTGCACAATCACAGTATCTGCCCATAATGTAAAGAGATACCCGACGTTGACCCTCGCATTATCGCACAGGGATAAAAGCATCTGATCCGATTTAATCGCACAAGGATTTAACAAAGCATACAGTGAATACAAATTTCAATCATAACTAAGGACACTAACCATATAAAAACAGGCCTAAATTACCTAAAATTGCTTCCACATATCTCATTTAACTAGAGCCCAAAATGCACTTGTTTTTTTTTATTGTTACTGTTGTTTAAAAGGCCAGCCAACTGCATAGAGCCATATCAGGGCTATAACCGCTTCAAAACATACAAAACTTCAACTGGGGGGTGGGGGGGGAGGAAAGAAAACTAAGTACACATATCGATGCATTTGCGCACAAAATCTAAGGACATGCCCCCGGTGTTGACCACTCCGTCCAATTCATCACAAAGGGGATTTTAAAAAACACACCTGAATGCAAATTTAAGCATACCTAAGAACACCAAACATAGTAAATTACCTAAAATTGCTCAATTCACTAAGTAATACAGAAAAAGAAAGAAAACCTACATGTGTGTCTGAATGACATACTATACTCAATTCACTAAGTAATACAGAAAAAGAAAGAAAACCTACATGTGTGTCTGAATGACATACTATACTCAATTCACTAAGTAATACAGAAAAAGAAAGAAAACCTACATGTGTGTCTGAATGACATACTATACTCAATTCACTAAGTAATACAGAAAAAGAAAGAAAACCTACATGTGTCTGAATGACATACTATACTCAATTCACTAAGTAATACAGAAAAAGAAAGAAAACCTACATGCGTCTGAATGACATACTATACTCAATTCACTACATAACCAACACTACACATACTGTCTAAACACACGAGAGCTGATTAATTTCAGTGTCCATAGTCAGTGCTGCCACTGAAAACAAAAAGAGCAGAAAACACATTTCAATAACTTCTATTTGTATATAATGTGTGCTTTTTTTCTTTTAATAATATGAGATTGTTCATAGTACTCTACTTGAATACAACTTGGTCGCAAGTGGTCTCAAATTAAAGACTGGTCTATGGAGGTAGAGATCTCATTACGATCAAAACTTTTATTATCTGTGTATGCTCACATTATACAAATGCAAAGTACTGCAGTTTCCAACCAATGATTTATTCTTATTTCGCTCACCCATTTTCTCAAATACGGACTTGAGGTGGCCAAAGTAATGACCTGTATGGACTTCTTGTAAATTCACAATCTGAAACATAAATACATGTATATTTCAAGATCAAGCTTTCACACAAGAACCAAGTTTTTGATTCAAGTTGTCTTTGAACACATATTAAAAAAATCCATAAAACTGGAAATTGAACTAAGAGTGGATAAGTCTAGTTTTTGATTCAAGCTGTCTTTGAATATATATAACAAATTCAATAAAACTGGAAATTGAACTAAGAGTGGATAAGTCTAGTTTCTGATTCAAGCTGTCTTTGAATATATCAAAAATTCACTAAAAGTAGAAAATTGAACTAAGAACGGATAAGCAATGGAAGAGAGTAAAATACCAACAACATTCTTTCCTGATAATGATTTGTAATTTTGCAGAACAGCTTCACATCACAAGGTTACGATTATGCTAAATTGTTTTTGTTTTGTGTTTGGATGGGATCTTTTGAAGATGATGTAAAGCTGTTTGCAAAATTACACAACAAAACTATAAGGTAAGAATATCATATTGGTATCATACTGATTAAATGAAAAAGCAAAAAACAAAATAAACTAAGAAGTTTTGCTGCCAACTTGCATACAAGCATGCACACACACATGCATAGCAGCATACACAACCTGAGTAAGTTTTGTTAGTTGAAATTTCAGAATTTAGTTCACAGTCCTGTTAATGCATGTCTTTAAGTTGATGAAGTTTGTTTTTTAGTGTCAATTTTCTTCACATTATTGATGTTACTGTTAAGTTTTAGCTCCATTTCTCTACTCATGCACATCTTTTCTTAAGACCTTGCCTCTTCCATTTACAAGCTTTCTGTATCTTATTCTGTCTCACATCTGTCTCCCCCTCTTTTTATCCTCCGCGCTTACACCCCGCCCCCTCCCTGTCTAATATCACTTATACAGCAACCGCGGTAACCAACTACAGTCCGTATTTTACCGATTCAAAACACTGAATACCGACTGTGATTTAACCTGTCCTTACACAAAACCGAAAAAAAACTCATTGTACCGGTTGCTTCATTGACCTTTTTTCTCCCGGCCTAGTCCCATGTTCCGCATAGTGACATGAATCACTCAACCAGTTTCCGGTAGTCTACCAGATTGTTCCCCTCCTCCCTTTCTATTAGCGGCGGATCAAAAGGCACTTGCTGCGTGACAAAAACCATAGCCTGGGACTGCTGCGCTGTTATAGGAAGGGCAATTAAAATTGATAGAACAAACCTACTGATTTTTTTTTTGTCTGTACCGGTTGCATTTTTGACATGTTATAATTGCCATAGCTAGTACCGGCTGGGAAAAAATCTAGCGCGATCGCTGCTTATAGTGAAAAGACGTTAAATCAAAGAACAAACAAACAACAGTGCAAAAAATTAATGAAACTGTATGAATTTCTTACAAAGCTTAGCTATCAAAACTTGTGCCAACTTCACCTTCCTGTGACACCCTCCCTGAAGGAGGTGTTGGAATAAACTAAGCAAAGCAAGAAAGTCACACTTTCTATCTGAACTTACATGTTTCTCTTTCAATCAACAAACCTGAATAAGCCACAGTGACTGGTTTATGACAGCCACAGTGACTGGCTTATGACAGCCACAGTGACTGGTTTATGACAGCCACAGTGACTGGTTTATGACAGCCACAGTGACTGGTTTATGACAGCCACAGTGACTGGTTTATGACAGCCACAGTGACTTACATCTGGTTTATGACAGCCACAGTGACTTACATGCATCTGGTTTATGACAGCCACAATGACTTACATCTGGTTTATGACAGCCATAGTGACTTACATCTGGTTTATGACAGCCATAGTGACTTACATCTGGTTTATGACAGCCATAGTGACTTAAATCTGGTTTATGACAGCCACAGTGACTTACATCTGGTTTATGACAGCCACAGTGACTTACATCTGGTTTATGACAGCCACAGTGACTTACACCTGGTTTATGATAACCATAGTGACTTACATCTGGTTTATGACAGCCATAGTGACTTACATCTGGTTTATGACAGCCATAGTGACTTACATCTGGTTTATGACAGCCATAGTGACTTACATCTGGTTTATGACAGCCATAGTGACTTACATCTGGTTTATGATAACCACAGTGACTTACATCTGGTTTATGACAGCCACAGTGACTTACATCTGGTTTATGACAGCCACAGTGACTTACATCTGGTTTATGACAGCCACAGTGACTTACATCTGATTTATGACAGCCATAGTGACTTACATCTGGTTTATGACAGCCACAGTGACTTACATCTGGTTTATGATAACCATAGTGACTTACATCTGGTTTATGACAGCCACATGACTTACACTGGTTTATGATAACCATAGTGACTTACATCTGGTTTATGACAGCCAAGTGACTTACATCTGGTTTATGACAGCCATAGTGACTTACATCTGGTTTATGATAACCACAGTGACTTACATCTGGATCATGACAGCCACAGTGACTTACATCTGGTTTATGATAACCACAGTGACTTAACATCTGGTTTATGATAACCACAGTGACTTACATCTGGTTCATGACAGCCACAGTGACTTACATCTGGTTCATGACAGCCACAGTGACTTACACCTGGTTCATGACAGCCACAGTGACTTACATCTGGTTTATGACAGCCACAGTGACTTACACCTGGTTCATGACAGCCATAGTGACTTACATCTGGTTCATGACAGCCTATTTCTGCCACAGTCGCCGTTGCCGCTGCTTCCACTGCAGTGAACGCAAGCCATCATCTTGGTACAGGTAGAGGTGATCATCCAGGAGATTCTGGGCCAAGATGTTGTAGCTCATAACGCTGAACTCGACCGGCCGTCGACTGTGCAGTCCGGTTTGATTCCGAGAGTGGTGAATCTTGCCGTACCATGTGTATTCCCACTCCCTTGGCAACAGCTTTGTTTTCTGGCGGTATTCTGTAACATGCAAAAGATAAGGTGACTTGTTTATGAACTATGCGCCGAATTACAACCAGTCACCAACAAGAAAAATAAAAACACACACAGGGCTGTTTTTATGCAAGCTGAACATATTAACATTACAATCTAACATAATGCCTAGCTCCAGCACAAACATCTAAAATCAAAAATAACCATTTAGTGGAGCGTAGAGAAAACTGTTTATCAATATCTACTGAAACAGAAAGGTTGGGATTACTTTTGTGAAGTTATATTCATTTTCATGTGTTTTATCACCACTCCTTTTCATCATCTATATATCCATGGACAAAATTACCCAAGATGCAAACCCTGGCCCAGACATTCTCAATGAATTATTACTGATTACTAAGCAATCATGAACTACAACAAAACACAGTTGCAAAATGATACAAACAACTTACAGCAGCTGTGAAAACTATGCCATGAAAATAAGCACCATGAAGACAGAGATTACGTTGGTAGGAAAGGGAAAGGATAATCTGGACATCAGAATCAAAGCTTTCACGGCGCACAAATCCGAGATACTTTAGTTGGCCACTTTTGGCCGGCTATTAATAGTGCGCCCCTTCCCTTCCACTCCCCACACCCTTTTCACCCGTCCCTTTATCACTAGTGCGGGAGCACAAAGACGTGCTACACTGACGGACTTTGGTCGACCCTGCCTGGCTAAAAATAGCACACACAGGCAACACCGGCTCGCAACTAAAGGGTGGCAGAATGGCTGGGAAAATGCAGCCATGAAAGGGCAACAATTTCATCACACTTTAGAATTCACGTATTTGGGGAGTCTGAGTAATAAAGATGGAGAAATGGGACACAGAAATTGAGTTCAAAGTTGTAAACTACAAACTTTCACCCCTTTTTAAGACACCTATACCTCTATGAAAACAAAAGCCAGGACCTTTAGTACTCTCCCTTGACTTACCATGCCCCCCACCCCCCCACCTCCAACATCCCCTTGAAAAAAAATCACAGCACTTGAGAATGAGATGCCTCAGAACAGTAACACACAAGGCCAGATGTGACATTAGAAATGACAAGACATGAGACATGGCTGGAGCAGTAACAGGTCTATCCCAGCCACCAAACCAGACAGGACAGAAGACCCCTCTCCAACCCCACTCTGGTCTTCATGTCTCTTTCGGCAGCCCGCCCTGCCACCATCTCACATTGCTGACAGCTCCTTTCCCCTAACTATAGTAACTAAATTCCTACCCCTAACTATAGTAATTAAATTCTTATTACTGAACAGTGACAGAGCTAAGAGAAGGTTCAAGTTTGCCATAAGTACATGACTAATGCAGCTTCATTTGTTTTAACTGAACATAAGCTTCTCTCTTCATCAGAGTGGAAAGGGCGACAGGGACCAATTAAAAAAATATGTGAATATACCTCAGATAGAGTCTGACAATGACCACATTAACATGCTCCAGCAGTCTCATCTCATCCCATATCTATCCATGTAAATTATAACTATATGGTGACGGTCTAGTACAGATCTATGTCACTGTCAAATGAGTTGACGGTGACCAAATTAGCGTGACCCAGCGCTCTGACTCATCTCTCTCCACCTACAACAACAAGATAAGATTTTATTTTAGCCCAGTGCACAGACACAAGGAAAATGTTTTGGCTATACATACAACCACACTCACGCCTCACACCAATAATAATATTCATCATATAAAAAACATATTCGTCAGTCATCCACGGAATCAGGAACACAAACACACACACACACACACACACACACACACACACACACACACACACACACACACACACACACACACATACACACACCACGGGACTTAAACAACTAAAGGTAAAAATCATTCTCTGACTTTCCCTCCCCCTCCTCCATGCGCAAGACTAAAATCCAAAGACAGGTCAAAAAGATCCAATGTAGTTCTAACAAAATATTGTAAGAGTACATTCTATCGCGAGCTGAGAAAAACCATCACTATAATCCAAGCCTGGAGAATTAAAACAGTTTAATCAGTTAACAGTAATAACGAACAGATAAAAGACATATAAAGTTCCTTCTAATAACTATCACTGAATTTCCATAAGCCCTCTCTCGAGTATGCAGACTAAAAATTAGAATTCAAAGCTCTTATAAATTTGGTTAAGAATAAGTTCATCACAGGGTAAGACTAGAGAAAAATGTGTAAACTAAGACACGGATATGGAATGCAATTCATTAACACATCAGTAAAAACAAGAGGATGTAAATTGTAATGATCATATGATATAACTATAAGGAATCAGACTATGGATTAAGTCTAGCAGATACACACAACAAAAAGAGGTCTACAGGGAAACAGGGTGACGGGCAGCCCTTACATAAAAACTATCTTTAAAGTGACATGTTCTGACTTTGATGGAACGAAAGCACTTTCCTGAAGGAAGTGGACTAAACAGACTGTTCGCTGGGTGATCTTTGTCAGCTATGATAGATTTAACCTGTTCGCTGGGTGACCTTTGCTTTTGTCAGTTATGATAGATTTAACCTTCTTTGTTCTTTTTTCGTAGATGGAATCGATGGAAGGAAGAGTAATACCGACAATCTTGGAGGCAGTGCTGACAAATCTGTTAAGCCATCTTTCTCATTTGTTGTACAGTTACCATACCAGACTGTGATAGAGAAAGTTAAAACACTTTCTATCAGTAGTATCACTGATCGGTAAAACTGAATCAAGACAGACTGGCTAACCCCAAACTTTTTAAGCTGACGAAGGAAATAGAGACGCTGCAGTGATTTTTTAATGATTAGTTTTGTGTTTTCCTTCCATTTTAACAAATTCAAAATTGTTGTTCCCAAAAGTTTAAACGTGTCTACTACTTCTACAGTGTCTCCCTTGATCACTAGGGGAGATAATGGTGTCTATTTTCTTCTATCGTCTATAATCATTTCCTTTGTTTTCAGAACATTTAGCTCTAAGTTGTTGTCGCATCAGTGAACTAGTCTGTCTATCCCACTTAAACAGTGAGTCTCATTGCTATTTTTGATGAGTCCTTCAACTGTTGTGTCATCAGAGAACTTAAAAAACATCACACAGTCATACGTAGAGAGACAGTCATTTGTAAACAAAGTGAATAAGAGAGGTGACAGGACACAACCTTGAAGTGCACCAGTGTTCAATGTCAGGGGACTAGAAGTAGAATTCAGAGAACTGATTTGGACAACTTATTTTCTATATATATAGAATTAGAAGGAAATCTAAAACCCAAAAATTTACACATTCGAGGACTAATTTTGAGCTCTAGAAGTTTGCTATAGAGTTTTGCTGGGACAATTCTATTAAAGGCAGAGCTAAAATCTACAAAAAGAATGTGTACATATGTTTTGGGGGATTCCAAATGCTGCAAGATGTTGTGCATTAATAGGGAGACAGCATCATCCACTGATCTGTTTGCGCGATACGCAAACTGCAAAGGGTCAAGTAGGTGGTCAGTGACGGATTTCAGGAATCGCAAAACAATTCTTTCAAACACCTTCATGGCCACAGAGGTGAGGGCAACAGGTTTGAAATCATTAAGGGAAGAGACTTTAGTCTTTTTGGGTACAGGAACAATATGGGCAGACTTGAAGCAGGATGGAACTTTACAGAGTTCTAGAGATTTATTGAAAATATCACAGAAGACGGGGGGCCACTTGGTCAGCCTGTCTTAAGTGCGGCTGTGCACACATTGTCCGGCCCAGCAGCTTTCCTAGTGTTTTGCTTTTTGAACAGGGATCTAACTTCTTGTTCAGTTACAACAAAGAGAGGAGAGGTAGGAGTACCAAAATAAGAAAGCAGAGTTGCCTGTCAAAGCGAGCATAAAAATGGTTCAGCTGGTCGGGAAGCAAGAGGTCAGAGTTACAGACATTTGACTTCTGTTTTATCTGGGTAATGGCTTGCAGATCTTGCCACACTGCATGAGTGTCATTTGACGCAGACTGCTGCTCTAGTTTTTGGCAGTACTTTCTCTTTGCTTGCTTGATTGCTTTCTGCACTTCTCGCTTTGCTTTGTTGTAATCTAACTTATTCCCACTCCCATGTAAAGAATCTTTTACCTGAAGTTTTTGACTACTATCTTTGGAGAACCAGGGCTTTGCATTTCCATAAATAGTTACACTTCTTGTGGGAATACAAAGGTCTTCACAAAAGTTTATATATGAGGTAACAGTGTCAGTATATTCATCAAAGTTTTCACACGCATCATTGAACACAGACCAGTCAGTGCAATCAAAACAACCCTTGAGAGTGTCAATAGCAACTGCAGACCATTTTTTCAGATTTCTTCACTGGTTTCACAGCCTTGAGTTTTTGTTTGTACGTGGGCAGAAGAAGGACGGTGGCATGGTCTGATGCGCCGAGCGGTGAGCGTGCCATGGAGCGATAAGCGCCTGCTATTATACAATAACAATGGTCCAGGATCTTGTCCTCCCACGTAGCACACGTAACTTGCTGTTTATATTTCGTCAGATAAGAGCTCATCTTGGTGTGATTAAAATCACCGAGTACCAGCACCAGAGAGTCAGGATTGGAGTTTTCAACCGATGCTACTTTATCAGCAAGCTGACTGATGGCTGACATGGCACTGGCTTGTGGTGGAATGTAGACAGCAGCGAGCACAACACTAGCAAATTCACGTGGAGAATAAAATGGATGACATCTAACAAACAATGTTTCAAGATCGGGCGAACAGGACTTAGAAGGCATTTCCACATCAGTACACCATCCATTATTTATCATAAAACACTCCATGCCCTGCTGATTTTCCACATAATTCAGGAATCTGAATCCTACCCCTCTTTCATGCTGGCCGACAAGGTGTATCTTGGTATGTGTGATATGAGTTTGTAGTGAGTGAACTGTCCAAAATGAAATCAGTCGAAAAATACATAAAAACAGGCTTGTGCTCATGGTTAAAGAAGTTACGAAGTAAAAGAAGTTCCTCACGGCAGTATCTGTGCACACTTTCACATCTTTCACTGTCACTAGTGTCAGACAGGCCGAAAACAAGCACACAACAGCAGAGTGTATAGCCCTGTCGCCATAAGCTGGCGCCATCTTGAATCCCGTGTAAGCACAAAATGTCTATGTGACTTTTTCCGTTTGACCTTTTCCCTGTGACTTTCTTTCCTATCACCAAGACGGCAAGAGGACAACACTGATCTTCCAAGTTCATCAGTTCACGCACAATTTTATACAAATCGACTATAAAATTAGGCCAGGCAGGCCTACTTCACCCAGTCATACCTTCTTCAAAACAGCGTTTTCTATGCGTTTCCATGTTTGCCGGTCGTGTCATGAGTTTCGCTCGTGCGTTCTTCTTCTCCTTCTATCATACAAAGAAGCATCGGATACATCGTCGTGCAATTATGTATGCTTTGTTTACATCGATTCGCCGCCATTTTGCTTTAAATTTGTTTCCGCTTCCGCTTTATTGTACGAAAGATTATTGGTACAGCATCCGTATGAAAGTGGAATTCCGGATCCTTCATATATATACACACATGAGAAGAGAAAGACCATATCAGTTTAAGTCCAAAGCCTTGTAGGCCTAAGAACATTACTTCATGCATACTCTTTTGATGGTAATTTCCTACCAGAATGTGAATGTTAATAGATTTTAATGCTAAAGTGGGGCAGGAAAAAGAAGAGAACATTGCTGGACCTCACTGCCTAAGCAAAAGGGAGAAAGATGAGAGAAACTTGTTGAGTGGACATAAGTAAATGGATTCATACCAGGAAACAATTGGTTTGAGCAACCTTTTTTTTTTATTATTGTTGTTTAAAGCCCAGCCGACTGTGCAGAGCCATATCAGGATTATAACCACTTCAAAACTTCAACAGGAAAAAAAAAAGAAAAGAAAATTAAGTACACATATCAATGCATTCACGCACATAATCTAAGAACATGCACCCGGCTTAGGACCATTCCGTCCGATTTATCACACAGGGGAGATTTAAAAAACACACCTGAATACAAATATAAGCATATATATATATACATAAGGACACCAAAACAACAATTATATAAAAACAGGCATAAATTAGGCCTACCTAAAACTGCTTCCGCATATCTCACCTCCTTAGAGCCAAAAATGCACTTAATACATGTGCCCAATTATCAATCCGAAGAAAAAGCATGTAAGACTTTATCGAAAAAAATACAGGTGAATGGACCATTAAGGCAGAAATTAAGTAGAAATGACAGAAAGCAAGGCAACAAGGCAGAAACAAAGAGAGTGACAGAAAAGAGGAAATTTCTAGCACAGAATTTCCAGAAGGTGGGGATACTATTTATACTGAAAGAGCCCCCGGCAACCCAAGGGGTGGGGGGGATGGGGGTTGAGCAACCTAACAGACGAAAATGGGCATGGGCGAATCCAGAAGACAGCACAAGAAATCAAATTGATTACATCCTGATAAACAGATTTAGAAATTCTTAATTGATGGCAAAAATACTGCCAGGCACAGACTGCAATAGTGACCGTAATTCTGTAATGGAAAAACTTAGATTGAAACTGAACACACACAAAAAATACCCAGAAATAACACGAAACTAAGTTTCGGACTCTTAAACTTAGGTAAAGACAGATGAATCAAATCATGCAAAATTTAGCATCATCTGTTCAAAACAAATTCAGTGCTCTGGAAAATGTTGGGGACAGTGGTAAACAATGGACAATGAAGAAATCCCCAGAGCTGAAAGAATAGCAGAGAAGTACTGCATGACAATAGAAATCTTAGGCTTGATGGATGAATGTAGGACGGTAAAGGGAAAAGAAGAAGAATACAAAAAGACAGAAAAGGAAATCAGGAATAAGTCAATGAGGCAACACACGCCTGGCAAAACAAATGATATTAATAAGGCAAATCTTAAGTCATGACTCAAACCAGAGGCAATACACGCCTGGCAAAACAAATGATATTAATAAGGCAAATCTTGACTTAAGTCATGATTCAAACCAAGACGCGCACTCCCATCATTCACCAAAACAATTACCAGAACTTGTAAGAGTGTACCAGGATCACTACCTTAGTGTTGTGCTAGTAACTTAATGAGAGATATTAGGTGGGTGGGTTTTGTTTTGTTTTGTTTTGTTTCGTAAGAGTATACCAGCACCACTACCTTCTTGTTATGTAACTCAGTGTGACCTACTGGACAGCTCGATTTTACAGGAACCAGAAAAAAACACGAAAAAATTCAGCATGCGTATTTAATACAACCAGAAAAGACAGGTGCAAATTTTCAGCCAACTGGCCTCTGTCAAGTGTAGACATAAGATCACAAATGAACAAACACCAAATACAAATTTTTACAGACCACAACCTTGTTGTTGAGCTGGTAACTCAATACCGATTATTGGATAGCTTATTTCTTTACAAGAATATATAAGACTCACTACCTTATTGTTGCGCTGGTAACTCGAACAATCTGGACTGGTGGAAGTGACAGTAAAATAATTGTATTTCTAACAGTGTACTGAATGCACTACTTTGTTGCTCCAGTAACTCAATGTTTAACACTCAATATCCATAAACTCATTTGACTTACTGCCCCAGTGAGAATATACCAATACCACAAAATTATTGTTGTACTGGAATTCCAGATAAAGTTAACAGTGAGCTGAACCCACATTGAAATCTTTGACTTGTGATTTTTACAATGTGAAAGACAGTTACTGGTACTTGGATGTGTCTATAACATCATCTTGTCCACTGTCAAGTTCAACTCATTTATGTTACTTGTTGCCCAGCCAATCCCTTAGACCATATCAGGGCTAACGCATGTTAAAAACAGCTCCAAGTCTAATTAATCTTTCCCGTACATCACCTAAAACTTCGCATGCCACAAGTCATGGACAATGTACAGTAAGCAATCCATGGTTTCAATTAAAGAATAACACCGC
>JAPXFY010000012.1:86810958-86855958 GCA_030674185.1 Monoplex corrugatus | reverse complement strand
CACACACACATTCATACACGCACACACACGCACATGTACACACATGCATGCACGCACGCACACACACACACACACACACACACACACACACACACACACACACACACACACACACACACACACACACACACAACTACACTAAACTTTAAACTGGATGTGTACATGAAATCCTTGCACCTTTTCTTGAAAGTATTTTAAGAACAACTCCATCTTAGTTGAAGGCACATGCTACAGGGGGTGCTTCAAGGACAATGGCATGGAAAGAAGTACAGGATTATGTTTAAAATGTCTATCTTTTACATGAAAGTCACTCCAGCTAGTTTTCTCTATCCTGACATATCAAGGTAATGTAAAGTAGGTTTCCTGTATGACAATTAGCTGTGAATCTGATACTAGGGTGTGGCAGTTGCTTTAATCAAGGAACTCTTCGTGTTCTTCCTCTTCATGTAGGCAGTTGATTCAGCCCTGGCATTGACCACTCCATCCAATTTATCACACAGGAGATTTAAGAAACATGAATTAAAAAAATCTATACATAACTAAGGACACTAAAACATATATATATGTATGTGATATATATAGCATATATACAAATACATATATATAGCCTATTATATATATATAAACATATAGGCTATATATGTATTTGTATATATCATATTATGTTATATATATCACATACATATATGTTTTAGTGTCCTTAGTTATGTATAGATTTGTTTAATTCATGTTATATATACATATAAACTGGCCTGAATTACCTAAAATTGCTTCTGCATATCTCATTTCCATAGAGCCAAAATTGCACTTAATGCATGTACCCAATTATCAATCCTAAGAGAAAGTGCGTAAGACTTTATCGAACAAATACAGGTGAATAGACCAGCAAGGCAAAAAAAATGAAAGGAAGAAATGACAGAAAGCAAAGGAGGCAGAAAGAAACACTGGGAGTGACAGAAAAGTGTTAATTTCTAACACAGAATTTCCATTCTTGTTCTTGTTCCTGTTTTGTATTAATTAACATTCTGTCATGTTCATGATTAGGGACTGTCTTGAAGATGAACCGAGTCATATAACTGAAGAATTTCCAGATGGTGGGGATGCTATTCATACTTAAAGTGCCCCACATGGGGGCAACATTAAAAGTTACATGCCTGGTATCTAGAAAACACAAAAGGCCTTCATTGTAATGATTGTTGCTGTTTGCATCACAGAGTTCTGATTATCAGTGACTCAGAGACATCAAAAATGTAAAGGAAAAAAATCATACCTTTGCCGGCTCAAACATAACAGACAACTGAAAGATTTACGCGTGTAAATCATTTTCAACTTGAACCTCATCTGCACCACTTCGGCCAAGCGCTTCCCACTGTCCCAATTATCGAACTAGCGGACGGTTACACTCTCGCCAAGCCGGCTGGTGCCAAGCAGAACAGTGAACGAGCGAGGTCATTTCTAAATGTGACTTGACCTACAGCTGTTCATGCAGTAATACAGTTGAAAAGTGGGGAAACCAGACGAACCACACAGAATACATCTAACATTTGGCAGCGAGTGTTGCCGCGTGTCGAGTCTAGTATTGAAGTAGGCCTATAGGTTTTCACCGTTTTGACCTTTAGCAGGGTGTAAAAGGAAGGTAAAGGTAAATTTTGTGTGTGTGGTAGCGTTTTAACGTATAGGCCTACAAAATAACCACAACTATTACCAAGGTCACAAATCAGTCGACAGCCATCCTTTGATCACGCAACTGCCATGCTGTACTTTAGCCCCAGGTGCATGACGGCTCTGTTCTCTGGACAGACCATACTCCACAGTTATCATGCCTTCCGCTCGTGCGTGATGCATTCGCCGTGCGAGTACACACACGTACGACCAGCTGTACTGTGTGTGCCTAAGCAAGCACATATGACACGCACACGCAGAAACACACGTGCGCGCACACACAAACATACACACGGTTGCACGCACATTCAAATATAATTTTACCTTTTCTTTTGGGCCAGTGAGTCTTTTACGTGTTGTGTATAAAACCACTTTGACTCCCGCACCCTATCAACCAACTGCAAAAACTTTACCCTTTCATTCCCTGACCCTATCCACCAACTTCAAAGGGCTAAGTTTTTGCTTTGCTAGCATGGATGGCAATGCAGGACACTGGTGGACAGGGTGCGGGAGTCAAAGGGTTAAACTTGTAATGCTGTTATGCAGGATCTTTTGGCGGAAGACGAACTGGAACAGTTCCAACGACGACATAGTAATTAACGCGATTGTTAATCTCCTTCCGGAAAGTAGAGTTATTTATTTGTCTTGATATGCTAAATAATAATGCTTCGGGGACAGAAAGTTCATCAGTTAATTGTACAAGGCCCATAGGCAAAAGTCTCAGCCGTTGGCAGAAGCACGAGGGGCGTAGGCCTACGTTCTGCTCATGAAGCCATTGGCATGTATTATGATGTATGGCAGCAACGAAAATCCTCTACATGTGTCTGTTCTGGGTCAGCTTCTGCATAAAAATGATTCCAAGTGTGTTTCAGGGCTTTAGTGTTTCCTGTTGTTCGTCATCTGACATTCCTGGGCCTTCCTGTCTTACATCTTTTTTCTGGTGGCCAGTCCCTAAGGACAGTCCAGAAGATGATGTTATCCTACTGTCTTAACATCCTTTTTCTGGTGGCCAGTCCCTAAGGACAGTCCAGGAGATGATGTTATCCTACTGTCTTTGGGTGATGTGTCCATCTCCGTCGTCTTTCCATCACGAGGGATGTGCATCGATGATATTTTTACGTGATGATGACGGACTCTGTCGTGCTATCCCACCAAACTGTTACAGAGGTGTGAATTAATAAGCGTGATTCAGAAAGACGCTAAAGGCTGGCCGCGATACAACGAAGAACAACAACACATTGTTTGGCGCTGTAGCAGGAAGATGACATGACTGACAGCCGAGACTGACTGACGAACAAATCGATATCATAAAACAAAAAGAAAAAAGCGTGGTTGTGTGCATCAAAAACAGGAATAACGTGAACATAGTAATGTACAAAGTAATGAAGCAACTTTAAAGGAATAATTAGATCCAACGTTTTTTTACAGGTAGTTTGTTTTTATTTGTTGTCTGGAGCATTAACCCTTTGATTCCCGCACCCTTTCCACCAACCGCAAAAACTTAACTGTTTGACTCATTATCCTATCCACAATCTTCCTGCCGAAAGCATATTGATTTGGGGGCAGAAGTCAAAGGGTTAAGTTTTTGCTTTCCTTGCATGATTGACAGTGTAAGATGCTGGTGGACAAGGTGAGGGAGTCAAAGGGTTAAAAGTAGAACAAACTCAGTTATAGTTACGAAAGCATCTTCTTGATCTTGGTATATTCGTTGCAGAATTGACAACTGGAATAAATGCGATAAGTGCCACTGTGACTCGTTCCTCTTCCAGGTGGTTCCAATGTACTCATATTAATACGTGGATGTGGAATCACCTGCGCTATATTTAGAGACACAGGCTTCTTCTCCTCCGTGCATGCCACATATGATGGGAGTGGAATGGAATGGAATCTTTATTTAATGTCTGTTCACAATAGTGATTTTACACACACACACACACACACACACACACACACACACACACACACACACACACACACACACACACACACACACACACACACACACACACACACACACACACACACACACACCACACGCACACAGGGAGAAAAAAAAAGGGTGGGGGACAGGGATGGGAAGGGGTAGTGGGAGTTTGAATGTAAGATGGGAGTGGTATCACAAGTACCGATGTTTAGAACAAAGAACTGACCTGATCACCCCTAAAATCTGAGCCATGCGTGTCTGCAATTTTCGGCCTTGCCAAGAGGAATCTTGGTCAAGCGAAATAGTGCCAATGCAGTTTGTTATATAAATTGTGCTCTGTAGTATTCATAGTCATGTCACGCCCATTTTTTCAAATGTACATTCATGTCTAGAAATGTCCACACATAGGCACATACCAATTTGATCATTTACACATAAACACACATTCATATCATGTCCAATGCCAACCATGCTGGAACACCCGTTCTCTCTATTCCCTCTCATTCTCTTACACACACACACACACACACACACACACACACACACACACACACACACACACACACACACACACACACACACACACACACACACACACACACACACACACACACACATACACATACACACATAACACACATACACGTATATACATTCTCTCTCTCTCTCTCTCTCTCTCTCTCTCTCTCTCTCTCTCTCTCCCAGGGTCACACACATACACACACACACACGGATACACACGCACCCCCCGCGCGCACGCACGCACGCATGCACACACACAGATGCACACGCATACACACAGTCTTCTGTCTTTCTGTCTATGTGACTCCTCTCTCTCTCTCTCTCTCTTCCCCCCCCCCTCTCTCTCTGTCTCACATACACACACACACACACACTGGGCAGTGCGCACCATGTCTGATTACAACAACACCATGACGTAGGCAATATAATGACTCATGACCATGATACATGTTACACTGTATAACCCATCATATGACTCCATCACATCAGTTTCAGTCAGTGCTGTCCAATCGGCAGTGCTGTTCAATGTTCAGTGTACATCATGCAATCCTACGCTGTGCGATTCCACAGCACTGGTTTATGTGAGTCACTACCAGGTAAGGGGTTGGAACTAAACAGCAGGAAGACTGAAGTCACGGTGATCAGTAAAAAACATGAAATCCCCTCATGCAAAATAACAGCAAATGGCACAACCTTGACACAGGTTAATATAAGTTCAGACAGCAGATGCACATCGGAAATAGCTGGCAGAATCGGCCAAGCCAAAACAGCATTCAAGAAGATGACAAGCATTCTTACCAACAAATGTCCTATCAATTAACATCAGAAAGAGAGTCCTTGAATGTTATATAGAACCAATACTGTTGTACGGATGCGAGGCGTGGACAGTCAGCAAGCAAAGCCAGAGCAAGATTGAGGCAGCCGAGGTGTGGTTTCTCAGAAGAATGTTGAGAGTTCCATGGACAGCAAAGAAAACAAACGAGACAGTCTTGATGGAGGCAGACACAAGTAGATCACTCATAAGGAAGATTAGGAAAAGACAGGCAACATTTATAGGCCATTTTATGAGGAAGGGGTATTTGGAGCACCTGGTCACAACGCGAAAGCTGGAGGGAAAGAGAGCACCAGGTAGACCCAGGGAGAGAATGCTGGACGGACTTGCAGAGTGGCTGGGGATGAGGAGGGTGGGGGAGATGCTAGGGGGAACGAGAGATAGAGATGGTTGGAAGTCCATGATCGCCAACGCCATGCGGCAGGGCACCTGATGATGATGATGATTGATGACTACCAAAAATACAGCAGCGTCATCAGCGAAGAGCAGTTCTCTGATAATGGCCTCATCAGGAACAATCTGTCCCTTGATGCCGAGATCAACAAGCGCATTGGCGTGGATGCAGCAACCTCTGGCCGACTTACTTCTCGCGTCTGTGACAACCCAAAGCTGTCAGGTCCGACCGAGGTGGCAGTGTACAAAGCCTGCATCGTCAGCACTTTACCGTATAGCAGCGGAGCATGGACATCATCATCATCATCAGGTGCCCTGCCGCATGGCGTTGGCGATCATGGACTTCCATCTGTCTCTATCTCTCGTTGCCCCTAGCATCTCCCCCACCCCCATCGTACACAGCCACTCTGCAAGTCCGTCCAGCATTTTCTCCCTGGGTCTACCCGGTGCTCTCTTTCCCTCCAGCTTTCCCGTTGTAACCAGGTGCTCCAAATCCCCCTTCCTCATAAAATGACCTATAAATGTTGCCTGTCTTTTCCTAATCTTCCTTATGAGTGATCCACTTGTGTTTGCCTCCATCAAGACTGTATCGTTCGTTTTCTTTTCTGTCCATGGAACTCTCAACATTCTTCTTAGAAACCACATCTCGGCTGCCTCAATCTTGTTCTGGCTTTGCTTGTTGACTGTCCACGCCTCACATCCGTACAACAGTATTGGTTCTATATAACATTCAAGAACATGGACAGCCTTTGCCACATCTCGGGGTTCAAGTGGATTGACATAATACCAAACACCCAGGTCCTAGCTCACTGTGGTCTCCCCACCATACACACACTGCTTACACAAAGCAGGCTGAGCTGGCTTGGCCATGTGCGCTGGATGGAAGATGGACGTAGTATCCCAAGAACCAGAAGAACAAGAAAACCAATATAAGCGCGCATCCAACAAAACAAAACAAAACAAGCACAAATTTTCGGCCAACTAGCCTTTGTCAAGCGCGAACGCACGGTCACAAACAGATCACAAACACCAAACAATGGATAATAAAAACGGGACTAAAAAACTTCCCTGCCGCCTCGTCCAGTGGGTAAGAAAGGCACTCTCTCTCTCTCTTCTCCCCCTCTCGCTCTGTCTCACATATACATCTCTCTCTCTATCTCTCTCTTCATCTGTAGTAGTATCCCAAGTGAGCAAAAAGATTTATTCTGTTATAGTCGTCGCTATTTCTCTAAATACCTCTCGAAGAACTTATTTAATTTTCTGTTTCGTGCGTCCATTATAATACACCACAGACGTTGCAACTCCATTTTAATACATCACAGACGTCGCCCCTCCATTTTAATACATCACAGACGTCGCCCCTCCATTGTAATACACAACAGACGTCGCCCCTCCATTATAATACACCACACACAACGCCCCTCCATTATAATACACCACAACACACCTCCATTATAATACACCACACACAACGCTCCTCCATTATAATACACCACACACAACGCTCCTCCATTATAATACACCACACACAACACCCCTCCATTATAATACACCACACACAACCCCTCTATTATAATACACCACACACAACGCTCCTCCATTATAATACACCACACACAACGCTCCTCCATTATAATACACCACACACAACGCTCCTCCATTATAATACACCACACACAACGCTCCTCCATTATAATACACCACACACAACACTCCTCCATTATAATACACCACACACAACGCTCCTCCATTATAATACACCACACACAACACCCTCCATTATAATACACCACACACAACGCTCCTCCATTATAATACCACCACAACACAACGCTCTCCATTATAATAACACCACACACATACAACCACACACCCTCCATTATAATACACCACACACAACACACCTCCATTATAATACACCACACACAACACACCTCCATTATAATACACCCACACACAAACCACCCCTCCATTATAATACACCACACACAACACACCTCCATTATAATACACCACACACAAACACACCTCCATTATAATACACCACACACAACCCCTCCATTATAATACACCACACACAACGCTCCTCCATTATAATACACCACACACAACACACCTCCATTATAATACACCACACACAACACACCTCCATTATAATACACACACACACAACACCCTCCATTATAATACCACCACACACAACGCCCTCCATTATAATACACCACACACAAACGCCCCTCCATTATAATACACCACACACAACACACCTCCATTATAATACACCACACACAACACACCCCATTTATAATACACCACACACAACGTCCTCCATTATAATACACCACCCACACAACAGCCCTCCATTATAATAACACCACAGACGTCGCCCTCCATTATAATACACCACACACAACGCACCTCCATTATAATACACACAACCCCTCCATTATAATACACCACACACAACGACCTCCATTATAATACACCACACACAACACCCCTCCATCATAATACACCACACACAACCACCTCCATTATAATACATCACACACATGCTCCTCCATTATAATACACCACAACGTCGCCCCTCCATTATAATACACCACACACAACGCACCTCCATTATAATACACCACACACAACGCACCTCCATTATAATACACCACACACAATCACCACCCCTCCATTATAATACACCACACACAACACCCCTCCATTATAATACACCACACACAATGCGCCTCCATTATAATACACCACACACATCACCCCTCCATTATAATACACCACACACAATGCGCCTCCATTATAATACACCACACACAACGCCCCTCCATTATAATACACCACACACAATGCGCCTCCATTATAATACACCACACACATCACCCCTCCATTATAATACACCACACACAATGCGCCTCCATTATAATACATCACACACAACACCCCTCCATTATAATACACCACACACAACCCTCCATTATAATACATCACACACAACGCCCCTCCATTATAATACATCACACACAACGCCCCTCCATTATAATACATCACACCACAACGCCCCTCCATTATAATACACCACAGACGTCACCCCTCCATTATAATACACCACACACAACGCCCCTCCATTATAATACACCACACACAACACCCCTCCATTATAATACACCACACACAACACTCCTCCATTATAATACACCACACACAACCCCTCCATTATAATACATACACCTCATTATTACACACAGTCACCCTCCATTATAATACACCACACACAACACCCCTCCATTATAATACACCCACAACCTCATTTTATCCACCTCCATTATAATACACCACACACGTCACCCCTCCATTATAATACACCACACACAAGCCCCTCCATTATAATACACCACACACAACGCCCCTCCATTATAATACACCACTCCTAGTCTTGTAGTCAGTGCCATTTATACTGTTTGACATACATTTTATGTAGTTAGGCTTATAGTCAGTGTCATTTATGTTGATATACATTATTATGTAGTTTCCTAGTCTTGTTGTCATAATCATTTATGATGCGTTGTTGTTTGTTTGTTTCGTGTTGTAAAATATACTTTGGTAAAAATTAAACAGCTAAAGTATTACATTTTGTCGTAAAAATTAAACAGCTAAAGTATTACATTTTGCTAACACATGTAACACACGCTCGTAGGCACACAGACACGCGTGGTAGACATTGTTCCCCTCCACGTGATTTTCGCATTGAATTTAAAAAAAAAAAAGGACTGACAGGCACGTGAAACACGGCAATTTCAAACCTACTGGTCGTGGGGTTTGGTTGAGTCTATAACAAGAGGGGTGACAGCTTTAGTTACCTTCGTGACATGGATACAAACTTGGATGACGCGTTCATATATCTTGTAACCCTTGAACTCTTAAGACATGTCCACTGCCCCAGATTTATCTGCTGCAAACCCCCCCCCCCCCAATTATAGGCGCCAGAATAATCAAGTTTGATTGTGGGCCCTCAACACTGAAGAAGAAGAAGAACCCTTCCCCCCTACCCCTTAAAGGAAATGGACGGTTGCTATGGTCGTGAGTTGTGTCCACGTAAAAGCTGAGGGGAAAAAAACACACACAAAAAAACCCACGTGATTTGTGTGAAGTTGTTTGTCTGAGTCTAGTTTTGCGATAGCGTTGCCTGCTCGTTGCAAGTTGTCTCTATCTGCATAGAGTTTCTGTGTGCTTTGGAAAGTGGTCTAATAGCGATTTGAACTGAAAGTGAAATAGTGTGATTTAAAAGTATGTTCCATCACAAACTTTTTGTGGTCTGCATAGATTTTTCTGTGTGCTTTGGGGAAGTGGTCTAATAGCTATTTGAACTGAAATAGTGTGATTTAAAGTGTGTTCCATCACAAACTTTTTGTGGTCTGCACAGATTTTTCTGTGTGCTTTGGGAAGTGGTGTAATAGCGATGGTGAACTGAAATAGTGTGATTTAAAGTGTGTTCCATCACAAACTTTTTGTGGTCTGCAAAGATTTTTCTGTGTGCTTTGGGAAGTGGTCTAATAGCGATTTGAACTGAAATAGTGTGATTTAAAGTGTGTTCCATCACAAACTTTTTGTGGTCTGTATTCTATGACAAACGTTTTGTGTGCATTGTGAAAATCTACAAGTGATATAAACTTAAGTAGTCCACTTACACGTGTGTTTCATCACAGACAGTTGTTTCTTTGTGTATTCCATGGTTTGAGGAACACCACATTGCTGAGTTGTGTACAGTGTAGGCCTGTTTCTTCAACCTTGCTTGCAGCGTGACCGAGGAACAGTTCTGAGTTTGCTCTTGGACAGTTTGAGAAACCGAAATGGCAGGTATGTCACTGATCTGCTCACTTGACTTTATATTGTTTTTTTTTTATCGTGTTTCAATGTTTATATTGTGGTTTTCCTTTGTACTGTCGTTGTGATTTATTGTAGTACATCAAATACAGACACAAGATGATCATCCATACGGAAGATTAGGAAAAGACAAACATTTATAGGCCATTTTGTGAGGAAGGGGAATTGGAGCACCTGGTCACAACAGGAAAGCTGGAGGGAAAGAGAGCACCAGGTAGACCCAGGGAGAAAATATTGGACGGACTTGCAGAGTGGCTGAAGACAAAGAGGGTAGAACTAGAAGAGGTGCTCAAGGCAACAAGGGATAGAAACAGATGGAAGGCCATGATGGCCAACGCCACTGGCAAGGCACCTGATGATGATGAGCTTACTGTTCAGTCATTGGTCCTATTATCCCACACGTCCCTGTCTCATGAACTTTGCCAGAGCGTAAAGTTTTTCACAGGCTCAAGCTGTCGGTGTCTGCCAGATATACTACACGTCATTATTGAAGGGCCAGGAACGTTTTTGAGTCAATTTTTGAAAGGAGAAATAACCTATTTTCTCTTACTCTTTTCTCCAATTCGTTGCCGTAACTGAATGGATAAGAGCTCAGACAACATTGCAGTTTCCTTTTGGCACGTGTTTGGGGATTTGCCGATTTGCAATGGGCGGCCCAAGGAAGACAATTTCCACACGAAATTGTCGAATCTTCAGCAGGGTCTCTCTGACGACGCAGGCAAGGTAGCGACAAAATTCGCTTTGCACGTGCAAGGCAAGCCCTTTTTGAACACTACTCCAGCCAAAGTTGCCCGCAGACGAGGATAAAAAGGACCCGTTCTTGGTTCGTTTTAACCATGCTTGCAAGACGACGGATGACGGATGAGCAGCGGGGGAGAGCCCTCGCTCTGCTTGATGAAGGCCTAGCGCAGCGGGAAGTTGCTAGACGACTTGAAGTGTCGCATTCCACAATCCAGAGACTGCTGGAGCGCTTCAATGAGACTGGAGCAGTCCAGGAAAGGCGTCACACGGGTCGACCCAGAGTAACGACAAGACAGCAAGACCGCTACCTTGCCCTCTCCGCCCTGAGGGAAAGGGCATCCACTGCGGTGACCTTGAGGGGTCAGCTGAGGGACGCAACAGGTGCTAACATCAGCTGCAGCACGGTGAGAAGACGGCTACATGAGGCAAACTTGAGGTCACGGAGACCGGCCGTCCGACCCGTGCTGTCACCGGTCAACAGAGTGCGCCGCATGACCTGGGCCAGGGAGCACGTGACCTGGACAAGGCAACAGTGGGCCCGGGTCTTGTTTTCGGATGAGTCCAGGTTCACCCTGACCTTTAACGATGGCCGGGCTCGGGTGTGGCGACGTCAAGGGGAGAGGTTCGCTGATGCCACTGTCCAAGAGCATAACCGGTACGGCGGCGGGTCGGTGATGGTGTGGGGTGGCATGAGCCGTGGTACCTGGACCCCCCTGCTCCCCATTGACGGCATCCAGAACGGGGTCCGGTACCGGGACGAGGTTCTGGCGGCCGTGGCACTGCCTGCGCTTGTGGACCTTGGTCAAGGCGCCATCTTCCAGGACAACAATGCACCTGCGCATCGAGCACGCCTTGTGACCGACTTCCTGGAGCAGCATGAAGTCGTCCGTATGGCCTGGCCAGCGTGCTCACCTGACCTGAACCCAATTGAACACCTCTGGGATGTGCTCGGGAGGCGCATCAGGGACAACCACCCCCCACCGGGCACCCTGGCCAGGCTGGTCGACATCCTGCAGATCGAGTGGGCGGCCATCCCTCAGGACACACTCCGTACCCTTGTGGGGTCGATGCATCGGCGCTGTGAAGCATGCATCCAGGCTCGGGGCGGACACACGCGATATTGAAAACAGATTGGCCAAATCTGACACTTTGTTTTTTGAAAAGGGGGGGATGTTCCTTTAAATGCATGTGCTGTTCACTAATGGGTCATTGTGCTAATTTCTTTTTCCAAAACAGGTGTGGAAATGATGAAATAAAACATAGAATCAATTCTAAACATTGTCAATTATTTCAACTTAAAATTAGAGAGGAAGGAAGAAGTGGCCCTTAAATTATGATTAGGAATATATGTACTGGCCCATTTGTTGGACAGAGAACTTATGGGATTTTCCGAGTATGATGAATCCGTCTTGAACAAACTCTGATCTCCATGAGTAATGCTATAGCATCACTTATTGCTCGTTGCTTCACAACATTGTTTATATCAGTAATGTTATAGCATCACTTATTGCTTGTTGCCTCACAACATTGCTTATATCAGTAGTGTTATAGCATCACTTATTGCTCGTTGCCTGACTACATTGCTTATATCAGTAATGTTATAGCATCACTTATTGCTCGTTGCCTGACTACATTGTTTATATCAGTAATGTTATAGCATCACTTACTGCTGGTTGCCTGACTACATTGTTTATATCAGTAGTGTTATAGCATCACTTATTGTTCGTTGCCTCACAACATTGCTCATATCAGTAATGTTATAGCATCACTTACTGCTCGTTGCCTCACAACATTGTTTATATCAGTAATGTTATAGCATCACTTATTGTTCGTTGCCTCACTACATTGCTCATATCAGTAATGTTATAGCATCACTTATTGTTCGTTGCCTCACAACATTGCTCATATCAGTAATGTTATAGCATCACTTATTGTTTGTTGCCTCACTACATTGCTGATATCAGAAAGATATTGTTTGCTTCTGCTTTGTATTCAATCAGTGAACACATCCAGACCTTTTAATAATAATAATAATATATTTTATTTATATAGCGCAAAATCTTGATAAAATCAAATCTAATACCTCTCTGACCTGGTGGTCTGGCCTACATAACAATCCCTCGTGCAGAAAAAAACTTTCAGGATCATCGCAGTTTGGCAGTTTCATTTGTGCTCACCTCTAACTGGATCAGAGGGGACGAGAAGTGAGGGGCAGGCATCCTAATAATGGCCCCCGGCACCCCCCGCCGCAGTGGCCCTCCTACCAGCACACCCCCTACCCACTACCTACCTGACCAAGCACTCTCACATTCATACAGGACAGCATCCTGATCCCATTCCCTCCATGGTTTTATCGCACCATGTGCAGTACCTGTGGTTTCTGTTACGTACATAATATCAAGATGTTTTATTGCACAGGCCAGTCAAGAAACACCTATGCTTGCCATTGCCTTTTAGCTTGGTCCATAATATTTTATGGAAACTGTCAAAATCTTTGGAAATCAAGATGGATCATTCAATGATTCATTGGATGTCAGCAGACAGGTCGACTGTAATCTTTTTCTTCTGACATCATCAGGTTGTTTATTGTGCTTAAAAGCTTTGTTGAATAGATTATCTTCCGCCTCAGAAACAAAATTAACTGATTCACAGGTTTTAACAATTAAATCTTTGTTGTTGGCATTTCAAACAAAACTGACTGAACGCAGCTTACTTTCGATCCTATTTTAGTCAGAGTAACTTCCCGTATCAATCGTTTCACGTGCGCGCGAAAACACTAAAAATAGTAACAACGCAACCAACCAAACACAATGGAGTTTCGTCCGAAGTTGTTATTGAAGGCAGTAATTCAAAGCAACTTATCAGAAGAAACCGAAAATTATTCTCACAAGAGTCTTCGATGTGCAGACCAGCTTACATTCTCCGTTTAATGAGCGTGTCCGACTTCACCCTGCATGTGAGACAGTCTTGACCGAAACTACGTACCGGTAGTGAAAGTCCCGACCATCACACTGCGTCGTGCACGTGAGTCAGTCTTGACCGAAACTAGTTATATACGAATGATGGTTGTGGAGTCCACTGCATGAACTGATGAAGGCTTAATCAGGTTAATGACCACAAGTCTACATGTAGAGGGTCATATTTACCAAACTACGTCCAAAGCAGTGGCCTGGTGCCAGATATTGAGTAGATCTAGATCTACTGACAGCACGAAAAATTAACTGCGACATCTCGGACATGTCAACGAACGAGGTCAAGAGTTTTTGCTGTCTTGCTACTGTTGCTGTGTGAGCAGCAATTGTGTAGGTCAAGTCATTGTAACAATCTCTTTTACATTAAATACGAAAATAATTATTCTAACGTGATCCGAGCTTATGGTCGATGATAGATCGGCAGTCTTATTTAATCCACGATGTGCGATCCTTTCACCTTTGTATTGGTCAACTGTTTTTGTTTTACACAATGTAATGCGCATGCTCCGTTACGCATCAGTTCCCGTGAGATTTACGATAAGCGGAAACAGTACTAGGCCTATCGTCTGCTACATATCACGTCTGCCTCCATCCCCTTCCCCCCCCCCCTCTTTTTTTTTTTTTTTTAAGGATTAATACCCACTTGTTACTGAATCGTTTGCAAAAGGTAATAATACTTTAATAGTTATTTTAAGCCAGTCTGTCCTTTCTTTGTAGAACTTAGTCACAGAAATAACCATCAGCTTGTCTAAAACATAAACTTAACACTTCAACTTTACCTAGTATTCTAGGTATGTTACATTTTTCATTTTTTGAAAATGATTAAACATAAACTTAGCACTTTCAACTTTACCTAGTATTCTAGGTATGTTACAAAATTTTTTATTTTTTGAAAATGATTGTATAATTGGTATTGAAAAAAAAAAAAAAAAAGTAGCCTTACAACGGTATAAAAAGCTTTTCATTTGGTTGACATGAACAAAAGTTACGAATTTTTGAAATAATACAAATTTAGGCCATTTTTTTTTTACATGGCTCACATAGCAGAAACTGTGATTAATTGTCTTCATATTGTGAATATAAAGTGACATAACTTTGGAAAGACTGAACCAGAACCAAAAAACTAGCATCAGAAGGTCTTTACAAGCGACAAGAAAGTTATTTAATTAATCAAGCTTTTAACAAAAATTATGTGAAGGTACTAAAATCATTATGACTTCCATAATAGTTGGAATTTGACTTTTAATTCACCACACACTGTCTCCGCATATTATCATCATGAAAAACTATGTCATAATAGTTTTGGTAATTAGCCCAGTAACTATTAATTGATCATTTTAATGAGCTTTAAAAACTATGGAGTCAAAAAAACAAACAAAACCAAACCCCAAAGTAACTTGAATAATAGTTATAATTGTGGATAATTCATGCGGCATGTAATTTGCTACAGACTCTAGGTACTATTCAACATAAAAAATATGATTGGTCATAATAGCTGTGATAATCAATCCAGTAATTAAACAAATAACTTAACACATAGACATATGTCACATAGTATATAACAGTCCTTTAACCATTTTAACTTCCATTATACTCTGAATTCTGGCTTGTAATTTGCCATCTGACCACTCTGCAATTCTCTGTTCTCTCGACATTTCTCCTCCTTCCCGTACCATGCGCACAGTGACTCGACGCAATCTCAAATCTATCGACCTCTCCACATTTTCATCTGATGCCTCCCGTCCCCTTTCTGAAAAGTCACATAACCTTGCCGATGAATTCTATACTACTCTCCACCATCTTCTGGACACTCATGCTCCAGCCACAACCTGTCTTTTACCTGACCGCCCCCCTACCCCCTGGCTCACTCATGAGATTGCCTGTGCAAAACGTGCCTGCCGCAGAGCAGAGCGCCGTTGGCGCATATCCAAACTCACTGTACACAGGCAACTTTTCCAAGCCTCTAAAACAAAAGTATCCACCCTCATTGCATCAGCAAAAACAAGCTATTTCCAAACCAAAATCCTGAATGCCTCTTCTTCAAAAGAACTCTTTACAACCATGAATCATCTCCTTGGCACACGAAAAGATTTACCTCTCCCAACAAAACATACAAATGAAGAACTCCCATCTGTATTCTCCAACTATTTCACCACCAAAATACAAACTCTTCGTGACAGGCTTGACAGGACACCCTGTCAACCATGCCCACCTGACCCTTCCTTCTCTGGCACACCTCTTACTACTTTTACCCCAGTCTCACAAGAAGAAATTTTCAACACAATCAGATCCATGTCGTTCAAAACCTGCGAACTGGATCCTCTTCCAGGTTCTCTCTATTCCGACTGTCTCCCTACTCTCCTCCCATTCATCACTGACATCATCAACACTTCTCTTCAAACTGGAACTGTCCCAGATTCTTTCAAGTCTGCTATTGTTCACCCTCTCCTCAAGAAACACAATTTAGACCCAAATGAACTGAAAAATTACCGGCCTATCTCTAATCTCTCTTTCTTGTCAAAACTCCTTGAAAAAGTCGTCCTCAACCAGCTGAACTCTCACCTGTCTGCCAACAATCTCCTCAATCCTTTCCAGTCAGCCTACCGCCAGTGCCATAGCACTGAAACTGCCCTACTACACATTCTCAACAATCTCCTCCTTGCAACTGATACTGGCAAAGTCTCTCTCCTCACACTCCTTGATCTGTCTGCAGCCTTCGATACCATTGACCATGGTATTCTCCTTTCTAGACTTCATCATACTTTTGGCATCTCTGACATTGCTCTCTCCTTTTTCACTTCGTATTTATCAAACAGAAAACAAACTGTTCTCATCAATGGCACTTACTCTCAACCTGCATACCTGACCTGTGGTGTTCCACAAGGATCTGTCCTTGGCCCTGTTCTTTTCACTCTTTACACCTCCCCCCTGTCCACCATCATCAACTCCCACTCTATAAAACACCACTTCTATGCTGATGACACCCAACTTCAAGACAGTGACTCACCTGATAATATACAGCGCCTGTTGACTCGCACCACTGAGTGTTACTCGGACATTAAGAACTGGATGACGTTCAACAAACTTCAACTTAATGACGACAAGACAGAAGCTATCCTCATTGGCACCCGTCAGAAACTTTCTCAGCTGCCTCCTCTTTCTCTCCCATTATGTAACACATCAGTCCCAATTTCTGATTCAGCTAAAAACCTTGGTGTCTGCATTGACTCTACCCTCTCCATGAACAACTTTGTTTCTCAAACTGCCAAATCTTGCTACTATCATCTCCATCGTATAACTATAAGGCTGATCAGGAAGTATCTCTCTGTCGAAACAACTGCAAAACTCGTTCTCTCCTTCATAATGTCTTGCATTGACTATTGCAATTCACTCCTGTCTGGTCTTCCTGCCTCCACCATTCACATCCTACAGCGCATTCAAAACAATGCTGTATGCCTTATACTCAAAAAGAAAAAAGCTGACCACATATCTCCTCTCCTGGCACAACTTCACTGGCTCCCTGTATCAAAGCGCATACAGTACAAACTAGATACCATGTGCTACAAAAGTCTCAATAACGCAGCCCCCGATTACCTGTCAAGCCTACTTGAGATCTATGTTCCCTCACGTACCCTCCGCTCTGCCTCCGATCCTCTGACTTTTCGCTTTCCACGCACTAAGCTCAATACCTATGGTCCACGAGCCTTCTCTGTTTCTGGTCCACTCTCCTGGAACAAACTTCCTCTCTCAGTCCGTCAGCAACCTACTTTTGTCTCCTTCAAGTCCGCTCCGAAAACTCACCTTTTCTCCGCATAAAATCCTAACCTCACTCAACCCCCCCCCCCCCCCCTCTCCTCTGCAGCCTGTCTCCGCTCGGAGGGGAATCACATGGTTATATATAATTGTATATCTATGCTCTCTATAATTTTCCATTGCTTTTATTCTTGCTTTTATTGCTTTTATTCTTTCTCCCCATTTATAGCCATGCGTGTGTGTGTGTGTGTGTGTGTGTGTGTGTGTGTGTGTGTGCGTGCGTGCGTGCGTGCGTGCGTGCGTGCGTGCGTGCGTGCGCGCGCGCGTGTATGTCTGCTTCGGCGCTTAGATTTGATTTTATCAAGATTTTGTGCTATATAAATATTGTAATTATTATTAATTATTACATGTAGACTCAAGTATTACTCATGAAAAACTGTGATTAGCCATATAGTTTTGGTAATTAGACCAGTAATTAGTCCAGTGATTAACTACCTACCTTAACCCTTTGATTCATGCACCCTATCTACCAACTGCAAAAACTTAACCCTTTGATTCCTTCAACCTTTCCGCCAGCTTCCTGCAGGAAGCTGGCGGAAAGGGTGAGGGAATCAAAGGGTTAAGCTTTTGCTTTGCTTGCATGGTTGGCAATGCAGGGTGTGGGTGGACAGGGTGCGGGAGTGAAAGGGTTAATGAATTAAAGAAAAATCCTGCGTTAGTCTTAAAACAAGTTGCATAATGGCTGGGATTCTGGCAGGGTTGTGGTTTAAACCTTGGGGTGTCAGTTAGCTCAGTGGTTAAAAGTGTCATGGTCATAATACAGGGTTGTGGGTCAAACCTTGGGGTGTTAGCTCAGTGGTTAAAAGTGTCATGGTCATAATACAGGGTTGTGGGTCAAACCTTGGGGTGTTAGCTCAGTGGTTAAGAGTGTCATGGTCATAATACAGGGTTGTGGGTCAAACCTTGGGATGTTAGCTCAGTAGTTAAAAGTGTCATGGTCATAATACATGTGTTGTGGATCAAACCTTGGGGTGTTAGATAGCTCAGTGGTTAAGAGTGTCATGGTTATAAATTATAATACAGGGTTGTGGGTTAAACCTTGGGGTGTTAGTTAGCTCAGTGGTTAAGAGTGTCATAGCTATAATACAGGGTTGTGGGTCAAACCTTGGGGTGTTAGTTAGCTCAGTGGTTAAGTGTCATGGTCATAATACAGGGTTGTGGGTTGAACCTTGGGGTGTTAGCTCAGTGGTTAAGTGTCATGGTCATAATACAGGGTTGTGGGTTAAACCTTGGGGTGTTAGCTCAGTGGTTAAGAGTGTCATGGTTATAATACATGTGTTGTGGGTCAAACCTTGGGGTGTTAGTTAGCTCAGTGGTTAAGAGTGTCATGGTTATAATACAGGGTTGTGGGTTAAACCTTGGGGTGTTAGTTAGCTCAGTGGTTAAGAGTGTCATAGCTATAATACAGGGTTGTGGTTCAAACCTTGGGGTGTTAGTTAGCTCAGTGGTTAAGAGTGTCATGGTCATAATACAGGGTTGTGGTTCAAACCTTGGGGTGTTAGTTAGCTCAGTGGTTAAGAGTGTCATGGTTATAGTACAGGGTTGTGGACTGAAGATCTGATCACTTGAGTTCAGTTCCCACCCACATTAAGAAACGGCTTGTTTGCAGCCCATCTTAATGTTTCCATCATTGTGGTGAGTCAACTTAGTGTTATGTAGGTCCCCCCCCCCTCCCCATCCTAACTCCTTGCCAGCGCACAGACTTTTGCATAGGCTTAAAGATGGTAGTGGACAGTGTAGTGTCCTGTTGTCAGTATTGGTCAGGGTGTCATCACATGGCTGTGACAGGGGTAACTATAGCATGGGGTGTGGATGGTAGTGGACAGTGTAGTGTCCTGTTGTCAGTATTGGTCAGGGTGGCCATCACATGGCTGTGGTAACTGTAGCATGGGTGTGTGAATGGTAGTGGACAGTGTAGTAGTGTCCTGTTGTCAGTATTGGTCAGGGTGGCCATCACATGGCTGTGGTAACTGTAGCATGGGGTGTGGATGGTAGTGGACAGTGTAGTGTCCTGTTGTCAGTATTGGTCAAGGTGGCCATCACATGGCTGTGGTAACTGTAGCATGGGGTGTGGATGGTAGTGGACAGTGTAGTGTCCTGTTGTCAGTATTGGTCAGGGTGGTCATCATATGGCTGTGACAGGGGTAACTATAGCATGGGGTGTGGATGGTAGTGGACAGTGTAGTGTCCTGTTGTCAGTATTGGTCAGGGTGGCCATCACATGGGTGTGGTAACTGTAGCATGGGGTGTGGATGGTAGTGGACAGTGTAGTAGTGTCCTGTTGTCAGTGTAGGTCAGGGTGGCCATCACATGGCTGTGGTAACTGTAGCATGGGGTTGTGGATGGTAGTGGACAGTGTAGTAGTGTCCTGTTGTCAGTATTGGTCAGGGTGGCCATCACATGGCTGTGGTAACTGTAGCATGGGGTGTGGATGGTAGTGGACAGTGTAGTAGTGTCCTGTTGTCAGTATTGGTCAGGGTGGCCATCACATGGCTGTGGTAACTGTAGCATGGGTGTGGATGGTAGTGGACAGTGTAGTGTCCTGTTGTCAGTGTTGGTCAGTGGACCATCACATGGCTGTGGTAACTGTAGCATGGGTGTGGATGGTAGTGGACAGTGTAGTAGTGTCCTGTTGTCAGTATTGGTCAGGGTGGCCATCACATGGCTGTGGTAACTGTAGCATGGGGTGTGGATGGTAGTGGACAGTGTAGTAGTGTCCTGTTGTCAGTATTGGTCAGGGTGGCCATCACATGGCTGTGGTAACTGTAGCATGGGGTGTGGATGGTAGTGGACAGTGTAGTAGTGTCCTGTTGTCAGTATTGGTCAGGGTGACCATCACATGGCTGTGACAGTGTAATTGTAGCATGGGGTGTGGATGGTAGTGGACAGTGTAGTAGTGTCCTGTTGTCAGTATTGGTCAGGGTGGCCATCACATGGCTGTGGTAACTGTAGCATGGGGTGTGGATGGTAGTGGACATGTGTAGTGTCCTGGTGTCAGTATTGGTCAGGGTGGCCATCACATAGCTGTGGTAACTGTAGCATGGGGTGTGGATGGTAGTGGACAGTGTAGTGTCCTGGTGTCAGTATTGGTCAGGGTGACCATCACATGGCTGTGGTAACTGTAGCATGGGGTGTGGATGGTAGTGGACAGTGTAGTGTCCTGTTGTCAGTGTAGGTCAGTGTGACCATCACATGGCTGTGGTAACTGTAGCATGGGGTGTGGATGGTAGTGGATAGTGTAGTGTCCTGTTGTCAGTATTGGTCAGGGTGGCCATCACATGGCTGTGGTAACTATAGCATGGGGTGTGGATGGTAGTGGACAGTGTAGTAGTGTCCTGTTGTCAGTATTGGTCAGGGTGGCCATCACATGGCTGTGGTAACTATAGCATGGGGTGTGGATGGTAGTGGACAGTGTAGTGTCCTGTTGTCAGTATTGGTCAGGGTGACCATCGCATGGCTGTGGTAACTGTAGCATGGGGTGTGGATGGTAATGGACAGTATAGTGTCCTGTTGTCAGTATTGGTCAGGGTGGTCATCACGTGGCTGTGGTAACTAGCATGGGGTGTGGATGGTAGTTGTGGACAGTGTAGTGTCCTGTTGTCAGCCTTGTCCTCTTGTGGGCACCGGCCTTGGTTGATGCTCTGCATCTGTTTCAGCACCATGACATAAAGGGTTAAATGTCACAGAATAGTATGATCATCCTTTCATATTTGTGAATCCAAACAAAGCATTTCAGCACCATGACATAAAGGGTTAAATGTTACAGTGTGATCATCCTTTTATGTTAGTGAATACAAACAAAACATTTCAGCACCATGACATAAAGGGTTAAATGTTACAGTGTGATCATCCTTTTATGTTAGTGAATACAAACAAAACGTTTCAGCACCATGACATAAAGGGTTAAATGTTACAGTGTGATCATCCTTTTATGTTAGTGAATACAAACAAAACATTTCAGCACCATGACATAAAGGGTTAAATGTTACAGTGTGATCATCCTTTTATGTTAGTGAATACAAACAAAACGTTTCAGCACCATGACATAAAGGGTTAAATGTTACAGTGTGATCATCCTTTTATGTTAGTGAATACAAACAAAACATTTCAGCACCGTGACATAAAGGGTTAAATGTTACAGTGTGATCATCCTTTTGTTTGTGGTCTGAACTACAGTTATAATAACGTTTCTGTGTAGGGTTATGCAAGAAATGTGTGTGTGTGAGACATTGTTTTTGTATCATGTATACATTAAAATCTGTCTTGTAAAATGTGTAATGCATAGTATGTGTGTGAGACATTGTTTTTGTATTATTAGTATACATTAAAATCTGTGTTGTAAAATGTGTAATGCATAGGGAGTCCCGAAGAGTTTGGAGAATAGTGCTATACAAGAAATATGTGTGTGCGTGTGTGTGTGTGTGTGTGTGTGTGTGTGTGTGGTGTGTGTGTGTGTGTGTTGTGTGTGTGTGTGTGTGTGATATACAGATACTTGTGTATGTATTACACTCTTGTGTCTTGTGTGTCATGTGCAGTGAGTCCAGTACAAATACTTGTGTATGTATTACACTTTGTGCCTTGTATATATGTCATATATATGCCTTTTTCGCCGTTTTTTACTGCTATTTTTCCATTGTTCATAATTTCAGCATTGTATGGACATTTATGCCTATTTTTGACTTAATTGATTGTTTTACAAATGTTCATCTTGAGTGCGATCCTGCGTGTGATTGGTATGAGTGAGCGCGCTTTGATTTGATTTACCAAGATTTAGCGCGATATAAATATTGTAATTATTAATTATTATTATATTATACACAGTGAGTCCAGTACAAATACTTGTGTATGTATTACACTTTGTGCCTTGTATATATGTCATACACAGTGGGTCCAGTACAAATACTTGTGTATGTATTACACTTTGTGCCTTGTATATATATGTCATATGTAGTGAGTCAATACAAATACTTGTGTATGTATTACACTTTGTGCCTTGTATACATGTCATACACAGTGAGTCCAGTACAAATACTTGTGTATGTATTACACTTTGTGCCTTGTATACATGTCATATGTAGTGAGTCCAGTACAAATACTTGTGTATGTATTACACTTTGTGCCTTGTATATATGTCATACGCAGTGAGTCCAAGTGAGTCTGGAGAACAGAAGTGTACTAGAATGATATATAATTATTCAGTGAATAATGTTGGGTGGGGATCACAGGTGTACAAAAATGATGTATAATTATTCAATGAATAATGTTGGGTGGAGAACAGAGGTGTACAAGAATGATGTATAATTATTCAGTGAATAATGTTGGGTGGAGAACAGAAGTGTACAAGAATGATGTATAATTATTCAGTGAATAATATTGGGTGGAGAACAGAGGTGTACAAGAATGATGTATAATTATTCAATGAATAATGTTGGGTGGAGAACAGAAGTGTACAAGAATGATGTATAATTATTCAGTGAATAATGTTGGGTGGAGAACAGAGGTGTACAAGAATGATGTATAATTATTCAGTGAATAATGTTGGGTGGAGAAGAGAGGTGTACAAGAATGATGTATAATTATTCAGTGAATAATGTTGGGTGGAGAACAGAGGTGTACAAGAATGATGTATAATTATTCAGTGAATAATGTTGGGTGGAGAACAGAGGTGTACAAGAATGATGTATAATTATTCAGTGAATAATGTTGGGTGGGGAACAGAGGTGTACAAGAATGATGTATAATTATTCAGTGAATAATGTTGGGTGGAGAACTGAAGTGTACAAGAATGATGTATAATTATTCAAAATAATGTTGGGTGGGGAACAGGTGTACAAGAATGATGTATAATTATTCAGTGAATAATGTTGGGTGGATAACAGAAGTGTACAAGAATGATGTATAATTATTCAAAATAATGTTGGGTGGAGAACAGAGGTGTACAACAATGATGTATAATTATTCAGTGAATAATGTTGGGTGGAGAACAGAAGTGTACAAGAATGATGTATAATTATTCAAAATAATGTTGGGTGGAGAACAGAAGTGTACAAGAATGATGTATAATTATTCAGTGAATAATGTTGGGTGGAGAACAGAGGTGTACAAGAATGATGTATAATTATTCAGTGAATAATGTTGGGTGGAGAACAGAGGTGTACAAGAATGATGTATAATTATTCAGTGAATAATGTTGGGTGGAGAACAGAAGTGTACAAGAGTGATGTATAATTATTCAGTGAATAATGTTGGGTGGGGAACAGAGGTGTACAAGAATGATGTATAATTATTCAGTGAATAATGTTGGGTGGAGAACAGAGATGTACAAGAATGATGTATAATTATTCAGTGAATAATGTTGGGTGGAGAACAGAAGTGTACAAGAATGATGTATAATTATTCAGTGAATAATGTTGGGTGGAGAACAGAGGTGTACAAGAGTGATGTATAATTATTCAGTGAATAATGTTGGGTGGAGAACAGAAGTGTACAAGAGTGATGTATAATTATTCAATGAATAATGTTGGGTGGAGAACAGAGGTGTACAAGAATGATGTATAATTATTCAGTGAATAATGTTGGGTGGAGAACAGAAGTGTACAAGAGTGATGTATAATTATTCAGTGAATAATGTTGGGTGGAGAACAGAAGTGTACAAGAATGATGTATAATTATTCAGTGAATAATGTTGGGTGGAGAACAGAGGTGTACAAGAATGATGTATAATTATTCAGTGAATAATGTTGGGTGGGGAACAGAGATGTACAAGAATGATGTATAATTATTCAGTGAATAATGTTGGGTGGAGAACAGAGGTGTACAAGAATGATGTATAATTATTCAGTGAATAATGTTGGGTGCAGAACAGAGGTGGACAAGAATGATGTATAATTATTCAATGAATAATGTTGGGTGAAGAACAGATGTACAAGAATGATGTATAATTATTCAGTGAATAATGTTGGGTGGAGAACAGAGGTGTACAAGAATGATGTATAATTATTCAGTGAATAATGTTGGGTGGAGAACAGAGGTGTACAAGAATGATGTATAATTATTCAGTGAATAATGTTGGTGGAGAACAGAGGTGTACAAGAATGATGTATAATTATTCAGTGAATAATGTGGGTGGAGAACAGAAGTGTACAAGAATGATGTATAATTATTCAGTGAATAATGTTGGGTGGAGAACAGAGTGTACAAGAATGATGTATAATTATTCAGTGAATAATGTTGGGTGGAGAACAGAAGTGTACAAGAATGATGTATAATTATTCAGTGAATAATGTTGGGTGGAGAACAGAGGTGTACAAGATGATGTATAATTATTCAGTGAATAATGTTGGGTGGAGAACAGAAGTGTACAAGAATGATGTATAATTATTCAGTGAATAATGTTGGGTGGAGAAAGAGGTGTACAAGAATGATGTATAATTTTTCAGTGAATAATGTTGGGTGGAGAAAGAGGTGTACAAGAATGATGTATAATTATTCAGTGAATAATGTTGGGTGGAGAACAGAAGTGTACAAGAATGATGTATAATTATTCATGAATAATGTTGGGTGGAGAACAGAGGTGTACAAGAATGATGTATAATTATTCAGTGAATAATGTTGGGTGGAGAACAGAGTGTACAAGAATGATGTATAATTATTCATGAATAATGTTGGGTGGAGAACAGAGGTGTACAAGAATGATGTATAATTATTCAGTGAATAATGTTGGGTGGAGAACAGAAGGTGTACAAGAATGATGTATAATTATTCAGTGAATAATGTTGGGTGGAGGGGAGAGAAAGACAAGTAAAGTAAGTGCACATTTTACTGTTATTTCAAACGCATTCGTCCTGCACATTCATTTGTAAAACATTACTGTGATGTGCATTTTTGCAGTTCCACTCCTTCCATGCTGAGCTTGTCTCACTTGAATGTTGCAGGGACAGGGGGATACGAACATCTGCGCACGGGACGGGCTTGGATGAAGAGATGGGATGAGGGGGAAAATGGCGAGAGTGTGTGCTTCAGGAACAGAGTGGAAGGTATGAATAGGTTAATGAAATGGGTCAGGGGCATTGTCACAGGCAATCCAGACGACGATTGGGTCCTGAGTGCTATTGACAGAGTCAAACAAAAGTCTAGTACTGGTACCATTAAACATACATTTACAATTGAAGAAACCTTGAAAAAACGTACTCTGTTTCCTGTACCATTAGTTCTTGCAAGATAAACAAACGTAGGCAACTTAGATGCTACTTACCAGTTCCTTGTAGATGTTGCAGGGACGCTGGCCGTGTGCTGGGAACAGACGCTGCACCGGTCGCCAGACCAAAGACGTCACGAAAGCGCCCTGTTGATGTTTTCTCTCTGTCCTCTTCTTCTTCAACGTTCTCTACTGAACCCTCTGTCCTTCCTGCTCCATCTTCTGACACTTCTGCTGTCCGACCTGTTGCTGGCCCTTCTGCTCCGACTGTTCCTTCTCCTGTCGCGCGACCACCTAAGCGCCTCCGCCTGTCTGACTCTACCGCCCAACCTGCGGCCTCTTCTGAGACTTTTCGCCCGTGTATTGTGTCGACCCCAAACCCTCCTAAAAAGAGAAAAGTACATCGTAGTGAGGGATTCGAGGCACGAGCTGCCCATAGTCTGCCACGTGCTGAGGTGTCCCAGGAGGTGGAGGTCCCCCTGCGCCGTAAAGAGCGACCCCCTCGCACCCCACATGTTCAGCACGAACATGTGCCGGCTGCACGGGGTCCTCTGCGCAGGGCGGTCCGCCAGTGTCAGCCTCTGCTTGCTTCACCACCTGTTGAGGCAAGTGTCACTCCACCACCCACGGTGGAACCTGAGGTATTGCCACAAGTGGAGCTACTTCTCCACTTCCTCCTGCGCCACTTCAGGACCCCAGCCCTGGGCCTGCGCCAACACTTGCAGCAACGCCGCGAGAACGCAGGTCTGGGCGACGTCGTCGTTCTCCTGATTTCTACACGTCCATCGATTTTAGTGATAAATCGGTGTAGATCAGGGAGGGCTGGGCAGTGAGCGACATCAGTTTTTTTAGAAGCAATCTAGGGACACCACTGAAGCTGCCACCAAGCACTTAAAAACAAGAAAATCACCAGGAATTGATAACATTCCAGGAGAATTGTTAAAAACATGCTGGAAAATAAGGTCTAAAAACAATGCACCATCTTTGTTGTAAAATCTGGAATACTTATCAATGGCCAACAAATTGGAAACTTCAAGATTTTGTGATGATTTTATAAGACTTTTGCTGTAAAGTTGAAACACTTTACAGCGAAACCATCATGAGAAACCTGTGTGGCCGTGCACACCACACGGCTACACCTAGAAGAATGCCCTCAATTAAAGGTTGGAGGAAAAATAACATTCTATATGCAGATGACGCCATGCTCATTGGAGAACATGAAAGGGACCTACAAAATCTTGTGAATATAATAGAAATAAAAAGCAAAAATAAGGGGTTGGAGCTAAACAGCAAGAAGACTGAAGTCATGGTAATCAGTAAAAAAACATGAGAATCGGCCAGGGCAAAACAGTATTCAAGAAGATGAAAACCCAACAGATGCCTATTAATTAACATCAAGAAGAGAGTTCTTGAATGTTATGTTGAACCAGTAATTTTATACGGTTGTGAGGCGTGGACAGTCAACAAGCAAAGCCAGAACAAGATTGAGGCAGCCGAGATGTAGTTTCTACGAATAGCTACTTCAAACAGATTTTGTGGTTTACCTGTTGATTTTTGAAATTATCATCAATAAACAGATCTTTTCATTGTGATTCTAATGATACCAACATCATTTCTATATCTTAATTGGGGAAAAAGTTACAAATTTTTAAAGATTTAATTTTCATGTGCATTTCTGCACCAAATCGCAAATTAACAAAATTGTCATTTTCAGCAGGCTATACAAAAAATGTGTTTTTCCTTATCGGTTTTGCATTTTTCTTGACATTCCTGATGCATAGATGGATGTTTGATTTTTTTCAGGTAGTTCTTACAAAGGGAAAGTGATAAAATTTGCTATCAAAAACCAGAAATATCAGCGTTTTTGCCAATGCCCAGCTGACAAAGTATAACACAAAAACACGCCGTAGACACATTTTCATAACTTTGCTTTCCATTGAGCTAGAAAAATGGTTTTGGTATCACTGGAATCAGCAAAAAAAGACACTCACCCAGCACACTTTCAAAACTAAAAATGAAACACTACACATTTATTTGACATTGATTAATGATTTTTTTAATACTCACAAATCACAAAACTCAGTCACCTATCTGGATAGTGTTTTGACTTCAAGTGCCAGTCAGTAAACAAAGCAGCAGATGATCAGTATCACATTTAGCATGGCTGTCATTGTTCCTGTCCAGAGATCATCCATGTAATGAATGTGTGTGGACTAGAAAGCCCCAAAGTTTCCATTAACGGCACACGGGGTTCATCACAGCATGGCAAGGTGACGCTGTTGTAGCCACCGTACTTTAGATGGATAAACCACAGTCTCAAGTGTGACTTGCTTAGCTTCAACTAGGTAACATTTTTGTTCTGTACTTGGGAGTTAACATCAGGAAGAGAGTTCTTGAATGTTATATAGAACCAATACTGTTGTACGGATGTGAGGCGTGGACAATCAACAAGCAAAGCCAGAAAAGATTGAGGCAGCCGCGATGTGGTTTCTAAGAAAAATGTTGAGAGTTCCATGGACAGCAAAGAAAACAAACGAGACATTCTTGATGGAGGCAGACACAAGTAGATCATTCATAAGGAAGATTAGGAAAAGAAAGGCAACATTTATAGGTCTTTTTATGAGGAAGGGGGATTTGGAGCACCTGGTCACAACGGGAAAGCTGGAGGGAAAGAGAGCACCAGGTAGACCCAGGGAGAAAATGCTAGACGGACTTGCGGAGTGGCTGAAGATGAGGAGGGTGGAGGAGATGCTTGGGGCAACAAGAGATAGAGAGATGGAAGTCCATGATCGCCAACGCCATGCGGCAGGCCACCTGATAATGATGATGATGACTTGGGAGTTCACTGAAACAGAATGAATGTGAACAGACTAGACAACAGTTCTGGCCACTATGCTCTGAAAAGATAAACAGTCTGTCTTAACTGACTTAAGTGTGATATACTGTAACTAGCTGAGATCTGTCACTTGCAATTGACAGGTCAGAATCCCAGGAATCAACAAGGGATACTTGGTGCATTTGTAATAACATGGATGGTTGCACATATGTCAGCCATACTGCTTGCTTTGTGGCAGTTTGTTTACTCACAGTAGATGGATGACACTCTTGTGTATGCAGCGGTGATTTCCTCCACATCATCTACTCGCCACATTCGACCATCATTAGTAACTATGGAAGACAATCAAAGTACCAGTAGAAAACATCTTCAGCATGTGTGTTTTCAAAAATATCCTCCCGTGAAGGCCAGCAGAAACGGTCCTTGTGACCCCTGACCTGTTCAGGTACTGGACTGACGCGCAGCTGCCATTCTCCTTCACCTCCAACACCTACCCAATATACAATCTTTCTACAAAATCAGCCATGGTGGCTAACAGTGTTCGTGAAGAGCGGTACACTTAGTCTCTTTTATCGCTTGCCGCTTTGTGTGGAGGTGATAATGAAACAAACTTTTGTACAAATATTGTAGATGGAAGTCTGATCTACAAACTGATGTATTATGAGCTTGGGCAATCAGGTCTTTGTAGTAGAAAGTACACTTTGAACATTTCACTGCTTGAAATTTTACACTTTCACCACATGGATCATGATGAAACAGGCATGAAAATGAGGCTCTGCATGTCTTCTTTCTTTTCATTGGGTGATATTTGTAGATCTAGCCTCTCACGCGATGCGACAGAGAATTAAGTTAGGGTAGTGTAAACAGAAGACAATTGGCATTACTTCAAGACCGCCAGCCGAACTGGCCAGGGTAGGGTGAATAAATATGTAATAAAACAAAACATATACTAAGATGAGCATTAGTCTAAACAAGCACATAATTCAAACAACAAAACACCAATCTTTTTATTGCAGCAGATTTTATTACATTTTCTTTCACACATCGCAAAATATGACAAGTTAAAAGTAGGTCAAATCTGCAGACTTTCTGCCTGACGCACGCTGTTAGGAGTAGCTACTAAGAAGAATGTTGAGAGTTCCATGGACAACAAATAAAACAAACGAGGCAGTCTTGATGGAGGCAGACACAAAAAGATCATTCCTAAGGAAGATTAGGAAAAGACAGGCAACGTTATAGGCCATGTTATGAGGAAAGGGGAATTGGAGCACCTGGTCACAACAGGAAAGCTGGAGGGAAAAAGAGCACCAGGTAGACCCAGAGAACAAATTTTGGACAGTCTTGCAGAGTGGCAAGGCACTTGATGATGATGATGGTATGCCTCCATCTTCCTAGATGATGTTGAATTGGATCATTTTTTTGCTTTGCCATTCCTGTTCTTTTTTTTTCTTATTTTTATTTTTACTTATTTTATTTTTTTTCAGGATCATTGCACTCAGGGAAGTTACCTTTTTTTTTTTTTTTGTAGCATTTTCTGCGCCACTTTAATGGCCACAGAAGCTGAAACAGTTTTTATTATTCGATGATGATGATGTCGATGTGGATGATAATCATGATGCTATGGAGTTCCTTCTAGGATTGAGACTGCCTGACAGGGTTGTACTCTACGCTTACTATCATGATATATCCTGGCATCAACCAGGCCCGAGAGATACAGACACCTGCGGTGCTGGTCAGAAGATTTGAGCAACCCCCTCAATGACGCATCCGTGAAGTGGATGAGACTCGACTGTGTGGTTGCAGTCTTCCCAATGAGCCCATAGCATGCCCAACTCTGGGTAGGAGCTGGTTAGAGCTGAAAAATCCCACAATGATTTTTTTTTTAAGGTACTGATGGGGATTCGAACCACAACTTCCAGTCGTAGTCTGTTGTGTTAACCACTACACCATGGCGAATGCCATTCCAATTCTTATTTTGATGTCTTTGGAGCAGGTTCCATCATCAGTTTTTACAGAACCATGATATTTGAAATCCTTAACATTTTCTGAAAGAACTTTGTTAATTAAGATGTCATGATTGTTTTCAGTGTCTTTGCCTTTGATATGTAGCACTTTTGTTTTCTGGGCATTGAAGTTAAGACCAGCCTTCTTGCCTGCTGTATCCACCTTGTATAGAATTCTTTTCATACTGGTGATGTTGGCTGCGTATAGCACAGTATCATTGGCATAACGCAGGTTTGTAAGTTTTTTCCCCCTCCCATCTTTATGCCTGTACCTTCCACATCAGCATCTCATGATTTGTTCCATGTAGATGTTAAAGAGATATGGTGTGAGGATACCGCCTTGTCTAACTCCCCAGTGGATGTTGAAGAGTTCACATTTCTGATTGTTCCATCAAACTGTAGCCTTTTGGTCTTCATATAATGAGGCAGTTGACAAAATGAGATATGTAGGAAAGCCCATTTTGACCATTACGTTGAACAGGTGGAGATGAATGACGCTTGTCAAATGCTTTGCTATAGTCTGTGAAGTTGACAGAAGTTTCTTTTCCAGTGCTTTTTATTATCTCTATGAGTATATTGTAACACAGATAGCAAGTCAGTTGTGCCGTTGTTGGATCTGTAGCTTGCATAGCAGTCAGATAGTTCTTCTGTCTTGGGTTTCAAATTGTGAGAATAATTATGAGCAAAATCTTTGTGACATGGCTGATTAGGACAATGGTTCTGTAGTTGTTGCAATTATGAGCAAAATCTTTGTGACATGGCTGATTAGGACAATGGTTCTGTAGTTGTTGCAATTTTGAGCAAAATCTTTGTGACATGGCTGATTAGGACAATGGTTCTGTAGTTGTTGCAATTGTGAGCAAAATCTTTGTGACATGGCTGATTAGGACAATGGTTCTGTAGTTGTTGCAATTGTGAGCAAAATCTTTGTGACATGGCTGATTAGGACAATGGTTCTGTAGTTGTTGCAATCTTTGACAGTACAACTGTTATGAAGTATCACAAATTCTTGAAGTTTCCAGTCTGTTGGCCACTTATGAGTATTCCAGATTTTACAACAAAGATGGTGCATTGCTTGTAGACCTTATTTTCCAGCATGTTTCAACAATTCTCTTGGAATGTTATTGATTCCTGGTGATTTTCTTGCTTCTAAGTGCTTGGTGGCTGCTTCAGGTTTACTTCAAAGTGGTTCTGGTCCTGATTCTGAACAGTTCAGATCAGGGCATGGTGTCTTTAGGACTATTGTTGCTGAAAAGGAATGCTCCATGTACAATCCATCTGTTTCTTTGTTGTTGATGCACTCATTTCTGGGCTGGAATTTAGTGGATTAAACTTGATTTATCTGTTGGAATAGATGGGAAGGGCTTTGTTGGTTTTCTTTTTTTTCCTGCCTTTTGCAATTTCAATGTAGGTCTTCTTCATATCTGCCCAAATGTTTTTCTGGACACCTGTCTCAGTAGTGATGCCTTTATATATAACACTATTTTGTTTGTGGATTATTGCATATTGCTTTTGATTTACACTGATTGTGGTTGTTGTTGTTTTGTTTTTCATGATGAATCGTGTTTGTTGTGCTGTTAATATCATCTCTGTCAAAGCTGTCAGGACTCTAGGGACACTTTTCAGGTCTATAGGAGTAAAATTGGCTTTTGTACACCAGAAAAAAATTAATAATTTGTAGCAATGAACTGAATTAAATTGATAATTATTAGTAACTAACTGATTAAATTTGATGATTAGTAATTATGAAGTGACTTAGTTCCTGGATATTAATTGCCTGACAACCCCTGGTTCATTTCATTGACTGTGTGAATGTGTGAGAGCATGGGTATATATGCGTGTGAATGTGTGTGGGAAAGGGGGGGGGGGGGGGTTGAACATGAGAATTTATTGTTTGTGATCTCCCACCACCAATTCAGTCTTAACTTGCAGTCAGTCGAACAGCACTAGGAGCTGAAAAGGTTACTGAGGGTCTGTCTGGGGTGTTTTGACTTTTTCTCAAAATTGATTTCTGTGGACTATAATCTATCCCCCACAGACATTTTTTTCTTGAAAAAATATTATTAATCAATTTAAAATAGTATTTTGATGTACTGATCGTAGCAGAAAGAACGCAATTTCTTACCAAAAGTACCTATTTTTGTCTCATATTGCGAATTGTAAAATGCACAGAAACCCCACAGGTACTATACTGACAGAAAGCTCTTTGGTGCACCTTTCGGATAACAACAGCTAAAATGAGAAACAAACTGGGTCAAAGCCACCAAATAAAGAAATTCAAGGAAAATGTGTAGGAGAGTACTTGAAAACTTTAGAGGCCATTTTCTCAAAATGGCGGTCATACAACTTTATGACTTCAAACATACATAACTTCTACATTTTTTTGAGTACAAGCTTCATTCAAGTACCAAAATAGTCAGCAGAATGTACACTTTCCATGATAGGTATATCTCAAAATACCCCTAATGCTAGTTAAAACTGATTTCGTGCTGGGAGGTCACATTTTGATTTTTGTTTTTATGCGTTAGTCATAGATCTGTGTGTTTGTATCATAATTGGGGGGGGGGTTGGGGTTACACGCATTTACTGGAAAATTTCGTCATGGAGCTTCATAATTTTGTGAAAACTTTATATACATGTAGAGATGATGATACTGTTATGTAATTGCATATTTGATGAAATTGTCTGTTTAGAGCTGATTACAGTGTAATATACTTGCACATTTGTTTGCTAAAAATGTCTGTGCAGTGATGGGTATGATATGATTGCATATGTACTTGTTAGGAGCTGATTACAGTGTAATATACTTGCACATTTGTTTGCTAAAAATGTCTGTGCAGTGATGGGTATGATATGATTGCATATGTACTTGTTGAGACTTTTGTTTGTAGATCTTGGGGACCTTGACTTTCGAGCCAGTGGAGACAGTGTGGTGCCAGACTATGGCAACACGGTTCTGTTGGGCAGTGCAGATTGTGGATATTGATAATGCATTTTATTCAAGATTTCCTGTTCCTCTGCTGTTTGAGAGGACGTGATAATTCTGTGCATACTTCAGTATTAATTTGCTGCTGTTGTGTCTTGTTTTCTGGAAACATCACATTCTGTGCATATTTGTCATAATTTGTTATTGTAGTGTAGTGTAGTGTTTAGTGGAAACATCACATTCTGTACATATTTGTCATAATTTGTTATTGTAGTGTAGTGTTTACTGGAAACATCACGTTCTGTGCATATTTGTCATAATTTGTTATTGTAGTGTAGTGTAGTGTTTACTGGAAACAGGACGTTCTATGCATATTTGTCATAATTTGTTATTGTAGTGTAGTGTAGTGTTTAGTGGAAACAGGACGTTCTATGCATATTTGTCAATTTGTTATTGTAGTGTAGTGTAGTGTTTACTGGAAACATCACATTCTGTACATATTTGTCATAATTTGTTATTGTAGTGTAGTGTTTAGTGGAAACATCACGTTCTGTGCATATTTGTCATAATTTGTTATTGTAGTGTAGTGTAGTGTTTACTGGAAACAGGACGTTCTGTGCATATTTGTCATAATTTGTTATTGTAGTGTAGTGTAGTGTTTACTGGAAACAGCACGTTCTATGCATATTTGTCATAATTTGTTATTGTAGTGTAGTGTAGTGTTTACTGGAAACAGCACGTTCTGTGCATATTTGTCATAATTTGTTATTGTAGTGTAGTGTAGTGTTTAGTGGAAACAGCACGTTCTGTGCATATTTGTCATAATTTGTTATTGTAGTGTAGTGTTTACTGGAAACATCACGTTCTGTACATATTTGTCATAATTTGTTATTGTAGTGTAGTGTAGTGTTTACTGGAAACATCACATTCTGTACATATTTGTCATAATTTGTTATTGTAGTGTCTTGTTTAATGGAAACAGGACGTTCTGTGCATATTTGTCATAATTTGTTATTGTAGTGTAGTGTAGTGTTTACTGGAAACATCACATTCTGTGCATATTTGTCATAATTTGTTATTGTAGTGTAGTGTTTACTGGAAACATCACGTTCTGTGCATATTTGTCATAATTTGTTATTGTAGTGTAGTGTTTACTGGAAACAGGACGTTCTGTGCATATTTGTGTCATAATTTGTTATTGTAGTGTAGTGTTTACTGGAAACAGGATGTTCTGTGCATATTTGTCATAATTTGTTATTGTAGTGTAGTGTTTACTGGAAACAGGACGTTCTGTACATATTTGTCATAATTTGTTATTGTAGTGTCTTGTTTACTGGAAACAGGACGTTCTGTGCATATTTGTCATAATTTGTTATTGTAGTGTAGTGTAGTGTTTACTGGAAACAGGACCTGGGACCAGACAATATTACTACAGAAATGATTGAGACCTTAGAAGAATTCAATATTTCAAGAATAACGGACCTTCTAAATGAAATTTATGACACAGGAGAAATCCCCAAAGATATGTCAAAATCAATTGTCATTGTACTTTCAAAGAAAGCAGGGGCTATAGAATGTGAACTCGATCATACAGTCAGCTTGATGAACCATATAACAAAAATCCTAATAAGAATAATCATGAGGACAAGAGGAACAGAATCAAAGAAAAAAGAAAAAAAAAAGAAAAAAAGTTTGTGGAAGGGAAAGGAACTGTTAATGCTATATATACATCCTAAGAACTATCATAGAGAGGTCAGTCGAATATAATAAGGATTTATGTATATGCTTTGTTGATTATACCAAGGCTTTCGATCGGGTAAGACATGAAGAATTGATCAACCAACTAGAAAGACTCAATATTGATGGAAAAGATCTGAGAATAATCAGAAATATGTATTGGGAGCAAACAGCAGCAATTAGAATAGAAAACAGTGTAAGCTCTTTCCAAGATATCAAAAGAGGAGTCAGGTAAGTTTGTGTTCTGTCACCAGATTTGTTTTCACTTTACAGCGAAACCATCATGCGAAATCTAGATGAGTGCCCTGGGATAAAGGTTTGATGACACAGATGACACCGTGCTTATTGCAGAAAATGAAAAAAACCTACAAAACCTTGTGAATATAATAGAAATTGGAAGGAAAAAAATAAGGGCTCGAACTACATAGCAAGAAGACTAAAATCATGTTATAGTAAAAAACAAGAAATCCCCTCATGCAAAATAACAGCAAATGACCCAACTTTGAGACAGGTTGATGAGTTTAAAATATCTGGGAATGGTAATCTCACCAGACAGCAGATGCACATCAGAAATAGCCAGCAGAATCGGCCCAGCCAGAACAGCATTCAGTAAGATGAAAAGCATTCTTACCAACAAATGCCAATCAATTAACTGTTAATTAATAACATCAGGTAGAGTTCTTGAGTGTTATATAGAACTGATACTGTTATATGGTAGTGAGGCATGGACAGTCAACAAGCAAATTCAGAACAGAATTGAAGCAACTGAAATGTGGTTTCTAAGAAGAGTGTTGAGAGTTCCGTGGACAGCAAAGAAAACAAGTCTTGAAGGAGGTAGACACAAGATCATTAATAATGATTAGAAAAAGACAAGCAGCATGTATAAGACACTTTATGAGGAAAGAGAAATGAGAGCACCTGGTCACAACAGGAAAGCTGGAGGGAAAGAGAACACCAGGTAGACTAGGGAGAAAAAATATTGGACAGACTTGTAGGGTGACTGAGGACAGAGAGGGTGGAAGATGTACTTGCAGCGACAAGGGATCGATTTATATGGAGACCATGACTGCCAACGCCATGCAGCAGGGCACATGGTAATGATGATGATGTGTACCACCCATCAGTTCATGTTGGTAGTGTAGGTCAGTCAGTGTGGTCTGTGTATATGTACCACCCATCAGTTCATGTTGGTAGTTTAGGTCAGTCAGTGTGGTCTGTGTATATGTACCACCCATCAGATCATGTTGGTAGTGTAGGTCAGTATCGTCTGTGTATATGTATCACCCTATGTGATCGGCCACATCTCTCTTCATGTTGTGTTTGGACAGGTAAGTTGGAGCTGGTGCTATACACATTAGTGATGTCCCTTTAATGGGACCTGTGTGTCTTCTGGCCTGCGCACTGAAAGCACAGCGTGGGAAAGACATAGATGTTAATAGAAAATGAAATTGAAAACGCAGTGTGGGAAAGAAAGATGAGAATAGAAACTGAAATCCTGGCTGGTGGAAGGGAACGGGGAATAGACACAGATGGGATAAGCATGGTGTTAAGGAAAGACATGGGATAAGCAGGGTGTTAAGGGAAAGACAGATGGGATAAGCAGGGTGTTAAGGGAAAGAACAGATGGGATAAGCAGGGTGTTAAGGGAAAGACACAGATGGGATAAGCAGGGTGTTAAGGAAAGACACATGGGATAAGCAGGGTGTTAAGAGGAAAGACACAGATGGGATAAGCAGGGTGTTAAGGAAAGACACAGATGGGATAAGCAGGGTGTTAAGGGAAAGACGATGGGATAAGCAGGGTGTTAAGGGAAAGACATGGGATAAGCAGGGTGTTAAGGGAAAGACATGGGATAAGCAGGGTGTTAAGGGAAAGACATGGGATAACAGGGTGTTAAGGGAAAGAATGGGATAAGCAGGGTGTTAAGGGAAAGAACGATGGGATAAGTAGGGTGTTAAGGGAAAGACACAGATGGGATAAGCAGGGTGTTAAGGGAAAGACAATGGGATAAGCAGGGTGTTAAGGGAAAGATATGGGATAAGCAGGGTGTTAAGGGAAAGACATGGGATAAGCAGGGTGTTAAGGGAAAGACATGGGATAAGCAGGGTGTTAAGGGAAAGACACAGATGGGATAAGCAGGGTGTTAAGGGAAAGACATGGGATAAGCAGGGTGTTAAGGGAAGACATGGGATAAGCAGGGTGTTAAGGGAAAGACATGGGATAAGCAGGGTGTTAAGGGAAAGACATGGGATAAGCAGGGTGTTAAGGGAAAGACAGATGGGATAAGCAGGGTGTTAAGGAAAGAACAGATGGGATAAGCAGGGTGTTAAGGGAAAGACATGGGATAAGCAGGGTGTTAAGGGAAAAGACATGGGATAAGCAGGGTGTTAAGGGAAAGACAGATGGGATAAGCAGGGTGTTAAGGGAAAGACATGGGATAAGCAGGGTGTTAAGGGAAAGACATGGGATAAGCAGGGTGTTAAGGGAAAGACAGATGGGATAAGCAGGGTGTTAAGGGAAAGACATGGGATAAGCAGGGTGTTAAGGGAAAGACAGATGGGATAAGCAGGGTGTTAAGGGAAAGACATGGGATAAGCAGGGTGTTAAGGGAAAGACAGATGGGATAAGCAGGGTGTTAAGGGAAAGACAGATGGGATAAGCAGGGTGTTAAGGGAAAGACATGGGATAAGCAGGGTGTTAAGGGAAAGACATGGGATAAGCAGGGTGTTAAGGGAAAGACATGGGATAAGCAGGGTGTTAAGGGAAAGACATGGGATAAGCAGGGTGTTAAGGGAAAGAACAGATGGGATAAGCAGGGTGTTAAGGGAAAGACATGGGATAAGCAGGGTGTTAAGGGAAAGACACAGATGGGATAAGCAGGGTGTTAAGGGAAAGACACAGATGGGATAAGCAGGGTGTTAAGGGAAAGACATGGGATAAGCAGGGTGTTAAGGGAACACAGGTTGTAAAATTAAAGCTAGAACGAAAAGGGGGGGGGGGGGGGGGGGGGGGGAGTATAATGGTGGTAGTGGTGTGGTACACCAAAAATTAGATTACTGAATGGTTGTGCGTGTTTTATACAAGTGCTGTCTGTGCGTGTTTCTGTGCATGTGTGTTTCTGTGGATGGTGTGTTTCTGTGGGTGTGTGTGTGTGTCTGTATGTGCATGTGTTTCTGTGTGTGTGTGTGTGTGTGTGTGTGTGTGTGCGTGCGTGAGTTTCTGTGTGTGTGTGTGTGTTCTGTCTGTAGTGCTGTGCTTGTGTGTGTTGTGTGTGTGTGTTGTGTGTGTGTGTGTGTGTGTTGTGTGTGTGTGTGTGTTGTGTGTGTGTGTGTGTGTGTGTGTGTTGTGTTGTGCATGGTTTCTGTGTGTGTGTGTGTTGTGTCTGTGTGTGTGTGTGTGTGTGTGTTTTCTCTGTGTGTGTGTTTCTCTGTGTGTGTGTGTGTGTGTGTGTGTGTGTGTGTGTGTGTGTGTGTGTGTGTGTGTGTGAAAGAGATCCAAAACTCCAGTCATTGAATTGTTGTAAGAACCCAACAGGATTAAAGAAACAAAGTGAAATCAAACTTAGTGGTGTATGTCTATTTTGTTTTATTATGTTTTATATTTATTTGTTTATTCATTGATTTAACCCTTTGACTCCCGCATCCTGTCTACCAGCATCCTGCATTGTCAACCATACTAGCAAAACGGAAAATTTAACCCTTCGACTCCCTCACCCTATCCACCAGAAGCTGGTGGATAGGCACCCAATCCACCAGAAGCTGGTGGATAGGGTGAGGGAGTCGAAGGGTTAAGTTTTTGCAATAGATGGATAGGGTGCGGGAGTCAGAGGGTTAAATTATTTTGTGGCAGTGGCAAATCGGTATAATTTTGTGCAATGTACAGTGAAATTATGGAAATGGTTGAAAGCTAAGTTGTTGGTAATATTTTTGTTGTCATGCATAGTTATTATCTTTACTGTGTAGTTATGGAAATGTTTGAAAACTGGACTGTGTTTGAGACAATATTCGTATTTTGCATGATTCCCACCAAAAAAAAAGAAAAAAAAGAAAAAAAGAAGAAGAAACAAGAAAAGAAGAAACAACAACAACAACAAAAAGAAATGAGGAAAAAAAAGAAAAAGAAAAAAGAAAGAAAAAGAAAAGAAAATGTTGATGGTGGTGATGATGATGATGTTGTGTTATTTTGTGCTATTTCTCTTATTTTTGACATTACCTGGAATATGTTGCCAAATAAGTTAAATGAAGGGTGTGTGTGTGTGTGTGGTGTGTGTGTGTGTGTGTGTGTGTGTGTGTGTGTGTGTGTGTGTGTGTGTGTGTGTGTGTGTGTGTGTGTGTGATAGGAGTTGTTGATGGAGGTGGTGGTGGTTTAACCATTTGACTCCAGCACCCTATCCAACTGTGAAAACTTAACCCTTTGATTCCCTTACCTTATCCACCAGCTTGTAGGAAGCTGGTGGATAGGGTGAGGGAATCAGAGGGTTAAGTTTTTGCTTTGCTAACATGGTTGGCAACGCAGGATGCTGGTGGACATGGTGCAGGAGACAAAGAGTTAAAATAGAAAGACATGAAAACAAATAGGTTATTATTGTTCTTGTTGTATAACCCTTTGACTCCCACGCCCTCTCCCCCAGCATCCTGAATTGTCAACCATGCAAACAAAGCAAAAACTTAACCCTTTGATTCCCTCACCCTAATCTCCAGCTTCCTGCAGAAAGCCGGTGGATAGGATGAGGGAGGCAAAGGGTTTAAGTTTTTTTCAGTTGGTAGACAGGGTGTGGGAGTCAAAGGGTTAAACAAAAGACTGGACAGAAGAGAAATAGATTATTACTGTTGTTGTTTGGATAAGAGATGGATTAATTGTTGCTGTATCAAGAATAGATGAAAGAAATAAAAGATTATTGTTGTTGTTGTCTTAACAAAAGATGAAAGACAAGAGATAGATTGGATATAGGAAGTTTTGCCATAAAATTTCATATTGGAAGTTTTGCCATAAAATTTCATATGGGAAGTTTTGCCATAAAATTTCATATGGGAAGTTTTGCCATAAAATTTCATATTGGAAGTTTTGCCATAAAATTTCATATTGGAAGTTTTGCCATAAAATTGGAGACCCTTGTAATCACCACAGATTGTTTTGTTTAACCCTTCAACTCCCGCACCCTGTCCACCAGCATCCTGCATAGCCAACCATGCCAGCAAAGCAAAAACTTAACCCTTTGCAGGAAGCTGGTGGAAAGAGTGAGGGAATCAAAGGGTTACGTTTCTGCAGTTGGTGGATACGGTGCAGGAGTCAAAGAGTTAATGGAAAAAATATTGTATGTTTGCCATAAAATTGGATATTGTCTGTTTTGCCGTAAAATTGGATATTGTATGTTATGCCATGAAATTGGATACTGTATGTTTTGCCATAAAATTGGATACTGTATGTTTTGCCATAAAATTGGATATTGTATGTTTTGTCATGAAATTGGATATTGTAAGTTTGCCATGAAATTGGATATTGTAAGTTTGCCATGAAATTGGATATTGTATGTTTTGTCATGAAATTGGATATTGTAAGTTTGCCATGAAATTGGATATTGTAAGTTTGCCATAAAATTGGATACTGTATGTTTTGTCATGAAATTGGATATTGTAAGTTTGCCATGAAATTGGATATTGTAAGTTTGCCATAAAATTGGATACTGTATGTTTTGCCATAAAATTGGATACTGTATGTTTTGCCATAAAATTGGATATTGTAAGTTTTGCCATAAAATTGGATATTGTATGTTTTGCCATAAAATTGGATACTATATGTTTTGCCATAAAATTGGATACTGTATGTTTTGCCATAAAATTTGATATTATATGTTTTGCCATGAAATTGGATATTGTAAGTTTGCCATGAAATTGGATATTGTAAGTTTGCCATGAAATTGGATATTGTATGTTTTGTCATGAAATTGGATATTGTAAGTTTGCCATGAAATTGGATATTGTAAGTTTGCCATAAAATTGGATACTGTATGTTTTGTCATGAAATTGGATATTGTAAGTTTGCCATGAAATTGGATATTGTAAGTTTGCCATAAAATTGGATACTGTATGTTTTGCCATAAAATTGGATACTGTATGTTTTGCCATAAAATTGGATATTGTAAGTTTTGCCATAAAATTGGATATTGTATGTTTTGCCATAAAATTGGATACTATATGTTTTGCCATAAAATTGGATACTGTATGTTTTGCCATAAAATTTGATATTATATGTTTAGCCATGAAATTGGATATTGTAAGTTTGCCATGAAATTGGATATTGTATGTTTTGCCATAAAATTGGATATTGTGTGTTTTGCCATAAAATTGGATATTGTAAGTTTTGCCATAGAATTGGATATTGTATGTTTTGCCATAAAATTGGATACTATATGTTTTGCCATGAAATTGGATATTGTATGTTTTGCCATAAAATTGGATACTGTATGTTTTGCCATAAAATTGGATATTGTATGTTTTGCCATAAAATTGGATACTGTATGTTTTGCCATAAAATTGGATATTGTAAGTTTGCCATAAAATTGGAAACCCATGTAACCACCACTGATTTTTTTGTAACGGAAAAAATATTGGAAGTTTTGCTGTAGAATTGGAAATCTTTGTAACCACCACGGATTTGTGTGTGTGCGTAATGAAAAAGGTATTGTAGGTTTTGCCATAAAATTGGAGACCCCTGTAAGCACTACTTATTTTCTGTATAATGGAATAGGTAAGTGTTCATTCTCTGTGTATTCATAATGTCCGTAGTCCCTGGAGTGTGAGGAAAGCCTCTGAGCAGTCATTGTCCACGTTAGATTTATGGAGATTCTGTATGGTGACTCTAATTCTACAAAATGAAAACTTTAGCCAATTTAAATTTTGTGGAATGGGCTACACATGCAGTTTAGTTAGTTAGAGATGGTCTGCATATGCATACAGTCGGACTCTTCAGCCTGGTGTGATGAGTGGGTGTACCATTCTTCAGTGTCTGGTGTGGGTCTTCGTGTAGGATTGACAACCAGCCCTGGAGTCGCATGTTCTTCGACAGGCACTGCATAGGAAAGCTTGGTGATCTTCGGTTCTGCTTCTGCCAGTCTGTCTTCTGCTGAGTACCAGCTGTGCTGCACATAGAAGACTGAAGAACCATCCTGGAGACATGTTTTTCATCAGGCACTGCATGGGAGAGCTTGATGACCTTCACCACTGCTTCTGCCAGTCCCTGTCCGTTGAATATCAGCTGTTCTACCCTGTTGAGAGAGGAGACCAGCCCTGGAGGTATGTGTTCGACAGGCATGGAATGAGAAAAAGTTCTTCTGCCAGTCTTCTGCAGAGTAGGCCTACAGCTGTTGTACGCTGTTCACATAGAAGATGGTAAACCACATAGGAGACAGTAAACCAACCCTGGAGGCATGTCTTCTTCCACAGGCATCGCATGGGAAACGGTTTGCTTTTGCCTGTTGTTGTTTTGCCCAGTACCAGCTGTTCTGCCTGTCCGTCTTATACTGAGTTACCAGCTGTTCTGCCTGTCCGTCTTATACTGAGTACCAGCTGTTCTGCCTGTCCATCTTATACTGAGTAGGCCTACCAGCCGTTCTGCCTGTCCATCTTATACTGAGTAGGCCTACCAGCCGTTCTGCCTGTCCATCTTATACTGAGTAGGCCTACCAGCCGTTCTGCCTATTCGGATTGTTGTTGCTGTCATCATTGTGCTGTTGCTGCCAATCCGTCTTCTGGTGAGTACCTGTGAAATGTGTGGACACATAAAGTGAAATGTGTGATGGACACAAAGTGAAATGTGTGATGGACACAAAGTGAAATGTGTGATGGACACAAAGTGAAATGTGTGATGGACATAAAGTGAAATGTGTGATGGACATAAAGTGAAATGTGTGGATGGACACAAAGTGAAATGTGTGATGGACACAATGTGAAATGTGTGATGGACATAAAGTGAAATGTGTGATGGACACAAAGTGAAATGTGTGATGGACACAATGTGAAATGTGTGATGGACACAATGTGAAATGTGTGATGGACACAAAGTGAAATGTGTGGACACATAAAGTGAAATGTGTGATGGACACAATGTGAAATGTGTGATGGACACAAAGTGAAATGTGTGATGGACACAATGTGAAATGTGTGATGGACATAAAGTGAAATGTGTGATGGACATAAAGTGAAATGTGTGATGGACACAAAGTGAAATGTGTGATGGACACAATGTGAAATGTGTGATGGACACAATGTGAATTGTGTGATGGACACAATGTGAATTGTGTGATGGACACCATGTGAAATGTGTGATGGACACCATGTGAAATGTGTGATGGACGCAATGTGAAATGTGTGGACACAAAGTGAAATGTGTGATGGACACGTAATGTGAATTGTGTGATGGACACAATGTGAAATGTGTGATGGACACCATGTGAAATGTGTGATGGACACCATGTGAAATGTGTGGACACATAAAGTGAAATGTGTGATGGACACAAAGTGAAATGTGTGATGGACACAAAGTGAAATGTGTGGACACATAAAGTGAAATGTGTGATGGACACAAAGTGAAATGTGTGATGGACACCATGTGAAATGTGTGATGGACACAAAGTGAAATGTGTGGACACATAAAGTGAAATGTGTGATGGACACAAAGTGAAATGTGTGATGGACACAAAGTGAAATGTGTGGACACATAAAGTGAAATGTGTGATGGACACAAAGTGAAATGTGTGATGGACACAATGTGAAATGTGTGATGGACATAAAGTGAAATGTGTGATGGACACCATGTGAAATGTGTGATGGACACAATGTGAATTGTGTGATGGACACAATGTGAAATGTATGATGGACACAATGTGAAATGTATGATGGACACAATGTGAAATGTATGATGGACACAATGTGAAATGTATGATGGACACAATGTGAAATGTGTGATGGACACAATGTGAAATGTGTGATGGACACAATGTGAAATGTATGATGGACACAATGTGAAATGTGTGATGGACACAATGTGAAATGTGTGATGGACACATTGTGAAATATGTGATGGACACAATGTGAAATGTGTGATGGACACAATGTGAAATGTGTGATGGACACAATGTGAAATGTGTGATGGACACAATGTGAAATGTATGATGGACACGTAATGTGAAATATGTGCGTGACGGCATTTAGACGATGTTCACCAGTTGATCATCTGTACGCTGAAGGCAGAGTACTGGTGAACAGGTATCTTTTGATACATGACCTGCATTATAGTTTGAAGAGGTCTCCATACTCCAGTGGACGTACCTGGCTACACTGAAGGCAGAATACTGGTGGTTATAATACATGACCTGCATTATAGCGTGAAGAGATCTCCATACTCCAGTGGACGTACCTGGCTATGCTGAAGGCAGAATACTGGTGGTTATAATACATGACCTGCATTATAGCGTGAAGAGGTCTCCATACTCCAGTGGACGTACCTGGCTACACTGAAGACAGAATACTGGTGGTTATAATACATTACCTGCAT
>JAPXFY010000012.1:86783458-86805958 GCA_030674185.1 Monoplex corrugatus | reverse complement strand
GATATGGCTCTGCGCAGTTGGCTGGGCTTTAAACAACAATAAAAGTAAACTAAATCTCAGTATCTTATATCTGTCTGTATATCTATATTATAATATGTGTACACATGTATCTTTGTACGTAGATGGATAGATAAATACACACATATATATAATATAGATATAGATACAGATATACGTACACTTATAACTGAAGTATAAGTGAACAGCAAAAGAAAACAAGTGAAATTGCCTGTAACTTTTGTCTGTAAAATTCTCCAATTAATAACATGTGTCTGCGACAGATGCGAGTTCAGGTATTTCAGGTATCGGTATTAAAAAAAAGTATTGTGATCAAAAAGACTATATTGTTGATGGTAAGTGTTTTTTGTTTGCTGATTTAATGTGTATGTATGTATGTTTTTTTTTTAACTGTGGATTGAAATGAACGAAACAATCCTTAAGAGTCAATTGCCATCTTGTTCTTGTATTGCCACTTCATAGCGAATTTATGTGTTGATGGTTTCACTCTTGTACTTACCACTTTATCAGTTTATGACAAAATTTATGGGTTGATGATTGGATGGAAGTATTTACCACTTTATGACAAATTTATGGGTTGATGATTGGATGGAAGTATTTACCACTTTATGACAAAATTTATGGGTTGATGATTGGATGGAAGTATTTACCACTTTATGACAAATTTATGGGTTGATTGGATGAGAGTATTTGCCACTTTATGACAAATTTATGGGTTGATGATTGGAACAAGAATACTTGCCACTTTATGACAAATTTATGGGTTGATGATTGTAACAAGAGTACTTGCCACTTTATGACAAATTTATGGGTTGATGATTGGAACAAGAACACTTGCCACTTTATGACAAATTTATGGGTTGATGATTGGAACAAGAATACTTGCCACTTTATGACAAATTCATGGGTTGATGATTGGAACAAGAATACTTGCCACTTTATGACAAATTTATGGGTTGATGATTGGAACAAGAATACTTGCCACTTTATGACAAATTTATGGGTTGATGATTGGAACAAGAACACTTGCCACTTTATGACAAATTTATGGGTTGATGATTGGAACAAGAACACTTGCCACTTTATGACAAATTTATGGGTTGATGATTGGAACAAGAATACTTGCCACTTTATGACAAATTTATGGGTTGATGATTGGAACAAGAGTACTTGCCACTTTATGACAAATTCATGGGTAGATGATTGGAACAAGATTACTTGCCACTTTATGACAAATTCATGGGTAGATGATTGGAATAAGAGTACTTGCCACTTTATGACAAATTCATGGGTAGATGATTGGAACAAGATTACTTGCCACTTTATGACAAATCTATGGGTAGATGATTGGAACAAGATTACTTGCCACTTTATGACAAATTTATGGGTTGATGATTTGACTGGAGTTCTTGGATTAAGCTTATTTATAAGTGTGCGCATTTTTTCCATGCAGTTTTGTTGTTGTTGTATTGTTGTTGTTGTTGTTGTTGTTGTTGTTGTTGACTGTTAGCGTGTGTGTAATAGATGTAATCCGTGTATGTAAATGTGTGTGTATATCATTTTCTTTTTTCTTTTTTTTTGGTGGAAGGGTATGTGATGAATGAATGTGCGTTTAGGAGTGTGTGTGCGTGTGTGTGTGTGTGTGAGTGTGTACATGTGTGTGTGTGTGTGTGTGTGTGTGTGTATGTATGTATGTGTGTGTGTGTGTGTGTGTGTGTGTGTGTGTGTGTGTGTGTGTGTGTGTGTGTGTGTGTGTGTGTGTGTGTGAAGAAGGGAGGGAGGGTTGGGTGGGGGGCCGTGTGTGTGTGTGAGAGAGGTGGTTTGTGATAGGGCTGCAATAAATAGAAAGGTAAGTATTTGAAACAAGTGGACATGCTTTGGAAAGGAGAAGGATGTAGAATTTGGTAGGAAATGACCTGACCTCAACGGAACTAGTGAAGGTGAGTAGAACCTCTGACTACTGTGTTTGAATTTTCTATAAAATACTGTAACAGAAATATGACCCTATCAGTGACTGAACAGACTTTGGTGTGCATCTGTTATTCTTGATTATGGAATGGTTAGGTTTTGTTTTCAGTAGGTAATGCGTATGTTCTGGCCTTCAGATGTTTGTCATATTGGATTGGAGTGGTTGTGTTTTGGCTTCAGCAGTGATAGGTGAGGAGTAAACTGGAATAGGGTCTAGACATTGTAACTCTGACACTGTGATTGAATGATTAAGTTTGAGCATAAACTGACATTCAGGCGTTTTGATGTCACAGTGGAGATATTTATAGAAATGTTAACTCATATTCATAGTCATAGGCTGTGATTAAATGGTAAGGTTTGGGCGTAAGCTGACATTCAGGCGTTTTGACATCACAGTGGACATATTTATACTAGACATCTTAACTGTTATGATGTGATTGATTGGTTAGGTTTAGCCTGAAGCCAGCATTTATCAGTCATCTTCTGCTCTACGAAACTTCAGTGAAATTTTGCTGTCCCCCTCCCCCCCCTTGCCCTGCTGCATGGTGTTGGCGATCATGGTCCTCCATACGAATCTACCCCTTGTTGCTGCGTGTACATCTTTTACCTTCTCTGTCCTCAGCCACCCTGCAAGTCCGTCCAATCTTTTCTCCCTGGGTCTACCTGGTGTTCTCTTTCCCTCCAGTTTTCCTGTTGTGACCAGGTGCTCAAATTTCTCTTTCCTCATAAAATGTCCTATAAATGTTACTTGTCTTTCCCTAATCTTCTTTATTAATGGTTTTTGTGTGTCTGCCCCCTGCTAGACTTTATCATTTGTTTTCTTTGATGTTCATGGAACTCTCAACATTTTTCTTAGAAACCACATTTCCGTTGCCTCAATTTTGTTCTGACTTTGCGTGTTGACTGTCCTCAACTAACAACTGCACAACAGTAGCAGTTCTAAGTAACACTCAAGAATTCTTTGCCTGATGTTAATTGTAAATGTTAGGTATTTGTTGGTAAGAATATTTTTTATCATCTTGAATGCTGTTTTGGCTTGGCCGATTCTACTGGCTGTTTCTGACGTGTATCTGTTGTCTGGTGAGATAACCGTTCCCAGATACTTAAATTTACCGACCTGTCTCAAAGTTGTGCCATTTGCTGTTATTTTGCATGAGGGGATTTCTGTTTTTATTTGTTTGTTTATTTATTTATTTTTTTACTGATTACCATGACTTCAGTCTTCTTACTATTTAGCTCTAGCCCTTTAGTTTTGCTTTCTATTTGTTATATTTGCAAGGTTTTGTAGATCTTTTTTTGAAGTTAGCACGGTGTCCTCTGCATGACGAATGTTGTTTATCATTTTTCCTCCAACCTTTATCCCAGGGCAATCTTCTAGGTTTCTCATGATGGATTCGTTGTAAAGTGAAAACAGATCTGGTGACAGGACACAACCCTGCCTGACCCCTCTTCATATTTTGGAAAGAGCTTATATTGTTTTCTATTCTCATTGCTGCTGTTTGTTCCCAATACATATTTCTGATTATTCGTAGATCTTTTCCATCAATATTGAGCCTTTCTAGTTGGCTGATAAATTCATGTCTTACCGATGGAAAGCCTTGGTATAATCAACAAAGCATAAATATAATATCCTTATTCAACTTGACTGACCTCTCTATGATAGTTCTTAGGATGTATATGGCATTTGACATATCCACACTGTTCTTCTGTTTCTCATTTGATACTGTTCCTTGTCCGCATCATGATTATTCTTATTAGGATTGTTGTTACATGACGCAAGCTGATGGAGTTCACATTTTATAGCCCCTGCTTTCTTTGGAAGTGCAATGAAAATTGATTTTGACGTATCATTGGTGATATTTCCGGTTTCATAAATTACATTTAGGACAACCGTTATATTTTTCTAAACCAAATTATTCTTGGGCCTCAGTCATTTGTGTAGTAATGTTGTCTGGTCCTGGTGTTTTCCGCAGTTCATCTTTTTCAGTGCTGTTCTAATTTCATCTTTCATTATGGGTGGTCCTTTAACGTTCTTTTGCATATGGTCTACATTTGTGTCGTCGTTATAAAGGTCTTTAATGTACTCCCCATCTCTCTAATATTTTTTCTTTTTCCATGGTAAGTGTATCATCTTTTGATTTTAAGCAACCAGTTGATGTGCATATCTTTTTCCTGTGGGATGTTATAGGTAATTGTTATTGGGATGTTATTGGTAATTGTTATAGGGATGTTATAGGTAATTGTTATTGGGATGTTATAGGTAGTTGTTATAAGGTCATTATAAGTAGTAGTTATTCTGATGTTATAGATAGGATGTTATAGGTAGTTGTTATTGGGATGTTATAGGTAGTTGTTATTGGGATGTTATAGGTTGTTGTTATAGGGATGTTATAGGTAGTTGTTATAGGGATGTTATAGGTTGTTGTTATAGGGATGTTATAGGTAGTTGTTATTGGGATGTTATAGGTTGTTGTTATAGGGATGTTATAGGTAGTTGTTATAGGGATGTTATAGGTAGTTGTTATAGGGATGTTATAGGTAGTTGTTATAGGGATGTTATAGGGATGATATAGGTAATTGTTATAGGGATGTTATAGTTATAGGGATGTTATAGGTAGTTGTTATAGGGATGTTATAGGTAGTTGTTATAGGGATGTTATAGGTAATTGTTATAGGGATGTTATAGGTAATTGTTATAGGGATGTTATAATTGTTATAGGGATGTTATATGTAGTTGTTATAGGGATGTTATAGGTAGTTGTTATAGGGATGTTATAGGGATGTTATAGGTAGTTGTTATAGGGATGTTATAGGTAGTTGTTATAGGGATGTTATAGGTAGTTGTTATAGGGATGTTATAGGTAATTGTTATAGGGATGTTATAGGTAATTGTTATAGGGATGTTATAATTGTTATAGGGATGTTATAGGTAGTTGTTATAGGGATGTTATAGGTAGTTGTTATAGGGATGTTATAGGTAGTTGTTATAGGGATGTTATAGGTAATTGTTATAGGGATGTTATAGGTAGTTGTTATAGGGATGTTATAGGTAGTTGTTATAGGGATGTTATAGGTAATTGTTATAGGGTTGTTATAGGTAGTTGTTATAGGGATGTTATAGGTAGTTGTTATATGGATGTTATAGGTAGTTGTTATAGGTGGTTGTTATAGGTAGTTGTTATATGGATGTTATAGGTAGTTGTTATAGGGATGTTATAGGTAGTTGTTATAGGTAGTTATAGGTAGTTGTTATAGGTAGTTGTTATAGGTAGTTGTTATAGGGATGTTATAGGTAGTTGTTATAGGGTTGTTATAGGTAGTTGTTATAGGGTTGTTATAGGTAGTTGTTATAGGGATGTTATAGGTAGTTATAGGGATGTTATAGGTAGTTGTTATAGGTAGTTGTTATAGGGATGTTATAGGTAGTTGTTATAGGGATATTATAGGTAGTTGTTATAGGGATATTATAGGTAGTTGTTATAGGGATATTATAGGTAGTTGTTATAGGTAGTTATAGGTAGTTGTTATAGGGATATTATAGGTAGTTGTTATAGGTAGTTATAGGTAGTTATAGGGATGTTATAGGTAGTTGTTATAGGGTTGTTACAGGTAGTTGTTATAGGGATGTTATAGGTGGTTGTTATAGGTAGTTGTTATAGGGATGTTATAGGTAGTTGTTATAGGGATGTTATAGGTAGTTGTTATAGGGTTGTTATAGGTAGTTGTTATAGGGATGTTATAGGTAGTTGTTATAGGGATGTTATAGGTAGTTGTTATAGGGATGTTATAGGTAGTTGTTATAGGGATGTTATAGGTAGTTGTTATAGGGATATTATAGGGATGTTATAGGTAGTTGTTATAGGGATGTTATAGGTAGTTGTTATAGGGATATTATAGGTGTTATAGGGATGTTATAGGTAGTTGTAGGGATATTATAGGTAATTACATGAATGTTATAGGTAGTTGTTGGGATGTTATAGGTAGTTTTTATTAAGATGATTTTATTATGATATTGTTATGGGATGTTGTTGGTAGTGACAAGCCACAGGACTTCAGAGTGACTGAGTGTTCATGGATGATATGAACACACTGATGGTATTTGATGAGCAAGGTCTGCACTATGATGATGTTTGATGAGCAAGGTCTGCACTATGATGTTATTTGATGAGCAAGGTCTGCACTATGATGTTATTTGATGAGCAAGGTCTGCACTATGATGTTATTTGATGAGCAAGGTCTGCACTATGATGGTATTTGATGAGCAAGGTCTGCACTATGATATTTGATGAGCAAGGTCTGCACTATGATGTTATTTGATGATCAAGGTCTGCTCTATGTTTGATGAGCAAGGTCTGCTCTATGATGTTATTTGATGATCAAGGTCTGCTCTATGATGTTATTTGATGAGCAAGGTCTGCTGTATGATATTTGATGAGCAAGGTCTGCACTATGATGTTTGATGAGCAAGGTCTGCACTATGATGTTATTTGATGAGTAAGGTCTACACTTTGATGTTGTTTGATGATCAAGGTCTGCTGTATGATGTTGTTTGATGATCAAGGTCTGCTCTATGATGTTGTTTGATGATCAAGGTCTGCTGTATGATGTTATTTGATGATCAAGGTCTGGTGTATGATGTTTGATGAGCAAGGTCTGCTGTATGATGTTATTTGATGATCAAGGTCTGCTGTATGATGTTATTTGATGATCAAGGTCTGCTGTATGATGTTATTTGATGAGCAAGGTCTGCTCTATGATGTTGTTTGATGAGCAAGGTCTGCACTATGATGTTGTTTGATGAGCAAGGTCTGCTGTATGATGTTGTTTGATGAGCAAGGTCTGCACTATGATGTTTGATGAGCAAGGTCTGCACTATGATGTTGTTTGATGAGCAAGGTCCACACTACGATGGTATTTGATGAGCAAGGTCTACACTTTGATGTTGTTTGATGAGCAAGGTCTGCACTTTGATGTTATTTGATGAGCAAGATCTGCACTATGATGGTATTTGATGAGCAAGGTCTGCACTATGATGTTGTTTGATGAGCAAGGTCTGCACTATTATAGTATTTGATGAGCAAGGTCTGCTGTATGATGTTGTTTGATGAGCAAGGTCTGCACTATGATGGTATTTGATGAGCAAGGTCTGCACTATGATGGTATTTGATGAGCAAGGTCTGCACTATGATGGTATTTGATGAGCAAGGTCTGCACTATGATGGTATTTGATGAGCAAGGTCTGCACTATGATGGTATTTGATGAGCAAGGTCTGCACTATGATGTTATTTGATGAGCAAGGTCTGCTCTATGATGTTTTGATGAGCAAGGTCTGCTGTATGATGTTATTTGATGATCAAGGTCTGCACTATGATGTTATTTGATGAGCAAGGTCTGCTCTATGATGGTGTTTGATGAGCAAGGTCTGCACTATGATGTTGTTTGATGAGCAAGGTCTGCACTTTGATATTGTTTGATGAGCAAGGTCTGCTGTATGATGTTTGATGAGCAAGGTCTGCACTTTGATGTTTGATGAGCAAGGTCTGCATTATGATGTTTGGTGAGCAAGGTCTGCTGTATGATGTTGTTTGATGAGCAAGTTCTGCTGTATGATGTTGTTTGATGAGCAAGATCTGCTCTATGATGTTATTTGATGAGCAAGGTCTGCTGTATGATGTTGTTTGATGAGCAAGGTCTGCTGTATGATGTTGTTTGGTGAGCAAGATCTGCTCTATGATGTTGTTTGATGAGCAAGATCTGCTCTATGATGTTATTTGATGAGCAAGGTCTGCACTATGATGTTATTTGATGAGCAAGGTCTGCACTTTGATGTTGTTTGATGAGCAAGGTCTGCACTATGATGATGTTTGATGAGCAAGGTCTGCTGTATGATGTTGTTTGATGAGCAAGGTCTGCTGTATGATGATGTTTGATGAGCAAGGTCTGCACTTTGATGTTTGATGAGCAAGGTCTGCACTATGATGTTGTTTGATGAGCAAGGTTTGCACTATGATGTTATTTGATGAGCAAGGTCTGCTGTATGATGTTGTTTGATGAGCAAGGTCTACATGACTACAGTTATGGTGTTTGATGAGCAAGGTCTACATGAGTACAATGATGGTGTTTGATGAGCAAGGTCTACATGAGTACAATGATGGTGTTTGATGAGCAAGGTCTACATGAGTACAGTGATGGTGTTTGATGAGCAAGGTCTACATGAGTACAATGATGGTGTTTGAAGAGCAAGGTCTACATTAGTACAATGATGGTGTTTGATGAGCAAGGTCTACATGAGTACAGTGATGGTGTTTAAAGAGCAAGGTCTACATGAGTACAGTGATGGTGTTTGAAGAGCAAGGTCTACATTAGTACAGTGATGGTGTTTGATGAGCAAGGTCTACATGACTATAGTGATGGTGTTTGATGAGCAAGGTCTACATGACTACAATGATGGTGTTTAATGAGCAAGGTCTACATGACTACAATGATGGTGTTTGATGAGCAAGGTCTACATGACTACAGTGATGGTGTATAATGAGCAAGGTCTACATGACTACAATGATGGTGTTTGATGAGCAAGGTCTACATGACTACAGTGATGGTGATTGATGAGCAAGGTCTACATGAGTACAGTGATGGTGTTTGATGAGCAAGGTCTACATGAGTACAGTGATGGTGTTTGATGAGCAAGGTCTACATGACTACAATGATGGTGTTTGATGAGCAAAGTCTACATGACTACAATGATGGTGTTTGATGAGCAAGGTCTACATGACTACAGTGATGGTGTTTGATGAGCAAGGTCTACATGACTACAGTGATGGTGTATAATGAGCAAGGTCTACATGACTGCAGTGATGGTGTATAATGAGCAAGGTCTACATGACTGCAGTGATGGTGTATAATGAGCAAGGTCTACATGACTGCAGTGATGGTGTATAATGAGCAAGGTCTACATGACTACAGTGATGGTGTATAATGAGAAAGGTCTACATGACTACAGTGATTGTGTTTGATGAGCAAGGTCTACATTAGTACAGTGATGGTGTATAATGAGCAAGGTCTACATGACTACTATGATGGTGTTTGATGAGCAAGGTATACATGACTACAGTGATGGTGTATAATGAGCAAGGTCTACATGACTACAGTGATGGTGTTTGATGAGCAAGGTCTACATGACTACAGTGATGGTGTTTGATGAGCAAGGTCTACATGAATACAGTGATGGTGTTTGATGAGCAAGGTGTACATGAATACAGTGATGGTGTTTGATGAGCAAGGTCTACATGAATACAGTGATGGTGTTTGATGAGCAAGGTCTACATGACTATAGTGATGGTGTATAATGAGCAAGGTGTACATGAGTACAGTGATGGTGTTTGATGAGCAAGGTCTACATGAGTACAATGATGGTGTATAACGAGCAAGGTGTACATGAGTACAGTGATGGTGTTTGATGAACAAGGTCTACATGACTACAGTGATGGTGTATAATGAGCAAGGTGTACATGACTACAGTGATGGTGTTTGATGAGCAAGGTCTACATGAGTACAGTGATGGTGTTTGATGAGCAAGGTGTACATGACTACAGTGATGGTGTTTGATGAGCAAGGTGTACATGACTACAGTGATGGTGTTTGATGAGCAAGGTGTACATGAATACAGTGATGGTGTTTGATGAGCAAGGTGTACATGAATACAGTGATGGTGTTTGATGAGCAAGGTCTACATGACTACAGTGATGGTGTATAATGAGCAAGGTGTACATGAGTACAGTGATGGTGTTTGATGAGCAAGGTCTACATGAGTACAATGATGGTGTTTGATGAGCAAGGTCTACATGACTACAGTGATGGTGTTTGAAGAGCAAGGTCTATATGACTACAGTGATGGTGTTTGAAGAGCAAGGTCTACATGACTACAATGATGGTGTTTGAAGAGCAAGGTCTATATGACTACAGTGATGGTGTTTGATGAACAAGGTCTACATGACTACAGTGATGGTGTTTGATGAGCAAGGTCTACATGACTACAGTGATGGTGTTTGATGAGCAAGGTCTACATGACTACAGTGATGGTGTTTGATGAGCAAGGTCTACATGAGTGCAGTGATGGTGTTTGATGAGCAAGGTCTACATGAGTACAGTGATTGTGTTTAATAAAAATAATAACAATAATAATAAAGGGCATTTATATAGCGCCTAATCTGATGAAAACAAGAGCCCTAAGCGCTTACAGGTATCACGCAGACACAACCAAACACACACACACAACACACACACACACACACACACACACACACACACACACACACACACACACACACACACACACACACACACACACACGCACACACACACCAGCCGACATTTAAGGCTCAAAAGACAACAAGGGGGGATTTGGGGAAGTTAGGTGGTAGAGTCTTTATAAGTATCATGAGAGGGACTGGAAGAGATGGGTTTTCAGAGAGGACCTGAAAGAAGTGAGAGTTGCAGAGTGGCGAACAGAGACAGGGAGCCGATTCCAGATTACAGGGGCCTGATAGGAAAAGGAGCGTTGACCATAGGTTTTAGTGCGACAGGATGGTATGCGGAAGGTACGAGTATCAGCCGAGGAACGAAGTTGACGAGAGGGGGTGTACAGATGGAGGAGGTCAGAGATGTAAGGGGGTGCAAGACCGTTGAGACTTAAAACATAACAAAGCAATCTTGTAGCGAATTCTCTTTTCAACAGGTAACCAGTGAAGAGATTTGAGAAGAGGAGTGACATGAGAGGAACGAGATTTTCTGAAGATGAGCCTAGCAGCATTGTTTTGAACTTTTTGAAGCTTTTGAATGAGAGAGAAAGGACAGCCCGAGAGGAGGCAGTTGCAGTAGTCGAGACGAGAGAGAACAAAGGCACAGAGGAGAGTTTTGGTGGCTTCGACAGAGAGGATATTGCGAATAGAAGAAATTCTGCGTATCTCAAGATAGCATAATCTGCAAACATTCTGGACGTGTTTTTCAAAGGACAGGGTGTTATCAAGAGTGACTCCAAGATTGCGGACAGTGGAAGATAGTGGAATGTCAGATCCAAGCAGAGAGACAGACAGAGGAAGGGAAGAACACTTAGCCAATGTGGTGGGAGAGATAAGGCTAAGTTCAGTTTTTGATGAACAAGGTCTACATGACTACAGTGATGGTGTTTGATGAGCAAGGTCTACATGACTACAGTGATGGTGTTTGATGAGCAAGGTCTACATGAGTACAATGATGGTGTATAATGAGAAAGGTCTACATGAGTACAATGATGGTGTTTGATGAGCAAGGTCTACATGAGTACAGTGATGGTGTTTGATGAGCAAGGTCAACATGAGTACAGTGATGGTGTTTGATGAGCAAGGTCTACATGAGTACAGTGATGGTGTTTGATGAGCAAGGTCAACATGAGTATAGTGATGGTGTGTGATGAGCAAGGTCTACATGAGTATAGTGATGGTGTTCGATGAACAAGGTCTACATGACTACAGTGATGGTGTTTGATGAGCAAGGTCAACATGAGTACAATGATGGTGTTTGATGAGCAAGGTCTACATGAGTACAGTGATGGTGTTTGATGAGCAAGGTCTACATGAGTACAATGATGGTGTTTGATGAGCAAGGTCTACATGAGTACAGTGATGGTGTTTGATGAGCAAGGTCTACATGAGTACAGTGATGGTGTTTGATGAGCAAGGTATACATGAGTACAGTGATGGATTGATGAGCAAGGTCTACATGCTACACAGTGATGGTAGTATGTTATGAGCAAGGTCTACATGATACATGATGGTGTTTGATGAGCAAGGTCTACATGAGTACATGATGGTGTTTGATGACAAGGTCTACATGAGTACAATGATGGTGTTTGATGAGCAAGGTCTACATGAGTACAAGTGATGGTGTTTGATGACAAGGTTACATGAGTACAATGATGGTGTTTGAAAGCAAGGTCTACATGAGTACAATGATGGTGTTTGATGACAAGGTCTACATGAGTACAATGATGGTGTTTGCAGGCATGATACAAGGTTTGATGAAGTACATGGTATGATGGTGTTTGAAGAGCAAGGTCTACATGAGTACAATGATGGTGTTTGATGAACAAGGTCTACATGAGTACATGATGGTGTTTGATGAGCAAGGTCTACATGAGTACAGTGATGGTGTTTGATGAGCTAAGGTCAACACATACTGATGGTGTTTGATGAGCAAGGTCTACATGAGTACAGTGATGGTGTTGATGAGCAAGGTCTACATGAGTACAGTGATGGTGTTTGATGAGCAAGGTCTACATGAGTACAATGATGGTGTTTGATGAGCAAGGTCTACATGAGTACAGTGATGGTGCTTTGATGACAAGGTCTAACATGACTACAGTGAGGTGTTTGATGAACAAGGTCTTACATGAGCTACATGATGGGTTGATGAAGCAAGAGTCTACATGAGTACAGTGATGGTGTTTGATGAGCAAGGTCTACATGAGTACAGTGATGGTTGATGACAAGTCTACATGAGTACAGTGGGGGAGTTGATGAGCAAGATCTACATGAGTACAGTGATGGAATTGATGACAAGGTCTACATGAGTACAGTGATGGATTGATGAGCAAGGATCTACATGAGTACAGTGTGCATGGGGGTTTGAGTGAGGCAAGATACATCATGAGTACAGTGGATGGTGTTTGATGAGCAAGGTCTACATGATACAGTGATGGCTGTTGATGAACAAGGTTACATGAGTACAGTGGTGATGTTTGATGAGCAAGGTCTACATGATACAGTGATGGTGTTTGATGAGCAAGGTCTACATGACTACAGTGATGATGTTTGATGAGCAAGATCTACATGATACATGATGATGTTTGATGAGCAAGGTCTACATGGGTACAATGATGGTGTTTGATGAGCAAGGTCTACATGATACAGTGATGTGTTTGATGAGCAAGGTCTGCATGAGTACAGTGATGGTGTTTGATGAGCAAGGTGTACATGACTACAGTGATGTGTTGATGAGCAAGGTCTACATCAGTACAGTGATGGTGTTTGATGAGCAAGGTCTACATGAGTACAGTGATGGTGTTTGATGAGCAAGGTCTACATGACTACAGTGATGGTGTTTGATGAGCAAGTCTACATCGACACATGATGGTGTTTGATGAGCAAGGTCTACATGAGTACAGTGATGGTGTTTGAGAGCAAGGTCTACATGAGTACAGTGATGTGTTTGATGAGCAAGGTCTACATGACACATGATGGTGTTTGATGAGCAAGGTCTACATGACACAATGATGGTGTTTGATGAGCAAGGTCTACATGACTACAGTGATGGTGTTTGATGAGCAAGGTCTACATGACTACAGTGATGGTGTTTGATGAGCAAGTCTACATGAGTACAATGATGGGAGGGGAAAAGCCAAGGGGAAATGGGTTGGGGGGTGGGGGTGGGGTTTATTGGGGGGTGGGGGAATCAAGGTGGGGGGGGGGTATTGGGGAAAATAGGAGGAGGGACCTTCTTGAAGGAAATGGGGGTGGAAGTTTAGGGGGAGTTTTTGGGCGGAGAGTGCTTGGAGGAAATCGGGGGAGGGGGTCAGCTTCAGGGATTTGGGGAGGTTGCTGGGGGAAATCATTGAGTGGGGGAAGTTTGGGGGGGATGGAGGGGTAGGGTGGCTTGGGGGAAATGAGGGGGTGGGGGTGGGAGTTGGTGGGGTTGGGGTGGGGTGGGTGTGGTTGGGATGGGTGGGGGTTGGGTTGTGGGTGGGGTTGGGTTGTGGGTGGGGTTGGGATGGGTGGGGGTTGGGTTGTGGGTGGGGTTGGGATGGGTGGGGGTTGGGGGTGGGGGGTAGGGGTGGGTGGGTGGGGGTTGGGGTAGGGGTGGGGTGAGTGGGGGTTGGGGTGGGTGGGAATGGGAGGAGGGATGGGGGTGTGTGGGGGGGGTTCCGCGGATCTTTTTGAACGTAACGACTGGATTCTAGCTGCCTTTTCTGTGTGTTACAGGCCAAGTGTGGCTGGACGACAACACGTGGAGACGCTCACAGCCTGAGATAAGTGGTGGTTATTATTTCTGTTGTTGTTGTTGTTGGTGGTGGTGGTGACAATGGTGATGGTGGTGGTGGTGACAATGGTGATGGTGGTGGTGGTGATGATGGTGGTGGTGGTGGTGGTGAGAATGGTGATGGGGTGGTGGGTGAAATGGTGAGTGGATGTTGGGGAAATGGTGGAGTTGGGGGGATTCTTTGGTGGTGGGTGGTGCGATGGTGAGGAAGTGGGGGTGAGTGTTGGTAGATTGGCGGGTGCTTGGAGAGAATCATGGAGTGGGGGAGTTTGGGGGGATGGAGGGGGTGGGTGGTTGGGTGAAAAAGGGGGTGGGGTGTGATGGTGGATGGGTTGGGGGTGGGTGGGATGGGTGGTTGGGGTGCGATGGTTGGATGGAGTGGTTGGTGGTGGATGGGTGTTGGCGGTGGTGGGATGGGGAGGATGGGTGGTGGTGGGTAGTGTGACTTTTTGATGTAGATGGCTGGTGTGGTGACAATGTGTGGTGGAGACAATGGAGACGTCGCTGGTGTGGTGGTTATGTACTGTTGTTGTTATTGTTGGTGGTGGTGAGATGGTGATGGTGGTAGTGGATGGTGATGGTGGTGGTGACATGTGTGGGGTGGTGATGACGGTGGTAGTGGTGGTGATGTGAGGTTGATGATGGTGTGTGATGGGTGGTGGTGTGGTAGTGGTGGTGATGATGGTGGTGGTGATGGTGGTGGTGATGGTGATGATGATAGTGTTGGTGATGGCAGTGGTGGTGTTTGGTGATGGTGGTGATGATGGTGGTGATGTGGAGTGGTGGTGTGGTGATGATGATGGTGTGTGTGTTGGCTATGATTTGGTTATTGTTATGTGAGTGTTCCAGGTGTAGATGTTGTGGGGGTGCTAGTTATGGCTGCTTTTACTGTATTTGATGACATAAACTTGACAACTAAGACTAAAGACTGTAACTGATAAGGGATGTTATATCAGATACCTGGGATTTTTTGCTATATTTGACATTACCACATAATGATTAAGATGGATATCAACAGCTGATGATTGTGTTTTTACTGTGTTAGATAGCAGTGACATAATGATGAAGACTTGACAACTGAAAATTGTGTTATTTCAGAGGGATGACAAATGTGGAGGGGTCCCTGATTTATACTGGATGCAATTTAGAAGTATATGACATAACATCCTAGATTTTTAAGTTTTATCTGTGGATGTGTTGATTATAACGCGGCAACATGAAATCTGAGGTTACGTGTGTTGTGTTTGTTATAATATTACAGTTTATCTGATAATAATCATGAGTATTGTATTTTCTTTTTTCATAACTGTATACCTACTTTTGCACCCCCCCTGCATTTATGATTGTGTTATTTGAGAAGAACTGACAAACCTAGATGTGTTGCGTTTATCTGTGGTTGCGTTATTTAACAGTGACTGACAAATCGAGACGTGTTGTTATGTTTAGCTGTGGTTGTGTATTAAGGGACTGACAGATCTAGAAGTTTACTGTTTATCTGTGGTTGTGAAGAACTGACAAACTAGATGTGTTGCGTTTATCTGTGGTTGTTATTTCCATGGACTGACAAATCTCTGTGTTGTTATGTTTATCTGTGGTTGTGTTATTTAAACAGGGACTGACAAATCTAGAAGTGTTCTATGTTTATCTGTGGTTGTGTTATTTCACAGGAACTGACAAATCTAGAAGTGTTATGTTTATCTGTGGTTGTGTTATTTCACAGGGACTGACAAATCTAGAGTGTTTTAGTTTATCTGTGGTTGTGTTATTTCACAGGGACTGACAAATCTAGAGAGTATTATGTTTATCTGTGGTTGTGTTATTTCACAGGGACTGACAAATCTAGAGAGTATTATGTTTATCTGTGGTTGTGTTATTTCACAGGGACTGACAAATCTAGAAGTGTTCTATGTTTATCTGTGGTTGTGTTATTGAACAGTGACTGACAAATCTAGAAGTGTTTATGTTTATCTGTGGTTGTGTTATTTCACAGGGACTGACAAATCTAGAGAGTATTATGTTTATCTGTGGTTGTGTTATTTAACAGGGACTGACAAATCTATAAGTGTTTTACGTTTATCTGTGGTTGTGTTATTGAACAGTGACTGACAAATCTAGAAGTGTTTACGTTTATCTGTGGTTGTGTTATTGAACAGTGACTGACAAATCTAGAAGTGTTATGTTTATCTGTGGTTGTGTTATTTACAGGGACTGACAAATCTAGAGAGTTTATGTTTATCTGTGGTTGTGTTATTGAACAGTGGATTGACAAATCTAGAAGAGTATTAGTTTATCTGTGGTTGTGTTATTGAACAGTGATTGACAAATCTGGAAATGGTATGTTTATTTCCCATGTTATTTCCCATGGACTGACAAATCTATGTGTTGATATGTTTATCTGTGGTTGTGTTATTTTATAGAGACTGCCGAATCTACAGGTGTCTTACTTTTCACATATGGTTTGTGATATGTTGAATATTCTGTGGTGTTGAAGTAAGATTGCCATAACTGAAAGGGGAAGGGGAGGGTGAGGGGGCAGGGGAAGGAGTAAGGATGTTGGCATGTGTAGACCTACTGTTGGATCCTGTGTGGATGTTACATTTGGAATGAATTGTTTCTGTTCACAGATATGGCCTCATGTCCGTCTTGCTGGTGATCACAGTGTGGATTCCCTGAGATAAGTTTGTTTATTGTGTATGTGATTGTCCTGTGAATGTGAGTGTTTGTTTTGTGGTTGTGTGTGTGTGTGTGTGTGTGTGTGTGTGTGTGTGTGTGTGTGTGTGTGTGGTGTGTGAGGTGAGAGAGAGTCTATATGTGTGTTAGTGTGCTGCTGTTTTGATGCTGTTGTTGTTGTGACTGTTTTTGCTGTAATTGGTAACACACAGCGTTTGAAATTATTTTTCTGTGCTTAGCGTTGGGTTATGATTACACAATGCATTATTGTTTAATGTGTTGGTGCCATACACAGGAGGGTGGCTATGATTACACAATACATTGTTTATAGTTGACAACATTGTGAACAAGGGCTATGGTTACACAATACACTATTGTTTATCGTTGATTACATACTCAAGTGTTTTCCTTTGGGGGTAGTGGAGATGGTGTTGATTTAAGATGAAAAAGGAAGGTCAAAGGAAGGTCAGTAGGCATTTACAGGAAGGGGATTTGTGTATGTTTGCGGGGGGGGGGGGGGGGGGAATTGTGTGTATGTTGGCAAGTTTCTCTTTCTGGACATTACATCATGTTTATTTTTTGTTACAGGTGTGCTGACCCATCAAGCTGGCAAACAGCCATGTTCTGAAGGCGTGTTGTGTGTGTGTGTGTGTGTGTGTGTGTGTGTGTGGTGTGTGTGTGTGTTTGTCTGTGTCTGACAGTAATATGATAAAGACAGATTTATACATTGTCACACAGTCGTTTCTCATTGTTATTTTCAGGCAAACACATTGATTGTGACTTCTTCATTTAGCACATTTGATTACCTGGAATTATTATGAATATGTGCACATAATATCATGGTTTTTGTGTGTGGACACATCCAAATTGAGGTGCAGACATTTCTTTGATTATTTTGTGTACACAAAAACCTTTACCAGCATAGTGTGTGTGTGTGTGTGTGTGTGTGTGTGTGTGTGTGTGTGTGTGTGTGTGTGTGTGTGTGTGTGTGTTTTGCTTAAGTAAAAGAAAAAGTTAAGTATACTTTATTTTGGAACTGAAAATACGGTTATTTTATGCCCGAGCCCAGAACTTCCAGTTTTGATTTATAACTTTTCATACTTTGTTACAAAACTAGCCCATGGTGTTATTTCTCAGTTCTATAAAGTTCATTACCTAATTTTGAGTGAACATTTTTTGTGTGATTTTATTACTAGCCCATACAAGTGCTCAGGATGAGGGGAAAGGCAGAGGAGAAAACCGTCTAGTTAACGAGAGTGAGTTTAAGGATCTGAAAGAGCAACGGAAATCGTAAGCTACTGTTTGGAGGTTGATGGTTATAATGCTGTTACTGTATGCTGTTGTTTTGAATGTTTGCTATGGTGCTGTGATTTCTTGCTGTTATTAGTGTTATTGATGTTTTACAGCGAATGTATTCATCATTGGATGCTGATAGCAGCGGACAGAGTATCTTTTCTGGTTTACATTGGATTCGAATTCAGTATTGTTGAAGTTGTGTTGTACTGTTATTGTTATTACTTTGGAAATTGTTGCAATTGAGGATATTTTTGTTATTGTTTGTTGTTGATGGCTCATGTATTCATTCAGGATGTTTGACCGCAGTAAGCAGACGTATCGTTTTTCTGGTTCATATTGGATCTAGAATTCAATAATACAACAATAATAATACAATATACAATATTTATATAGCGCAAAATCTTGATAAAATCAAATCTAAGCGCTAAAACAGACACACACACACGCATGCACACACACACACGCATGCACGCACGCACGCACACGCACACGCACACGGCTATAAATGGGGAGAAAGAATAAAAGCAATGGAAAATTATTGTTTGTTGTTTATAATGAGATTGTTGCAGTGGATGCTATAGTTGTTATTGTTTTGATGGTTTTTGTTTTAGTGTTGCTGTTCTTGCTGTTGACACACAGGTGCTCAGGGTGATTGACAGCAGTGACTGGAATATCGGCATTGGCCAGAGGTCGCCTTTGTTTTACATTTGATCTGGAGTTGAGTGTTGTTAACTCTTTGACTCCCACACCCTGTCTACCAGCATGTTGCATCATCACTCATGCCGGCAAAGCAAAATCTTAACCATTTGCAGGAAGCTGGTGGATAGGGTGAGGGAATCAAATGGTTAAGATTCTGCAGTTGGTTGATAAGGTGCGAGAGTCAAAGGGTTAATGTCTATTTGTGTACGTTGTAGATTGTGTTTATCATTATGATCAGTTTTTGTACTGTGTAGATTGTGTTTATCATTATGATCTGTTTTTGTACTGTGTAGATTGTGTTTGTCATTATGATCTGTTTTTGTACTGTGTAGATTGTGTTTATCATTATGATCTGTTTTTGTACTGTGTAGATTGTGTTTATCATTCTGATCTGTTTTTGTACTGTGTAGATTGTGTTTATCATTATGATCTGTTTTTGTACTGTGTAGGTTGTGTTTATCATTATGATCTGTTTTTGTACTGTGTAGATTGTGTTTATCATTATGATCAGTTTTTGTACTGTGTAGATTGTGTTTATCATTATGATCTGTTTTTGTACTGTGTAGATTGTGTTTATCATTCTGATCTGTTTTTATACTGTGTAGATTGTGTTTGTCATTATGATCTGTTTTTGTACTGTGTAGATTGTGTTTATCATTATGATCTGTTTTTGTACTGTGTAGATTGTGTTTATCATTATGATCTGTTTTTGTACTGTGTAGATTGTGTTTATCATTATGATCTGTTTTTGTACTGTGTAGGTTGTGTTTATCATTATGATCTGTTTTTGTACTGTGTAGATTGTGTTTGTCATTATGATCTGTTTTTGTACTGTGTAGGTTGTGTTTATCATTATGATCTGTTTTTGTACTGTGTAGGTTGTGTTTATCATTCTGATCTGTTTTTGTACTGTGTAGATTGTGTTTATCATTATGATCTGTTTTTGTACTGTGTAGGTTGTGTTTATCATTATGATCTGTTTTTGTACTGTGTAGATTGTGTTTATCATTATGATCTGTTTTTGTACTGTGTAGATTGTGTTTATCATTATGATCTGTTTTTGTACTGTGTAGATTGTGTTTATCATTATGATCTGTTTTTGTACTGTGTAGATTGTGTTTGTCATTATGATCTGTTTTTGTACTGTGTAGATTGTGTTTATCATTCTGATCTGTTTTTGTACTGTGTAGGTTGTGTTTATCATTATGATCTGTTTTTGTACTGTGTAGGTTGTGTTTATCATTCTGATCTGTTTTTGTACTGTGTAGATTGTGTTTGTCATTATGATCTGTTTTTGTACTGTGTAGATTGTGTACAGTATGGTTCAATTGAACAATATTTGGAAAGACCACAGCATAACAGCAGACCTTAAGATAAAACTCTTAAAATGTCTTGTCTGGCCAGTGATGTTATACGGCTGCGAGGCATGGACAATGAAGAAAGAGGATGAAAGACGAGTGGAAGCAGCAGAGCTGTGGTTTTGCCGAAGACTGCTGAGGGTCAAATGGACGGATAGGCGCTCAAATGAAAGCATACTGAATGAGTTGGGTACTACACGCAAGCTTCTAGTACTCATACAACGGAGGAAACTGAAATATGTTGGACACGCAATCCGTAATGAGAGAACAGACTTGATGTCCACTGTCCTCCAAGGTAAAGTGGAAGGAAAGAGAAACAGAGGACGGCCACCTGCATCACTTGCTAGAAACATCACAAACATCAGTGGCAAGAAACTCCAGGAGGTGGTCAGACTTAGCCAAGATCGAGAGTGCTGGAGGCAACTTGTGAGGACATCATGTGCAGCGGCCAACACTGTTCCCGGTGACGCCGACAGGTGAGACAGGTGAGAGATTGTGTTTGTCATTATGATCTGTTTTTGTACTGTGTAGATTGTGTTTATCATTATGATCTGTTTTTTGTACTGTGTAGATTGTGTTTATCATTCTGATCTGTTTTTGTACTGTGTAGATTGTGTTTATCATTATGATCTGTTTTTGTACTGTGTAGGTTGTGTTTATCATTATGATCTGTTTTTGTACTGTGTAGATTGTGTTTATCATTCTGATCTGTTTTTGTACTGTGTAGATTGTGTTTATCATTATGATCTGTTTTTGTACTGTGTAGATTGTGTTTGTCATTATGATCTGTTTTTGTACTGTGTAGATTGTGTTTATCATTATGATCTGTTTTTTGTACTGTGTAGATTGTGTTTATCATTCTGATCTGTTTTTTTACTGTGTAGATTGTGTTTATCATTATGATCTGTTTTTGTACTGTGTAGATTGTGTTTTATCATTATGATCTGTTTTTGTACTGTGTAGATTGTGTTTATCGTTATGATCTGTTTTTGTACTGTGTAGATCGTGTTTATCATTATGATCTGTTTTTCGTCATACCATTGGGATACTGTTGTTGATGACACATGTTTATTCCGTATCATTGACAGCCGTGGATGGACATATCCTTTTTCCGATGTTGACAACACAGGTGTTTATATCATTGACAGGTGGACGTATCCTTTTTCTGATGTCGACGACACAGGTGTTGATTCCATATCATTGACAGGTGGATGTATCCTTTTTCTGATGTTGACAACACAGGTGTTGATTCCATATCATTGACAGGTGGACATATCCTTTTTCTGTTGTTGACAACACAGGTATATATTCCATATCATTGACAGGTGGATGTATCCTTTTTCTGATGTTGACAACACAGGTGTTTATTACATATCATTGACAGGTGGATGTATCCTTTTTCTGATGTTGACAACACAGGTGTTTATTACATATCATTGACAGGTGGATGTTTCCTTCTTCTGATGTTGACAACACAGGTGTTTATTACATATCATTGACAGGTGGATGTTTCCTTCTTCTGATGTTGACAACACAGGTGTTTATTACATATCATTGACAGGTGGATGTATCCTTCTTCTGATGTTGACAACACAGGTGTTTATTACATATCATTGACAGGTGGATGTATCCTTCTTCTGTTGTTGACGACACAGGTGTTTATTACATATCATTGACAGGTGGATGTATCCTTCTTCTGTTGTTGACGACACAGGTGTTTATTACATATCATTGACAGGTGGATGTATCCTTTTTCTGTTGTTGACATCACAGGTATTTATATCATTTACAGGTGGATGTATCCTTTTTCTGTTGTTGACATCACAGGTATTTATATCATTGACAGGTGGACGTATCCTTTTTCTGACGTTGACGACACAGGTGTTGATTCCATATCATTCACAGGTGGACGTATCCTTTTTCTGATGTTGACATCACAGGTATTTATATCATTGACAGGTGGATGTATCCTTTTTCTGACTTTGACGACACAGGTGTTGATTCCATATCATTGACAGGTGGACGTATCCTTTTTCTGATGTTGACAGCACAGGTGTTGATTCCATATCATTGACAGGTGGACGTATCCTTTTTCTGATGTTGACGACACAGGTGTTTATCTCATTGACGGCAGTGGATGGACATACGTATTTTTTTTCTGATGTTGATGACACAGGTGTTTATTCCACATCATTGACAGGTGGATATATCCTTTTTCTGATGTTGATGGCGGCTGTTGCTGTTTATGTGAATTTGCCTTCTGTAGGTTAACATTTGCCGCTATACTGTGGTGGCTGTTGCTGTTTATGTGAATTTGCCTTCTGTAGGTTAACATTTGCCGCTATACTGTGGTGGCTGTTGCTGTTTATGTGAATTTGCCTTCTGTAGGTTAACATTTGCCGCTATACTGTGGTGGCT
>JAPXFY010000012.1:86750958-86778458 GCA_030674185.1 Monoplex corrugatus | reverse complement strand
GTTGCTATTTATGCTGCTGTTGTTGTTGTTTTGTTGTTGTCATCATTGTTATTAGGGCTGTTACTGATGTATGTCATCATTGTTGTTATTGTGGCTGTTACTGATGCTGCTACTATTGTTGACATTGCAGTTGTACACTCAAAAGATCTCTGACAACAGTTGGCCGAGATATTTTTCTTTCATGTTTGATTTTGAATTCATTAATTTTTGTTGATATTGGTTGCTGTTGTTGAATTTACGATTAGGTGCTGTAAATGTGGAGAAAATTGTATTATGTTTTGTTGTTTTTGATGCTGTTCTTATCTTTCCTTTTGTTGTTATACACTGTTAGCGTTGTTGACATCACACATATTCAGGATGATTGGCAACAGTTACCAGAGGTATCCTTTTTCTGTTGACAGTGTGATATAGAAATCAATATTTTGTTATTATGTTTTAATGTTGTTGACATCACAGGTATTCTGGATGATTGGCAACAGTTACCAGAGGTATCCTTTTTCTGTTGACTGTCATCATCATCATCAGGTGCCCTGCCGCATGGCGTTGGCGATCATGGACTTCCATCTGCCTCTATCTCTCATTGCCCCTAGATCTCCCTCACCCTCCTCGACCCCAGCCACTCTGCAAGTCCGTCCAGCATTCTCTCTCTGGGTCTACCTGGTGCTCTCTTTCCCTCCAGCTTTCCTGTTGTGACCAGGTGCTCCAAATCTCCCTTTCATAAAATGGCCTATAAATGTTGCCTGTCTTTTCCTAATCTTCCTTATGAGTGATCTACTTGTGTCTGCCTCCATCAGGACTGTCTCGTTTGTTGACTGTATGATGTATAAATCAATATTTTGTCAGGTTGCCTACTGTACTGTGTTTCCCTGTGGGGATGCCAGGACTCTTCCAGCATAAACGGTATCCCCACCTTCTGGAAATTTTGTGCTAGAAATTTCCTCTTTGTTTTTTGTCACTGTCTTTGTTTCTGCGTTGTTACTTTGCTTTCTGTCATTTCTTTCTGTCATTTTCTGCTTGCTGGTCCATTCACCTGTATATGTTCGATAAAGTCTTACATATTTTATTTTAGCATTGATAATTGGGTACATGTAAGTGTATTTTTAGTTCTACACAAATGTGATGTGCAGAAGCAGTTTTAGGTAATTTATACATTTTTATACATGTTTTAGTGTCCTTAGTGATGTTTGTATTCATGTTTGATTTTTAACTCCCCTGGTGATAAAGTGGACGGAAGGGTCAACACCAGGGCATATCCTTAGGTCATGTGCGCGAATGCGTTGATATGTGTATTTAATTTTCTTTTCCGGTGGTTTTTGTCTCCAGTGAGGCTTAGTGCGCATTTTGTGATATTTATAGCCCTGATATGGCTGTGTGCAGACGGCTGAGCTTTAAACAGCAATAATAATAACAATAACAATAACTGTACTGTGTGGAGGTTTTTGTCATGGACTGTATATAGGTCATGTATGTGTGTCGTGATGTTATCGTTGATACTTTTATTGATGTTGCTGTTGTTTCATCAGACGGCAGATGCACATCAGAAATAGCTGGCAGAATCGGCCAAGCCAAAACAGCATTCAAGAAGATGACAAACATTCCTACCAACAAATGCCTATCAATTAACATCAGAAAGAGAGTCCTTGAATGTTATATAGAACCAATACTGTTGTACGGATGCGAGGCATGGACAGTCAACAAACAAAGCCAGAGCAGGATCGAGGCAGCCGAGATGTGGTTTCTTAGAAGAATGTTGAGAGTTCCATGGACAGCAAAGAAAACAAACGAGACAGTCTTGATGGAGGCAGACACAAGTAGATCACTCATAAGGAAGATTAGGAAAAGACAAGCAACATTTGTATATCGGCTTCTCCCTCCTCCCCCCTTGGGGATATTTGGGACTCTGTCATTGTCCCCCCTGTAGCGACTAGAAATGTATCTTTTTTGTACTGTCTTCGTGTCTGCTTTGCTCCTAGTTTTCTGTCACCATTTCCTCTCTAAGTCTCTGCCTCACTGGTCGATTTTTGCAAGGTGGCTGAGGACAGAGAGTGTGGAAAATGTACTTTCAGCGACAAGGGATAGATGCATATGGAGGGCCAGTCGCCTACGCCATGCAGCAGGGCACATGATGATGACGACGATGACTGATCGATTTACCTGTAAGTTTTCCATAAAGCCTTATATACTTCCTGTCTATAGTCATAGGGAAACGTGAGCTGCTTATTGGCAGTTGTAGGTACTATAGGCCAGGTTTTATTATGTTTTTGTTGTACTTAGTTATGTTTATGCATTTGTATAACTGTTGTCTTTTATCTTAACCGGGTTGTCGTTTTTGACATGGTGTTAGCCCTGATATGGCTCTAGTAGTCGGCTGGGTGAAATTTCTGTGAGTACACTTGACTTCTAATTTACAGTGGAGAGAAAATATTGATGCCTTTTTTATATAAAGCTATGAAAAGCTATAACTGAATAAAAGTTATTAATAAACAGTCTTGGGGACAGGACACTAAAACCTTGTTACATCTTGTAACAGCTTTAATCAGATCGAAGTTGGCTTATGGCCAAGAGGTCTGTTCTTCAGCTCCAAAATGCTGTTTGAAAAAGACTTCAAAGCTTAGGTAGTAAAGCTGTTAAATGTGCCCTTGGGGTACCAGTATATACAAAAACACAAGAAGTATATAAAACAGCTTGCAGCCTTCCCTTGGAAGATTGGAGGAAATAATCAGCTGCTAAATATATAGTTGGAGCAAATGCAGCAGCTGATTTTGCAAATATGGAACTTAAAATTCGGTCTGACATCTATTTCCCCAAGACAGCAAGAACAATAAAGTCACAAGAAACAATATCCACTTACACAAAATTTAATTTTAATGAGCTCTTCAAAATTTCCCATTTAGTACCTAACAAAGTTTCACGTAAGATGATATATTGTCCTCTACCCCCCTGGGAATTGTCCAATGCAACTTTTGATATCAACTACACTAATACTGACTTGACAAAAGATATTAATCCACACTTGTTAGCAGTTGCTGTTCTGTCACATCTACATAAAAAATATTCACATTACTTGAAAATATTTACTGATGGCTCTGTTCTAGATGATGGTGAAGCAGGCGCTGTCTTAATAATTCCTGAATTTTAAAGTAGAAAAGGCTTACTCTTTAGGTCAGGGACATTCAGTCTTCATGTCTGAATTAGTTGCCATCTTAATGGCACTGAAATATAGAGTAGATCTAACTTTAAGTTTGTTTAGTATCCTATTATATGTAGATAAGATTCGAAATCTGCATTACAATCCCTAAAATGTTGCGAATATAAAGTAAACAGTACGTTATATTTGAGATAAATTTCTAATTCATTGTTTAATAACAAGTAATACACAAGTTACTTTTTGTTGGATCCCATCACATATATAATGATCAGGTCGACAAATAGCAAAACATGCAGCAATAAATAGGGCTGGCAGTACTAAACTTGATTTACCACTCTCTGAACATGAAATGAATGCTATATTACAAAACAAAATGAAAGCGCCGTGTGACCTTTGCCCCTTTACTGTAAATTACCAGGGTTTTACGACTAGAGATAACTTTAGCTTACAGATTATCTCTCAACTCACTTCAAACTAAGTTTAGTAAAACCATCTAATGTATCTGTGGTGATTTTATTACAGTTAAATCACCTTTTGTGTTGTCAGCGAATGCGACCTTATTTCCCTGCGTTATTTACAAACTTTAAAAAGAAACATACTGATTTCACTGTATTTACACATTGCTAGGTGTTTACTGCACAATCCCTTAGGTCATTTTCTTTGATTCCATAAGACAATCCTCGGCTCCCCCTTGTACCTCACCTGTTCATAACAGATGGCTTGTTATACGCCAGCACAGAACCTTACATGCTTGTAGCACACAGACACAGACACAGACACACACAGACACACAGACACACAGACACACATACACAACACACACACACACACACACACACACACACACATACACACAAACACACACACACACACACACGAGCAAACCGATGAAGCCTGATAGATCTAATGTTCTGATTGTTTATCTCTTGTTCGTTAAATTGTTTGATGTTTACCTTATATGATACAATACCTTCATGATTTCATAGATTCATTCACCCCATTGTCACCTTTTTTGCTGTTGTTGTCTAAAAGCATGTATGTGAATAGACATTAAAAGAAATAACAAATGAACATGTGCATGTGTGTGTTTTTGATACTATTATTACTGATACTGTTGCTGATAACAGCACAAGTGTCTATTCAATACGATTGACAGCAGTAGGCAGATGTATCCTTTTTCTGTTTCACTTTATGTGCGGAGTTATGTGGTTTAAGTGTGCTCTTGTACTATAGATTTGCTCTTGGTAACGTCATCATTAATATCCTCCAGGGAACACTTGTATGGAAAAGAAGAGATGGACAATGGAAAATAATGGACAGACAGCATGGCAGATCCGACCAAAGAGCGCTTCACTGCAGCCTGATCATTGCAACCCTGGCACTTACCCACAACTGGGAGAGGTGAAGGTAAGTGATGCAGTTTATATCAGTACAAATGACCCTGGAGAGTTGAGAATCAGTAAGGATAAGTGTTGATATGGAGGTTGTTGTAATGCTGTTGTAGGATCAGTAATAAGTTGTTAATATGGAGGCTACTGTTGTATTGTTGTTGTTGTTTTGATACTTTGTTGTAATGATGATTGTCTTTATTCCTCTTAGTGTTATTGTTGCTGTCGTTTTTGATATTAGCAGTGCTGTTGTGTGAAAATTTTTGTACTGATTTTTTGGTACTAACTTTATTATTGTCGATGCTGTTGTTGTGCGGACAGTACAGGGGTTTATTCTGGATGACTGACAACAGTGGGCAGACATGTCCTTAGCTTTACGTTGGATGTGGGATACAAGTGGTGAATTTGGTTTGTGTGGTTTTAAACTGTGCTGCTGTGAATGTGGAGGTCGTTGTTGTGTATGCTGGTGGTGGTGGTGTTTTGATTTTGTTGTTGTTGAATCTGTTTTTATCTTTGTTGGTGTTGTCATTGTTGTTATCATCTTCTCAAAAAACAACTAAGACTTGGGCCACCCTATGCAATCTGGTGGAGGGAGGGGTGGGGAAGGGAGGGAGGGGTGGGGGAGGGAGGGAGGGGTGGGGAAGAACATTCCCCGTCCTATCTGTGATTCGAACCCGGGTTTCTCACAACTTTCTCACAACTTAGGTCGGTGACTTGACCAGTAGGCCACACACTCCACTGTTGTGTTGCAACAGAACAGAACTGGTGTTTGGAGAGAAGCGTGGCAGAATGGTTAAGACATTTGCACACCAGTAATTGAACTCCAGGTTCCAGGGTTCATTTCCCTCAGAGGAATCAACTTTTCCCCTCAGTTTGACCGGAAATTGAACTGAACATCTAGTCCTTCAGAAGGGGACGAAAAACAGATCGGACCCATGTACCTTCTGGCCTGCGCATGCTTAAGATCCCACTGTAGTTGAAAATTGTCAAGAGCAGAGCATTTACCCAGCTGCCTAACTACTGGACAGATCCCAATTAACAGTCAATGCTGCTGTGGATGGGTAGGCCTTCCAGACGTTTTTGAAAGTTTGGGAAAGTAAAGCAGTGGGGCAGAGATGAGCACCACTCTCATAATGCAGGAGAAAAGTTGAGGTCTCTACCATATCACTCACCTGTGACCTGGGGGTTATGAGACAACCTTTACCTGAGTGACCTTTATGGAGTGCTCAATGCCAGGGGCGTCTCCTTAGATTATGTGCGCTAATGCATTGGTACATGTCATCATCATCATCATCAGGTGCCCTGCTGCATGGCATTGGCGACCATGGACTTCCAACCATCTCTATCTCTCGTTGCCCTAACATCTCCCCCACCCTCCTCATCCCCAGTCACTCTGCAAGTCCGTCCAGTATTCTCTCCCTGGGTCTACCTGGTGCTCTCTTTCCCTCCATCTTTCCGTTGTGACCAGGTGCTCCAAATCCCCCTTCCTCATAAAATGGCCTATAAATGTTGCTTGTCTTTTCCTAATCTTACGTATGAGTGATCTACTTGTGTCTGCCTCGATCAAGACTGTCTCGATTGTTTTCTTTGCTGCCCATGGAACTCTCAACATTCTTCTGAGAAACCACATCTCGGTTATTGGTACATGTACTTAATTTTTTTTAAATATTTTTTTTTATTGAAGTATTGTGTTTGTTTTGAAACGGTTGATATGGCTCTACACAGTCAGCTGGGCTTTAAGCAGAAATAACTAACAGTAACAGGTATTGTTTCTAGACAGGGTCATATTTGTATGTGTATTTTTTCCACTGTTAAGCTTTTGTGTTCCCCTTGGTGATGCCAGAGGCTCTTCAGTATAAATGGTATCCCCATCTTCTGGAAATTCTGTGCTAGAAATTTCCTCTTTTCTGTTGTTCTTTTTGTTTCTGCCTTGTTCCTTTGCTTTGTGTCATTTCTTCCTATCATTTTCTGCCTTGCTGGTCCATTCATCTGTATGTGCTCGATAAAGCCTTACATACATTCTCTTGGGATTGATAATTGGATACATGTATTAAATGCATTTTTGGCTATAGGGAGGTGAGATATGCGGAAGCAATTTTAGGTAATTTATGCCCGTTTTTATGTTTTGTGTCCTTAAGTACTCTTAAATTTGTATTCAGGTGTGTTTTTTGAATTCCCTGTGTGATGAATTGGACGAAGTGGTAAACGCCGGGGGCATGTCTGTAGATTGTGTGTAAATGCATTGATTAGTGTACTTAATTGTTTTTTTCCTGTTGAAGTTTTGCATGCTTTGAAGTGGTTATAGCCCTGATATGGCACTACGCAGTCGGCTGGGATTTAAACAGCAATAATCATGAGCTTCTGCATGATAAACATAACCAGCTGTCTAGGGCAAGAAAGAATCTATCTGATTGTAAATGTGTTCAGATAGCAGAGAACTTTATTTTTGATATACATTTTATTTTTCACAGGTGAGGTCAAGATGGGACACAGCAACAGACAGGACCCCCCATCATGAGAGCAGCAAACAGTTGAGGCATGCAGAGGAACCTCCTCCCCCCCCTCCCATCCCCTGTCATGAGAGAGCAGCAGCAGACAGTTGAGGCATGCAGACGATCTGTCATTTTTGTGTGAAATATGCTGTGCATTTTCTTGTGTCACCGTGTTCATGGCTACATATTTTGTAGTTTTGTGTGATGTTGTTGGTTCCTTCACCCCACTCCATCCCAATAAAATGACTTTTTCGAGGAAAAAAACATCATTACCACCAACAACAGCAACATGTGTTTTTCTGCATGTTGTAAGGTGGTCTGTGTTGATTGTATATATATCAGGTGTGTGGGTATGCTTTGATTTGAATTGGCAAGATTCAGTGCCTTACAAATACTGTAATTCTTCTTTTTGTTATGTAACAATGTATGGTAGGACACAACCATCACCAACAATAACATGTTGTCTGTCTTTTAATCATTTCATCATTTGAGGCTGAAACCCAAAGTGGTCAAATTATTGAATAAGAGTAATGAAAGTTAAACCCAAAGTGGTCAAATTATTGAATAAGAGTAATGAAAGTTAAACCCAAAGTGGTCAAATTATTGAATAAGAGTAATGAAAGTTAAACCCAAAGTGGTCAAATTATTGAATAAGAGTAATGAAAGTTAAACCAAAGTGGTCAAATTATTGAATAAGAGTAATGAAAGTTAAACCCAAAGTGGTCAAATTATTGAATACGAGTAATGAAAGTTAAACCCAAAGTGGTCAAATTATTGAATAAGAGTAATGAAAGTTAAACCCAAAGTGGTCAAATTATTGAATAAGAGTAATGAAAGTTAAACCCAAAGTGGTCAAATTATTGAATAAGAGTAATGAAAGTTAAACCCAAAGTGATCAAATTATTGAATAAGAGAGTAATTAAAGTTAAACCCAAAGTGGTCAAATTATTAATGAGTAATGAAAGTTAAACCCAAAGTGGTCAAATTTATTTGAATAAGAGTAATTAAAATTAAACCCAAAGCGGTCAACTTATTGAATAAGAGTAAAGTTAAACCCAAAGTGGTCAAATTTATTGAATAGGAGTAATGAAAGTTAGACCCAAAGTGACCAAATTATTGAATAAGAGTAAAGTTAAAACCAAAGTGGTCATTTTTAAATAAAAATTGAATAAGAGTAATTAAAGTTAAACCAAAGGTGATCAAATTATTGAATAAGAGTAATTAAAGTTAAACCAAAGGTGATCAAATTTCAAATGATTGAATAAGAGTAAAGTTAAACCCAAAGTGGTCATATTATTGAATAAGAGTAATTAAAGTTAAACCAAAGGTGATCAAATTTCAAATGATTGAATAAGAGTAAAGCTAAACCCAAAGTGGTCAAATTATTGAATAAGAGTAATTAAAGTTAAACCAAAGGTGATCAAATTTCAAATGATTGAATAAGAGTAAAGTTAAACCCAAAGTGGTCATATTATTGAACAAGAGTAATTGAAAGATAAACCCAAGTGGTCATACTATTGAATAAGAGTAATTAAAGTTAAACCATACCTGTAAAAATGATCAAATTGATCATTTGAGGTTGAAACCCAAAGTGGTCAAATTATGAAAGGAAAATTACCCCTGACTTATGACACTACTTACTTCAAGCAGAGTTGACCTCCTCCTCCTTCCAGGTGATCAGATTGATCTGTGAACTCGTAGAGAATGGCGGAAATCAGAACTGGTGATCAAATTATTTATGAACTCATCTAAAATGGCAGAAATCAGAAATGGTGATCAAATTGATATTAATGAACTCATCGAAAATGTCAGAAATAAGAAATGATCAAGTTGATATTTATGAACTCGTCTAAAATTGCAGAAATCAAATGCATGAAAATAAAATGAAAACGCCTGTTCAATCATTGAAACGAGGCAGGCATTCATACTTTTTGAAATGAAAGGGTAGGGGTACCATTCACACACATAAAAAATGCAATATATGGTAAAAGGGCAGGGGTACCATTCACACATACAATATATGGTAAAAGGGCAGGGGTACCATTCACACATACAATATATGGTAAAAGGGTAGGGGTACTATTCACACACATAAACATGCAATATATGGTAAAAGGGTAGGGGTACTATTCACACACATACAACATATGGTAAAAGGGTAGGGGTACCATTCACACACAAACGTGCAATATATGGTAAAAGGGCAGTGGTACCATTCACACATAAACATACAATATATGGTAAAAGGGTAGGGTACCATTCACACACACAAACATACAATATATGGTAAAAGGGTAGGGTACCATTCACACATAAACACTATATGGTAAAAGGGTAGGGGTACCATTCACACACAAAACATACAATATATGGTAAAAGGGTAGGGGTACCATTCACACACAAACATACAACATGGTAAAAGCGTAGGGTACCATTCACACAAACAAACATACAATATAGTAAAAAGGTAGGGTACCATTCACACACAAACATACAATATATGGTAAAAAGGTAGGGTACCATTCACACACAAACATACAATATATGGTAAAAAGGTAGGGTACCATTCACACACAAACATACAATATATGGTAAAAGGGTAGGGTACCATTAACACACACAAACATACAATATATGGAAAAAGGGTAGGGTACCATTCACACATAAATATACAATATATGGTAAAAGGGTAGGGGTACCATTCACACACATAAACATACACAAGATATGGTAAAAGGGTAGGGTCCCATTCACACACACAAACATACAATATATGGTAAAAGGGCGGGGGTACCATTCACACACAAACATACAATATATGGTAAAAGGGCAGGGGTACCATTCACACATAAACATACAATATATGGTAAAAGGGTAGGGTACCATTCACACACATAAACATGCAATATATAGTAAAAGGGTAGGGGTACCATTCACACACATAAACATACAATATATGGTAAAAGGGTAGGAGTACCATTCACACATAAACATACAATATATGGTAAAAGGGTAGGGTACCATTCACACACATAAACATACAATATATGGTAAAAGGGTAGGAGTACCATTCACACATAAACATACAATATATGGTAAAAGGGTAGGGTACCATTCACACACATAAACATACAACAAATGGTAAAAGGGTAGGAGTACCATTCACACAAACATACAACAAATGGTAAAAGGGCAAGGGTACCATTCACACAAACATACAACATATGGTAAAAGGGTAGGGGTACCATTCACACATACAACATATGGTAAAAGGGTAGGGGGTACCATTCACACACACAAACATACAATATATGGTAAAGGGCAGGGGTTCCATTCACACACACAAACATACAATATATGGTAAAAGGGTAGGGTACCATTCACACACAAACATACAATATATGGTAAAAGGGTAGGGTACCATTCACACAAAAACTTACAATATATGGTAAAAGGGTAGGGTACCATTCACACACATAAACATGCAATATATAGTAAAAGGGTAGGGGTACCATTGACACATAAACATACAATATATGGTAAAAGGGTAGGGGTACCATTCACACATAAACATACTATATGGTAAAAGGGTAGGGGTACCATTCACACACACAAACATACAATATATGGTAAAAGGGTAGGGGTACCATTCACACACATAAACATGCAATATATGGTAAAAGGACAGGGGTACCATTCACACACATAAACAATATATGGTAAAAGGGTAGGGGTACCATTCACACATAAACATACAATATATGGTAAAAGGGTAGGGGATACCATTCAAACATAAACATACAATATATGGTAAAAGGATAGGGTACCATTCACACACACAAACATACAATATATGGTAAAAGGGTAGGTTACCATTCACACACAAACATACAATATATGGTAAAAGGGTAGGGTACCATTCACACACATAAACACAATATATGGTAAAAGGGTAGGGGTACCATTCACACACAAGTATACAATATATGGTAAAAGGGTAGGGGTACCATTCACACACAAACATACAACATATGGTAAAAGCGTAGGGTACCATTCACACAGACAATATATACTACACGTCATTATTGAAGGGCCAGGAACGTTTTTGAGTCAATTTTTGAAAGGAGAAATAACCTATTTTCTCTTACTCTTTTCTCCAATTCGTTGCCGTAACTGAATGGATAAGAGCTCAGACAACATTGCAGTTTCCTTTTGGCACGTGTTTGGGGATTTGCCGATTTGCAATGGGCGGCCCAAGGAAGACAATTTCCACACGAAATTGTCGAATCTTCAGCAGGGTCTCTCTGACGACGCAGGCAAGGTAGCGACAAAATTCGCTTTGCACGTGCAAGGCAAGCCCTTTTTGAACACTACTCCATCCAAAGTTGCCCGCAGACGAGGATAAAAAGGACCAGTTCTTGGTTCGTTTTAACCATGCAAGACGACGGATGACGGATGAGCAGCGGGGGAGAGCCCTCGCTCTGCTTGATGAAGGCCTAGCGCAGCGGGAAGTTGCTAGACGACTTGAAGTGTGGCATTCCACAATCCAGAGACTGCTGGAGCGCTTCAATGAGACTGGAGCAGTCCAGGAAAGGCGTCACACGGGTCGACCCAGAGTAACGACAAGACAGAAAGACCGCTACCTTGCCCTCTCCGTCCTGAGGGAAAGGGCATCCACTGCGGTGACCTTGAGGGGTCAGCTGAGGGACGCAACAGGTGCTAACATCAGCTGCAGCACGGTGAGAAGACGGCTACATGAGGCAAACTTGAGGTCACGGAGACCGGCCGTCCGACCCGTGCTGTCACCGGTCAACAGAGTGCGCCGCATGACCTGGGCCAGGGAGCACGTGACCTGGACGAGGCTCGGGTCTTGTTTTCGGATGAGTCCAGGTTCACCCTGACCTTTAACGATGGCCGGGCTCGGGTGTGGCGACGTCAAGGGGGGAGGTTCGCTGACGCCACTGTCCAAGAGCATAACCGGTACGGCGGCGGGTCGGTGATGGTGTGGGGTGGCATGAGCCGTGGTACCCGGACCCCCCTGCTCCCCATTGACGGCATCCTGAACGGGGTCCGGTACCGGGACGAGGTTCTGGCGGCCGTGGCACTGCCTGCGCTTGTGGACCTTGGTCAAGGCGCCATCTTCCAGGACGACAATGCACCTGCGCATCGAGCACGCCTTGTGACCGACTTCCTGGAGCAGCATGAAGTCGTCCGTATGGCCTGGCCAGCGTGCTCACCTGACCTGAACCCAATTGAACACCTCTGGGATGTGCTTGGGAGGCGCATCAGGGACAACCACCCCCCACCGGGCACCCTGGCCAGGCTGGTCGACATCCTGCAGATCGAGTGGGCGGCCATCCCTCAGGACACACTCCGTACCCTTGTTGGGTCGATGCATCGGCGCTGTGAAGCATGCATCCAGGCTCGGGGCGGACACACGCGATATTGAAAACAGATTGGCCAAATCTGACACTTTCTGTTTTTTGAAAAGGGGGGGATGTTCCTTTAAATGCATGTGCTGTTCACTAATGGGTCATTGTGCTAATTTCTTTTTCCAAAACAGGTGTGGAAATGATGAAATAAAACATAGAATCAATTCTAAACAGTCAATTATTTCAACTTAAAATTGGAGAGGAAGGAAGAAGTGGCCCTTAAATTATGATTAGGAGTATATGGTAAAAGGGCATGGGTACCATTCACACATAAACATACAATATATGATAAAAGGGTAGTGGTACCATTCACACACATAAACTTACAATATATGGTAAAAGGGTAGGGTACCATTCACACACAAACATACAACATATGGTAAAAGGGAGGGATACCATTCATACACACAAACATACAATATATGGTAAAAAGGTAGGGTACCATTCACACACACAAACATACAATATATGGTAAAAGGGTAGGGTACCATTCACACATAAACATACAATATATGGTAAAAGGGTAGGGGTACCATTCACACACGCAAACATGGTAAAAGGGTAGGGGTACCATTCACACACATAAACATGCAATATATAGTAAAAGGGTAGGGGTACCATTGACACATAAACATACAATATATGGTAAAAGGGTAGGGGTACCATTCACACATAAACATACTATATGGTAAAAGGGTAGGGGTACCATTCACACACACAAACATACAATATATGGTAAAAGGGTAGGGGTACCATTCACACACATAAACATGCAATATATGGTAAAAGGACAGGGGTACCATTCACACACATAAACAATATATGGTAAAAGGGTAGGGGTACCATTCACACATAAACATACAATATATGGTAAAAGGGTAGGGGATACCATTCAAACATAAACATACAATATATGGTAAAAGGATAGGGTACCATTCACACACACAAACATACAATATATGGTAAAAGGGTAGGTTACCATTCACACACACAAACATACAATATATGGTAAAAGGGTAGGGTACCATTCACACACATAAACACAATATATGGTAAAAGGGTAGGGGTACCATTCACACACAAGTATACAATATATGGTAAAAGGGTAGGGGTACCATTCACACACAAACATACAACATATGGTAAAAGCGTAGGGTACCATTCACACAGACAATATATACTACACGTCATTATTGAAGGGCCAGGAACGTTTTTGAGTCAATTTTTGAAAGGAGAAATAACCTATTTTCTCTTACTCTTTTCTCCAATTCGTTGCCGTAACTGAATGGATAAGAGCTCAGACAACATTGCAGTTTCCTTTTGGCACGTGTTTGGGGATTTGCCGATTTGCAATGGGCGGCCCAAGGAAGACAATTTCCACACGAAATTGTCGAATCTTCAGCAGGGTCTCTCTGACGACGCAGGCAAGGTAGCGACAAAATTCGCTTTGCACGTGCAAGGCAAGCCCTTTTTGAACACTACTCCATCCAAAGTTGCCCGCAGACGAGGATAAAAAGGACCAGTTCTTGGTTCGTTTTAACCATGCAAGACGACGGATGACGGATGAGCAGCGGGGGAGAGCCCTCGCTCTGCTTGATGAAGGCCTAGCGCAGCGGGAAGTTGCTAGACGACTTGAAGTGTGGCATTCCACAATCCAGAGACTGCTGGAGCGCTTCAATGAGACTGGAGCAGTCCAGGAAAGGCGTCACACGGGTCGACCCAGAGTAACGACAAGACAGAAAGACCGCTACCTTGCCCTCTCCGTCCTGAGGGAAAGGGCATCCACTGCGGTGACCTTGAGGGGTCAGCTGAGGGACGCAACAGGTGCTAACATCAGCTGCAGCACGGTGAGAAGACGGCTACATGAGGCAAACTTGAGGTCACGGAGACCGGCCGTCCGACCCGTGCTGTCACCGGTCAACAGAGTGCGCCGCATGACCTGGGCCAGGGAGCACGTGACCTGGACGAGGCTCGGGTCTTGTTTTCGGATGAGTCCAGGTTCACCCTGACCTTTAACGATGGCCGGGCTCGGGTGTGGCGACGTCAAGGGGGGAGGTTCGCTGACGCCACTGTCCAAGAGCATAACCGGTACGGCGGCGGGTCGGTGATGGTGTGGGGTGGCATGAGCCGTGGTACCCGGACCCCCCTGCTCCCCATTGACGGCATCCTGAACGGGGTCCGGTACCGGGACGAGGTTCTGGCGGCCGTGGCACTGCCTGCGCTTGTGGACCTTGGTCAAGGCGCCATCTTCCAGGACGACAATGCACCTGCGCATCGAGCACGCCTTGTGACCGACTTCCTGGAGCAGCATGAAGTCGTCCGTATGGCCTGGCCAGCGTGCTCACCTGACCTGAACCCAATTGAACACCCCTGGGATGTGCTTGGGAGGCGCATCAGGGACAACCACCCCCCACCGGGCACCCTGGCCAGGCTGGTCGACATCCTGCAGATCGAGTGGGCGGCCATCCCTCAGGACACACTCCGTACCCTTGTTGGGTCGATGCATCGGCGCTGTGAAGCATGCATCCAGGCTCGGGGCGGACACACGCGATATTGAAAACAGATTGGCCAAATCTGACACTTTCTGTTTTTTGAAAAGGGGGGGATGTTCCTTTAAATGCATGTGCTGTTCACTAATGGGTCATTGTGCTAATTTCTTTTTCCAAAACAGGTGTGGAAATGATGAAATAAAACATAGAATCAATTCTAAACAGTCAATTATTTCAACTTAAAATTGGAGAGGAAGGAAGAAGTGGCCCTTAAATTATGATTAGGAGTATATGGTAAAAGGGCATGGGTACCATTCACACATAAACATACAATATATGATAAAAGGGTAGTGGTACCATTCACACACATAAACTTACAATATATGGTAAAAGGGTAGGGTACCATTCACACACAAACATACAACATATGGTAAAAGGGAGGGATACCATTCATACACACAAACATACAATATATGGTAAAAAGGTAGGGTACCATTCACACACACAAACATACAATATATGGTAAAAGGGTAGGGTACCATTCACACATAAACATACAATATATGGTAAAAGGGTAGGGGTACCATTCACACACGCAAACATGGTAAAAGGGTAGGGGTACCATTCACACACATAAACATGCAATATATAGTAAAAGGGTAGGGGTACCATTCACACATAAACATACAATATATGGTAAAAGGGTAGGGGTACCATTCACACATAAGCATACAATATATGGTAAAAGGGTAGGGTACCATTCACACACACAAACATACAATATATGGTAAAAGTGTAGGGGTACCATTCACACACATAAACATGCAATATATGGTAAAAGGACAGGGGTACCATTCACACACATAAATAGACAACAAATGGTAAAAGGGTAGGGGTACCATTCGCACATAAACATACAATATATGGTAAAAGGGTAGGGATACCATTCACACGCACAAACATACAATATATGGTAAAAGGGTAGGGGTACCATTCACACGCACAAACATACAAGATATGGTAAAAGGGTAGGGGTACCATTCACACACACAAACATACATCATATGGAAAAAGGGTAGGGTACCATTCACACATACAAACATACAATATATGGTAAAAGGGCAGGGGTACCATTCACACACAAACATACAATATATGGTAAAAGGGTAGGGTACCATTCACACACAAACATACAATATATGGTAAAAGGGCAGGGGTACCATTCACACATAAACATACAATATATGGTAAAAGGGTAGGGATACCATTCACACACACAAACATACAATATATGGTAAAAGGATAGGGTACCATTCACACACACAAACATACAATATACTCCTAATCATAATTTAAGGGCCACTTCTTCCTTCCTCTTTAATTTTAAGTTGAAATAATTGACAATGTTTAGAATTGATTCTATGTTTTTATTTCATCATTTCCACACCTGTTTTGGAAAAAGAAATTAGCACAATGACCCATTAGTGAACAGCACATGCATTTAAAGGAACATCCCCCCCCTTTTCAAAAAACAGAAAGTGTCAGATTTGGCCAATCTGTTTTCAATATCGCGTGTGTCCGCCCCGAGCCCTGATGCGCCTCCCGAGCACATCCCAGAGGTGTTCAATTGGGTTCAGGTCAGGTGAGCACGCTGGCCAGGCCATACGGACGACTTCATGCTGCTCCAGGAAGTCGGTCACAAGGCGTGCTCGATGCGCAGGTGCATTGTCGTCCTGGAAGATGGCGCCTTGACCAAGGTCCACAAGCGCAGGCAGTGCCACGGCCGCCAGAACCTCGTCCCGGTACCGGACCCCGTTCAGGATGCCGTCAATGGGGAGCAGGGGGGTCCGGGTACCACGGCTCATGCCACCCCACACCATCACCGACCCGCCGCCGTACCGGTTATGCTCTTGGACAGTGGCGTCAGCGAACCTCTCCCCTTGACGTCGCCACACCCGAGCCCGGCCATCGTTAAAGGTCAGGGTGAACCTGGACTCATCCGAAAACAAGACCCGGGCCCACTGTTGCCTTGTCCAGGTCACGTGCTCCCTGGCCCAGGTCATGCGGCACACTCTGTTGACCTGTAACAGCACGGGTCGGACGGCCGGTCTCCGTGACCTCAAGTTTGCCTCATGTAGCCGTCTTCTCACCATGCTGCAGCTGATGTTAGCACCTGTTGCGTCCCTCAGCTGACCCCTCAAGGTCACCGCAGTGGATGCCCTTTCCCTCAGGACGGAGAGGGCAAGGTAGCGGTCTTTCTGTCTTGTCGTTACTCTGGGTCGACCCGTGTGACGCCTTTCCTGGACTGCTCCAGTCTCATTGAAGCGCTCCAGCAGTCTCTGGATTGTGGAATGCCACACTTCAAGTCGTCTAGCAACTTCCCGCTGCGCTAGGCCTTCATCAAGCAGAGCGAGGGCTCTCCCCCCTGCTCATCCGTCATCCGTCGTCTTGCAAGCATGGTTAAAACGAACCAAGAACTGGTCCTTTTTATCCTCGTCTGCGGGCAACTTTGGCTGGAGTAGTGTTCAAAAAGGGCTTGCCTTGCACGTGCAAAGCGAATTTTGTCGCTACCTTGCCTGCGTCGTCAGAGAGACCCTGCTGAAGATTCGACAATTTCGTGTGGAAATTGTCTTCCTTGGGCGCCCATTGCAAATCGGCAAATCCCCAAACACGTGCCAAAAGGAAACTGCAATGTTGTCTGAGCTCTTATCCATTCAGTTACGGCAACGAATTGGAGAAAAGAGTAAGAGAAAATAGGTTATTTCTCCTTTCAAAAATTGACTCAAAAACGTTCCTGACCCCCCTGCTCCCCATTGACGGCATCCTGAACGGGGTCCGGTACCGGGACGAGGTTCTGGCGGCTGTGGCACTGCCTGCGCTTGTGGACCTTGGTCAAGGCGCCATCTTCCAGGACGACAATGCACCTGCGCATCGAGCACGCCTTGTGACCGACTTCCTGGAGCAGCATGAAGTCGTCCGTATGGCCTGGCCAGCGTGCTCACCTGACCTGAACCCAATTGAACACCTCTGGGATGTGCTCGGGAGGCGCATCAGGGACAACCACCCCCCACCGGGCACCCTGGCCAGGCTGGTCGACATCCTGCAGATCGAGTGGGCGGCCATCCCTCAGGACACACTCCGTACCCTTGTTGGGTCGATGCATCGGCGCTGTGAAGCATGCATCCAGGCTCGGGGCGGACACACGCGATATTGAAAACAGATTGGCCAAATCTGACACTTTCTGTTTTTTGAAAAGGGGGGGATGTTCCTTTAAATGCATGTGCTGTTCACTAATGGGTCATTGTGCTAATTTCTTTTTCCAAACAGGTGTGGAAATGATGAAATAAAACATAGAATCAATTCTAAACATTGTCAATTATTTCAACTTAAAATTAGAGAGGAAGGAAGAAGTGGCCCTTAAATTATGATTAGGAGTATATGGTAAAAGGGTAGGGGTACCATTCACAGACATAAACATACAACATATGGTAAAAGGGTAGGGGTACCATTCACACACATAAACATACAATATATGGTAAAAGGGTAGGGGTACCATTCACACATAAACATACAATATATGGTAAAAGGGTAGGGGTACCATTCACACACACAAAACATGGTAAAAGGGTAGGGGTACCATTCACAGACATAAACATACAACATATGGTAAAAGGGTAGGGGTACCATTCACACACATAAACATACAATATATGGTAAAAGGGTAGGGGTACCATTCACACACATAAACATACAACATATGGTAAAAGGGTAGGGGTACCATTCACAGACATAAACATACAACATATGGTAAAAGGGTAGGGGTACCATTCACACACATAAACATACAATATATGGTAAAAGGGTAGGGGTACCATTCACACATAAACATACAATATATGGTAAAAGGGTAGGGGTACCATTCACACACACAAAACATGGTAAAAGGGTAGGGGTACCATTCACGCACATAAACATGCAATATATAGTAAAAGGGTAGGGGTACCATTCACACATAAACATACAATATATGGTAAAAGGGTAGGGTACCATTCACACACATAAACATACAACATCTGGTAAAAGGGTAGGGTACCATTCACACACAAAACGTACAAAATGGTAAAAGGGCAGGGGTACCATTCACACACAAACATACAACATGTGGTAAAAAGGCAGTGGTACCATTTACACACATATACAACGTATGGTAAAAGGGTAGGGGTACCATTCACACACATAAACATACAACATGTGGTAAAAGGGCAGGGGTACCATTCACACACATAAATATACAATATATGTATGGTAAAAGGGTAGGGGTACCATTCACACACATAAACATGCAATATATGGTAAAAGGACAGGTGTACCATTCACACATAAACACACAACAAATGGTAAAAGGACAGGTGTACCATTCACACACATAAACATACAATATATGGTAAAAGGGTAGGGGTACCATTCACACACAAACATACAATATATGGTAAAAAGGGTAGGGGTACCATTCACACACAAACATACATCATGGTAAAAGGGTAGGGGTACCATTCACACACATAAACATACAACATATGGTAAAAGGGTAGGGGTACCATTCACACACATAAACATACAATATATGGTAAAAGGGTAGGGGTACCATTCACACATAAACATACAATATATGGTAAAAGGGTAGGGGTACCATTCACACACACAAACATGGTAAAAGGGTAGGGGTACCATTCACGCACATAAACATGCAATATATAGTAATAGGGTAGGGTACCATTCACACACAAACATACAATATATGGTAAAAGGGTAGGAGTACCATTCACACACAAACATACAATATATGGCAAAAGGGTAGGGGTACCATTCACACACAAACATACAACATATGGTAAAAGGGTAGGGGTACCATTCACACACAAACATACAACATGTGGTAAAAGGGCAGTGGTACCATTCACACACATAAACGTACAATATATGGTAAAAGGGTAGGGGTACCATTCACACACATAAACATGCAATATATGGTAAAAGGGTAGGGGTACCATTCACACACAAACATACAATATATGGTAAAAGGGTAGGGTGCCATTCACACACAAACATACAATATATGGTAAAAGGGCAGGGGTACCATTCACACACAAACATACAACATATGGTAAAAGGGCAGGGGTACCATTCACACACATAAACATACAATATATGGTAAAAGGGTAGGGTACCATTCACACACAAACATACAACATATGGTAAAAGCGTAGGGTACCATTCACACACAAACATACAATATATGGTAAAAAGAACACCTAGTGACGTGACAGAGGAAGATCCAAGAACACCTGGTGACGTAAGAGAGGAAGATCCAAGAACACCTGGTGACGTAAGAGAGGAAGATCCAAGAACACCTGGTGACGTAAGAGAGGAAGATCCAAGAACACCTGGTGACGTAAGAGAGGAAGATCCAAGAACACCTGGTGACGTAAGAGAGGAAGATCCAAGAACACCTGTTGACGTGAGAGAGGAAGACTAAAAAATACCTGGTAACGTGACAGAGAAAGACCCAAGAACACTGTGACGTGACAGAGGAAGATCCAAGAAGACCTGGTGACGTGACAGAGGAAGGCTCAAGAACACCTGCTGACGTGAGAGAGGAAGACCCAAGAACACCTGGTGACGTGAGAGAGGAAGACCCAAGAACACCTGGTGACGTGAGAGAGGAAGACCCAAGAACACCTGGTGACGTGACAGAGGAAGACTTAAGAACACCTAGTGACGTGAGAGAGAAAGATTCAAGAACACCTGGTGTCGTGAGAGAGGAAGACCCAACAACACCTGGTGACGTAAGAGAGGAAGACCCAACAACACCTGGTGATGAACAACAGAAGATCGCATGGCCCTGAAACACACCTGGTGTACTGTACACAGACTTGACTATAGCAGACTGGAATGGAGAACATTCATTGCTGTTCTACCTGCCAATGGCTTAAGGGACAGAAAATAAGGAATCTGTGCTGTCATCTTCTGATCCTTAGGGGTCGTTTCTTATTCCTATTGCAAAGGCTGAGAAGGGTCTGACAGAAATTCTTGGCATATTCGGATGGAGCACTTTCATTTTCAGTTTCAGTTTTTCAAGACGACATCTCCGCGTTCGGAACGAATTCCATCTGTACTGACGTCACAGGTGCCATGTGTATGGTGATCATGGCACATGCTTAAGCCTGCACATAAACAACGTCACAGGTGCCATGTGTATGGTGATCATGGCACATGCCTTAAGCCTGCACATAAACAACGTCACAGGTGCCATGTGTATGGTGATCATGGCACAAGACTTCAGCCTGCATATAAACAACGTCACAGGTGCCATGTGTATGGTGAGCATGGCACACGCCTTAAGCCTGCACATAAACAACGTCACAGGTGCCATGTGTATGGTGATCATGGCACATACCTTAAGCTTGTACATAAACAACGTCACAGGTGCCATGTGTATGGTGATCATGGCACACGCCTTAAGCCTGCATATAAACAACGTCACAGGTGCCATGTGTATGGTGATCATGGCACAAGCCTTAAGCCTGCACATAAACAACGTCACAGGTGCCACGTGTATGGTGATCATGGCACATACCTTAAGCTTGTACATAAACAACGTCACAGGTGCCATGTGTATGGTGATCATGGCACATACCTTAAGCCTGCACATAAACAACGTCACAGGTGCCATGTGTATGATGATCATGGCACATACCTTAAGCCTGTACATAAACGCACGAGCTGGCCAGGTCCTGAGGATGGAACACGTATGCATTTAACCAAAAGCGGCCAATCCTTGTTAAACATACTTCAGTTTCCACCCGAATTCACCCATCTACCCACTGACGACCTACACACACGCTACGTACCTACCCACAACAAACCTTTGCCATCACTGAACTTGGCCCATTTATTCCAACCAGTAATTTTCCTGTACATCCGCCGTTAAATATTTGCAAACGGGCACAGGCCTCACGGTAAAGTCAGAAATCTACAGAGCAGGAAATGTTTGAACATGAAGTCGACCAAGCCTACCACTGCACGACAAAAACCAAAAGACTTTTCTTGTAACAAGCTGTAATATTCATGGCCAGTTTCTCTTTGGTGAAAACATCCGAACTTATCATTCTGTTTCCTTTTATCTGTTTTCGTTTTTATCATCTATTATGCAAACTAATTACCGTTTAGGTGTTAGGGATCAATGAGTGGCCTACAGGTTAAATGATCCTGTTCTAGTTAGCGTGAACACAAAGGTTCGACACTTCTGTGGTCAGCTTTTTCTCCACACTGCACGAGACTTTGGGTAGTGCTGTGGGTGCCAGTCTTTCAGGCCAGACTATAAACGAGAGGTTCCGTGCACAACAGGTACGTAGTACAAAGCTCGTGTACAAGGTCCCATGAATGGGTTGTCCTTGGCGACATTCAGTAGAAAAAGGCACTTTCAGATGTCAACAAACCTACACGCATTCAGAAACACACACACACACACACACACACACACACACACACACACACACACACACACACACACACACACACACACAACACACACACACACACACACACATACACACACACATATATACATACATATGTATATATATGTATATCATCATCATCATGTGCCTTACCGCATGGCGTTGGCGATCATGGCCCTCCATATGCATCTATCCCTTGTCCCCGCAAGCACACCTTCCACCTTCTCTGTCCTCACTCAGCCACCCTGCAAGTCCGTCCAATATTTTCTCCCTGGGTCTACCTGATGTTCTCTTTCCCTCTAGCTTTCCTGTTGTGACCAAGTGCTCTTATTCCCCTTTCCTCATAAAATGTACTATAAATGTTGCTTGTCTTTTCCTAGTCTGCCTCCATCAAGACTGTCTCGTTTGTTTTCTTTGCTGTCCATGGAACTCTCAACATTCTTCTTAGAAACCACATCTCGGCTGCCTCAATCTTGCTCTGACTTTGCGTGTTGACTGTCCACGCCTCACAACCGTACAACAGTACATAACATTCAAGAATTCTCTTCCTGATTTAACTGACAGGCATTTTAACTAAGCAACATAACTCTTGAGAGTCACGGAGTTATCTCCCATGTAGAATTTCTCAAATCCAACACAGTTTGCGCTACCCATTCAGCTAGCATAGACGCAGCCACACAAAGCATAAAGTTGTAAGCTCAGAACATTCAAACTGTGTTGGATTTGAGAAATTCTACATGGGAGATAACTCCGTGACTCTCAAGAGTTATGTTGCTTAGTTAATATTTAACATCCTCCCTTGCTTCCCTCTTATTTCCTTTGGAGTGACAGGCGTTTGTTGGTGAGAATGCTTTTTTTCTTATTGAACACACACACACACACACACACACACACACATAACACAAACATACAACAACTAATACATATAAATATTATATATATATATATATATATGTATGTTATATATAGTTCCATGGACAGCAAAGAAAACAAACGAGACAGTCTTGATGGAGGCAGACACAAGAAGATCATTCATAAGCAAGATTGGGAAAAGACAGGCAACATTTATAGGCCATTTTATGAAGGAGGGGGGAACTGGAGCACCTGGTCACAACGGGAAAGCTGGAGGGGAAGAGAGCACAAGGTAGACCCAGGTAGAAGATACTTGACGGCCTTGCAGAAGTGCTGAGGACAAAGAGGGTGGAAGAGATGCTTGAGGCAACAAGAGATAGAGACAGATGGAAGTCCATGATCGCCACCTGATGATGATTATTATTATTTCCGTTTTGCTGGTCAAATTGGGAGGCAGACCATTTGATATCAACATCATTCAGGTGTATGCACCAGCATCATAAAGTACTCAGGAAGACATCTACAACTTCTACGAAGTATTAGAGATGGCCAAGGCCCAATGTAAATCACAAGGAATTACAGTAATAATGGGATATTTTAATGCTTAAGTGGGACAGGATAGGGTGGAGGATATAGTTGGACCTCATGGCCTTGGTACACAAAATGAAAGGGGAAGGAAACTTGTAGAATGGGTACAGATGAATGAGTTCATAGTAGTCAACACCTGGTTTGAGCAGCCTGATAGAAGAAATGGACTTGGATGAGCCCAGGAGATAATACCAAAAATCAGATTGACTATATCCTGATTAACAAAAGATTTAGAAATTCTTTACTGCCAGCAAAAACACTACCAGGCGCAGACTGCAACAGTGACCACAATCCTGTAGTGGGAAGGTTTAGGCTGAAATTAAGGAAAAGGAAAGAGACCAAAAGCAACATCAAACTTAATCTTGGACTCTTAAAGACAGAAGAAGTGATACGTAAAGAATTTAATGTACATGTTCAAAACAAATTCAGTGATCTGGAAGACGTTGGTGACAGTGAAGAACAATGGACAAAGTTGAGAAATTCGATAAATGAAGCTTGTGAAGAAATCCCTGAAGTAGAAAAGCAAAAAAGAACTGGATGACAAAAGAAATTTTAGGCTTGATGGAGGAACGGAGGAAGGCAAAGAGAAACGAGGAGATATACAGAAGATAGACAAAGAAATCAGTAATAGGTGCAATGAAGCTAAGGAAGCTTGGCGGAAAACAAAATGCAAAGTAGATAGAAGACCGACACAGAATGGATCCTCAGGGTATGTACAGACGAATTGAAGAAATTGTCCACAGGAAAAATACATGCACATCAACTGGTTGCTTGAAAATCGAAAGATGGTACGCTATCATGGAAAAAGACAAAATATTAGACAATGGGGAGAGTACATTAAAGACCTTTTTGAAGATGACAGAAACGTAGAACACATTATAAGAAAGAACTTTGAAGGACCACCCATAATGAAAGATGAAGTTAGAGCAGCATTGAAAAAGATGAAACCAGGAAAAGCCCCAGGACCAGACAATATTACTACAGAGATGATTGAAGCCCTGGAGGAATTTGGTATGGAAAAAATAACAGTCCTCCTAAATGAAATTTACGACACTGGAAACATCCCCAAAGATATGTCAAAATCAATTGTCATTGCACTTCCAAAGAAAACAGGGGTTATAGAATGCGAACTCCATCGCACGATCAGTTGGGTGAGTCAATTAACAAAAACCTATTAAGAATAATCATGATGAGGACAAGGAATAGAATCAAAAGAGAAATATCAGGTGAACAGTGTGGATTTGTGGAAGGGAAAGGAACTATTAATGCCATATACATCCCAAGAACTATCATAGAGAGATCAATCGAACGGAAATAATGTAACAAATAATGAACGATAATAAGAATGTAAAAAATAATGTATGACAATAATAATTTAACAAATAATGTATGACAATAATAATTAACAAATAATGTATGATAATAATAATTAACAAATAATGTATGATAATAATAATTTAACAAATAATGTATGATAATAATAAACTTAACAAATAATGTATGATAATAATAACTTAACAAATAATGTATGAAATAATAATGTAACAAATAATGTATGATAATAATAATTTAACAAATAATGTATGATAATAATAATGTAACAAATAATGTATGATAATAAAATGTAACAAATAATGTATGATAATAATAATGTAACAAATAATGTATGATAATAAGAATGTAACAAATAATGTTGATAATAGAATGTAACAAATAATGAACGATAAAAATAATGTAACAAAATGTTGATAATGAATAATTTAACAAATAATGTATGATAATAATAATTAACAAATAATGTAATGATAATAATAATTAACAAATAATGTATGATAATAATAATTTAACAAATAATGAACGATAATATAATGTAACAAATAATGTATGATCAAAAAATGATTTAACATATAAGAACGATAACATTAATTTAACACACAATGATAAGATAATTTAACAAACATGAATGAAATAACTATTAACAAATAATGAACGATAATAATAATTCAACAAATAATGAATGATAATAATAATTTAACACATAATGAATGATAATGCAACAAATATCGTATGATAATAATATTCAACAATAAGTATATAATAACTATTTAACAAATAATGTTATAATGATAATTAACAAATAATGAAGATATAATGATTAACAAACAATATGATAATAATTCAACAAATAATGAATGTTATAACAATTTAACAATAATGAACAATAATAATAATCAATAGAACGAAGACAATAGAAATTTAACAAATAATGTATGATAGCATAATTTAACAAATTATGAATAATGTAATAATTCAACAAATAATGAATGATAATAATAATTTAACAAATCATCATCATCATCATCAGGTGCCCTGCCGCATGGCGTTGGCGACCATGGACTTCCAACCATCTCTATCTCTCGTTGCCCCCAGCATCTCCCCCACCCTCCTCATCCCCAGCCACTCTGCAAGTCCGTCCAGCATTCTCTCCCTGGGTCTACCCGGCGCTCTCTTTCCTTCCAGCTTTCCCGTTGTGACCAGGTGCTCCAAATCCCCTTTCCTCATAAAATGGCCCATAAATGTTGCCTGTCTTTACCTAATCTTCCTTATGAGTGATCTACTTGTGTCTGCCTCCATCAAGACTGTCTCGTTTGTTTTCTTTGCTGTCCATGGAACTCTCAACATTCTTCTGAGAAACCACATCTTGGCTGCCTCAATCTTGCTCTGGCTTTGTTTGCTGACTGTCCACGCCTCGCATCCGTACAACAGTATTGGTTCTATATAACATTGAAGGACTCTCTTTCTGATGTTAATTGATAGGCATTTGTTGGTAAGAATGCTTGTCATCTTCTTGAATGCTGTTTTGGCTTGGCCGATTGTTCCAGCTATTTCCGATGTGCATCTGCCGTCTGATGAAATGATCGTTCCCAGGTATTTGAACTTATTAACCTGTTTCAGGGTTGTGCCATTTGTTTTTATTTTGCAGGAGGGGATTTCATGTGTTTTACTGATCACCATGACTTCAGTCTTCCTGCTGTTTAGTTCCAACCCCTTACCTTTGCTTTCTGTTTCTAGTATATTCACAAGGTTTTGTAGGTCCCTTTCATTTTCTGCAATTAGCACGGTGTCATCTGTGTACCGAATGTTGTTTATCATTTTCCCTCCAACCTTTAGTCCAGGGTCTTCTTCTAGGTTTCTCATGATGTTTTCGCTCATGCGAAAACATCATGAGTTCAATATAAAAGGGAGAAATTCAAAATCTACATCAAAAGCCGGAAACCTGAAGATCATGTGGAAATGAAAAAAGCTAACATCCAATGTAACAAAATCATTGCTGAAGCAAAGAAAGATTATTGGGCATCATTCTGCACAAAAGAAATTTCAGATTTCAAAGATTTCCATAAATTCTGGACAAAAATGAAACAAATGAAGGATGGAACCAACTTACCTAGGTGTCCAATAATGATTGAAACATGTAACACATTTCCTTCAGACATGGACAAAGCAGAAACTTTTGTGGATCTGTTTGCTGAAAACAGTAAAGTTGAAGGTTTATCTCCTGACTGCAAACATCACAGAGAAATGGAAGATAAC
>JAPXFY010000012.1:86728458-86735958 GCA_030674185.1 Monoplex corrugatus | reverse complement strand
TGCACCAACCAGGTCTGGTTTAGTGGAATTATTCAAAAGTGATTTGTCGTATGGATATAGCATTCCGAATCAATGTCTTCTACTTCAATTTCATTGTGGAAACACGTATGCCACCATAGTATATTCGCCTCATACGTATTGTGTGTCCTTAGAGACGAGTAAGCAAGGGGATTTTTACCCGAAATAACATTTTATGATGAGTAGATTTAAAGTAAATATGTGGTACAAAGTTCTTTTCATAAAAACCCCACAGCATGCATTTTTAAAGATTTAAAATATATATATATTCTACAAAGTTCTTTTCGTAAAAACACACAGCATGCATTTTTAAAGATATGAAATAATATATTTTTCTACAAAAGTTATTTTCCGTAAAACACACACCATGCATTTCTAAGATCATTAAAAGCTTTTTACCATTCAGTGCAAGGCTCAAATTAGCCAACCATATTTCGTCTGCTCAAACAACGAAAATAAATGACGTTTGGTCAAACTAGTGTAAAAGTTTCAAGCGGCCAAATGACATATTTGTACAAACTATTATAATGTTTTCAAATGGCCAAATATTAAATTAGATTTACTAAAAGCATTAACAAATTCAAAAATTTCCTGGAAGATGACGCAGAATTCAAAATTTTATTTAAAAAAATAGACTGAAGCAGATTTGCTCAAGTATGAATATTAAGGCATGCTTTTCAGGTACCCCGAAGAAGAAAGCGTAAACACAAAAAAGATAGGGTGTTAAAAGGCCAGAAGGCCTAGGCTTCGAGCCAGCCCTCAGCTACTACTATCAACACTACTACTACTACTACTACTACTACTACTACTACATGTTACTCTTTTAATCCCATATGTGTATATATTTGATCATACATTTGTAAGACTTCTGCTTGACACTACAACATAGTTACTCTATTGGCAGTCAGTTGTGCTGATCACTTCTCTATGTCGACTGTTCTCTGATTGTCTAACAGATGTATTGTGATTCTGTATTGTAATTCTGTATCATAGTCTAACAGATGTATTGTGATTCTGTATTGTAATTCTGTTCATAGTCTAACAGATGTATTGTGATTCTGTATGTAATTCTGTATCATAGTCTAACAGATGTATTGTGATTCTGTATTGTAATTCTGTATCATAGTCTAACAGATGTATTGTGGTTCTGTATTGTATTCTGGTATCATAGTCTAACAGATGTATTGTGATTCTGTATTACAGTCTAACAGATGTATGTGGTTCTGTATTGTAATTCTGTATCATAGTCTAACAGATGTATTGTAATTCTGTATCATAGTCTAACAGATGTATTGTGATTCTGTATCATAGTCTAACAGATGTATTGTGGTTCTGTATTGTAATTCTGTATCATAGTCTAACAGATGTATTGTGATTCTGTATCATAGTCTAACAGATGTATTGTGGATTCTTATTGTAATTCTGTATCATAGTCTAACAGATGTATTGTGATTCTGTATTGTAATTCTGTATCATAGTCTAACAGATGTATTGAGGTTCTGTATTGTAATTCTGTATCATAGTCTAACAGATGTATTGTGATTCTTATTGTAATTCTGTATCATAGTCTAACAGATGATGTATTGTAATTCTGTATTGTAATTCTGTATCATAGTCTAACAGATGTATTGTGGTTCTGTATTGTAATTCTGTAATCATAGTCTAACAGATTATTGTGATTCTGTATTGTAATTCTGTATCATAGTCTAACAGATGTATTGTCTTCTGTATCATAGTCTAACAGATGTATTGTAATTCTGTATTGTAATTCTGTATCATAGTCTAACAGTATGTTATTGTAATTCTGTATCATAGTCTAACAGATGTATTGTTGGATTCTGTATCATAGTCTAACAGATGTATTTGATTCTGTATTACAGTCTAACAGATGTATTGTGGTTCTGTATTGTAATTCTGTATCATAGTCTAACAGATGTATTGTAATTCTGTATCATAGTCTAACAGATGTATTGTGGTTCTGTATTGTAATTCTGTATCATAGTCTAACAGATGTATTGTGATTCTGTATTGTAATTCTGTATCATAGTCTAACAGAGTATTTTATCTGTAATATACTGTATTGTAATTCTGTGTCATAGTCTAACAGATGTATTGTAATTCTGTATCATAGTCTAACAGATGTATTGTGATTCTGTATCATAGTCTAACAGATGCATTGTAATTCTGTATCATAGTCTAACAGATGTATTGTAATTCTGTATCATAGTCTAACAGATGTATTGTGATTCTGTATCATAGTCTAACAGATGTATTATGATTCTGTATCATAGTCTAACAGATGTATTATGATAATGTATCATAGTCTAACAGATGTATTATGATTCTGTATCATAGTCTAACAGATGTATTATGATTCTGTATCATAGTCTAACAGATGTATTATGATTCTGTATCATAGTCTAACAGATGTATTATGATTATGTATCATAGTCTAACAGATGTATTATGATTCTGTATCATAGTCTAACAGATGTATTATGATTCTGTATCATAGTCTAACAGATGTATTATGATTCTGTATCATAGTCTAACAGATGTATTATTATTCTGTATCATAGTCTAACAGATGTATTATGATTCTGTATCATAGTCTAACAGATGTATTATGATTCGTATCATAGTCTAACAGATGTATGTGATTCTGTATCATAGTCTAACAGATGTATTGTAATTCTGTATCATAGTCTAACAGATGTATTGTGATTCTGTATCATAGTCTAACAGATGTATTATGATTCTGTATCATTAGTCTAACAGATGTATTGTAATTCTGTATCTTAGTCTAACAGATGTATTATGATTCTGTATCATAGTCTAACAGATTATTATGATATTGTATCATAGTCTAACAGATGTATTGTGATTCTGTATCATAGTCTAACAGATGTATTGTAATTCTGTATCATAGTCTAACAGATGTATTGTAATTCAGTATCATAGTCTAACAGAGTATTGAAATTCCTGTATCATAGTCTAAACAGATGTATTGTAAATCTGTATCATAGTCTAACAGATGTATTATGATAATGTATCATAGTCTAACAGATGTATTATGATTCTGTATCATAGTCTAACAGATGTATTATGGTTCTGTATCATAGTCTAACAGATGTATTGTAATTCTGTATCATAGTCTAACAGATGTATTATGATTCTGTATCATAGTATAACAGATGTATTGTAATTCTGTATCATAGTCTAACAGATGTATTGTAATTCTGTATCATAGTCTAACAGATGTATTGTAATTCTGTATCATAGTCTAACAGATGTATTATGATTCTGTATCATAGTCTAACAGATGTATTATGATAATGTATCATAGTCTAACAGATGTATTATGATTCTGTATCATAGTCTAACAGATGTATTATGATTCTGTATCATAGTCTAACAGATGTATTATGATTCTGTATCATAGTCTAACAGATGTATTGTAATTCTGTATCATAGTCTAACAGATGTATTGTGATTCTGTATCATAGTCTAACAGACGTATTATTATTCTGTATCATTAGTCTAACAGATGTATTGTAATTCTGTATCTTAGTCTAACAGATGTATTATGATTCTGTATCATAGTCTAACAGATGTATTGTAATTCTGTATCATAGTCTAACAGATGTATTGTAATTCTGTATCATAATCTAACAGATGTATTGCAATTCTGTGTCATAGTCTAAGAGATGTATTGTAATTCTGTGTCATAGTCTAACAGATGTATTGTGATTCTGTATCATAGTCTAACAGATGTATTATGATTCTGTATCATTAGTCTAACAGATGTATTGTAATTCTGTATCTTAGTCTAACAGATGTATTATGATTCTGTATCATAGTCTAACAGATATATTGTAATTCTGTATCATAGTCTAACAGATGTATTATGATAATGCATCATAGTCTAACAGATGTATTGTAATTCTGTATCATAGTCTAACAGATGTATTATGATTCTGTATCATAGTCTAACAGATGTATTATGATTCTGTATCATAGTCTAACAGATGTATTATGATTCTGTATCATAGTCTAACAGATGTATTGTAATTCTCTCATAGTCTAACAGATGTATTGTGATTCTGTATCATAGTCTAACAGATGTATTGTAATTCTGTATCATAGTCTAACAGATGTATTATAATTCTGTATCATAGTCTAACAGATGTATTGTAATTCTGTATCATAGTCTAACAGATGTATTATAATTCTGTATCATAGTCTAACAGATGTATTATGATTCTGTATCATAGTCTAACAGATGTATTGTAATTCTGTCATAGTCTAACAGATGTATTATAATTCTGTATCATAGTCTAACAGATGTATTGTAATTCTGTATCATAGTCTAACAGATGTATTATGATTCTGTATCATAGTCTAACAGATGTATTATGATAATGTATCATAGTCTAACAGATGTATTATGATTCTGTATCATAGTCTAACAGATGTATTGAAATTCTGCATCATAGTCTAACAGATAATTGTAATTCTGTGTCATAGTCTAACAGATGTATTGAAATTCTGCATCATAGTCTAACAGATGTATTGAAATTCTACATCATAGTCTAACAGATGTATTGTAATTCTGTGTCATAGTCTAACACACCTGTTCGTTATTATGTAACACATTACTGTAAAACATTTCTCCTCTCCATAGAAATGATTCATGTTATATGTTTTTCGTCAGCAAATCCCACCAGTGTGTATCACTTCATCGGGGGCCATCGTCCTTACACAGCCTGGAGCACACCTTGGCCCAACGCACAACCAGACTACGTTTGGCTGAATGGAGTGATCGTCAATAATTACGCGTCACCTTTGTGGTACTCTGGCGAACCCAACATGCCTGATGGGACTGAGACTGTCCTGTTGATTTATCCTAATGCCGGCACTTGGTGGCTGGGCAACACACTAAATAACATAGACGCTAAGTTTGTGTGTGAATTTGCCATGTATTAGTAACAGCAACAGTGAATGAGGAGAGACACCGCCATGCCTGCAAGAATTCTGCTCACCTGACACACAGACATACAGACAGACACACACATACACACACACACACACACACACACACACACACACACACACACCACACACAGAAAGACACAGACACAGACATACAGACAGCACACACACACACACACACACACACACCACACACACACACACACACACACACTCACACACAGAAAGACACAGACACAGACATACAGACAGACACACACATACATACACACACACACACACACACACACATACACACACACACACACACAGACTCACACACTGAAAGACACAGACACAGACACAGACACACACACACACACATACACATACACACACACACACACATAGAGAAAGATACACATACACACACACATAGAGAAAGACACACATACAGACACACACATCAGACAACAACAATACAGACACACCAGACACACACACACACAAAGACACACACACAGACCACACAGATCACACACACACACACAGACGCACACACAGACACACAGACACACATACAGACACACAGATGCACGCACACACTCACACACACAGACACACACATAAACACACAGACGCACCACACACTCACACAGACACAGACAAACACAGACAGACAGACACACAGACAGACACACACAGATACACAGACACACAGACACACACACAGACACAAACACAGACACAGACACAGACACAACACACTCACACAGACACACACAGACACACACAGACACAGACACACACACAACACACACAGACACACACACACACACAGACACACACACAGACACACACACACAGACAGACACACACACACACACACACACACAGACACAGACACACACACACAGACACACACACAGACACACACAGACAGACACACAAACACACACACACAGACACACACACAGACACACACACAGATACACACAGACACACAACACAGACACACACACAACACACACACACACAGACCACACACAGCCACACACCCCACACACAGACACACACACACAGACAGACACACACACACACAGACACACACACAGACACACACACACACAGACACCACACACACAACCACAACACACACACACATCAGACACACACACACACACACACACAACACACACACACACACACACACACACACACACACACACACCACACACACACACACACACACAGAGTCTCTATGACAAGCCTGATACCGACAATGTCGTGTGTTAACCATCCAAAAACAGAGATGGCCTTGGTAATGTTCAGCGCTGCCTCAGCACCAAGAGGTCCGTCGTTGTTCAGTGTGTGCTGCCCAAGTAGCACAATGTGTCCACAGTCCTGATCTCCTGGTTGTTGGTGACGACTGGAATTAGCCAAGTGCCAGAAACCTGAGATGGTATTGACTGAAACATAACCTCTGTCTTGCTCAGGTTCATTGTAAAGAGGCCAAAGCGCTTGCATGGGACAGAACTGTCACCGGCAATTGTCCTTCTTGTTTTAAAAACGGCAGTTATCTTTCTTGTTTTAAAACGACAGACAGTTATCTTTCTTGTTTTAAAACGGCAGTTATCTTTCTTGTTTTAAAACGACAGACAGTTATTTTCTTGTTTTAAAACGGCAATTATCTTCTTGTTTTAAAACGACAGTTATCTTTCTTGTTTTAAAACGGCAATTATCTTTTTGTTTTAAAACGACAGTTATCTTTCTTGTTTTAAAAACGACAGTTATCTTTCTTGTTTTAAAACGGCAGTTATCTTCTTGTTTTAAAACGGCAGTTATCTTTCTTGTTTTAAAACGGCAGTTATCTTTCTTGTTTTAAAACGGCAGTCATCTTTCTTGTTTTAAAACGGCAGTTATCTTTCTTGTTTTAAAACGGCAGTTATCTTTCTTGTTTTAAAACGGCAGTTATCTTTCTTGTTTTAAAACGGCAGTATCTTTCTTGTTTTAAAACGACAGTTATCTTTCCTGTTTTAAAACGACAGTCATCTTTCTTGTTTTAAAAACGGCAGTTATCTTTCTTGTTTTAAAACGGCAGTTATATTTCTTGTTTTAAAACGGCAGTTATTTTTCTTGTTTTAAAACGACAGACAGTTATCTTTCTTGTTTTAAAACGGCAGTTATCTTTCTTGTTTTAAAACGAAAGACAGTTATTTTTCTTGTTTTAAAACGAGTTATTTTTCTTGTTTTAAAACGACAGACAGTTATTTTTCTTGTTTTAAAATGACAGACAGTTATTTTTCTTGTTTTAAAACGACGACAGTTATCTTTCTTGTTTTAAAACGGCAGTTGACCTTCTTGTTTTAAAACGGCAGTATCTTTCTTGTTTTAAAACGACAGTTATCTTTCTTGTTTTAAAACGACAGACAGTTATCTTTCTTGTTTTAAAACGGCAGTTATCTTTCTTGTTTTAAAACGGCAGTCATCTTTCTTGTTTTAAAACGACAG
>JAPXFY010000012.1:86705958-86720958 GCA_030674185.1 Monoplex corrugatus | reverse complement strand
AAAACAGGTGATGTAAAACATACCTGAATACAAATCTAAACATAATAAGGGCATTAAAACAGGTGATGTAAAAACATACCTGAATGCAAATCTAAACATAAATAAGGGCATTAAAACAGGTGATGTAAAACATACCTGAATACAAATCTAAACATAAATAAGGGCATTAAAACAGGTGATGTAAAACATACCTGAATACAAATCTAAACATAATAAGGGCATTAAAACAGGTGATGTAAAATACCTGAATACAAATCTAACTAATAGGCATTAAACAGGATTAAAATACTAAACAATCTAAACATAATAAGGGCATTAAAACAGGTGATGTAAAACATACCTGAATACAAATCTAAACATAAATAAGGGCATTAAAACAGGTGATGTAAAACATACCTGAATACAAATCTAAACATAAATAAGGGCATAAAATAAAACAGGTAAATTAAAAACTTCACGAATTACATTTCTAAACATAAAAATGGCTTAATAAACCAATATTCATTAAAGAGATAGTACTTCAGAATATCAACACATACATATGGACAGCAGACAAAAATGTGGAAAGAAACGACAGAAAGCAAAGAGGAAGCAGAAACATGAAGACAAGTGACAAAAAAAATAGCGGAATTTCAAAAGGTAATTATACAGCAAGATTAATCAACATGCCAGCGGATCTCATTCTGAGACCAAAAATGTGCTTAATACATGTAGCCAATTTTCATTCCAAAGAGAAAGTACTTCAGACTTTATCCAACACATACAGGTGAATGGACCAGCAAGACAAAAATGGTGGAAAGAAACGACAGAAAGCAAAGGAGGAAGGCAGAAACAAAGAGAGTGACAGAAAAGAGGAAATTTCTAGCAGAGAATTTCCAGAAAGTGGGGATACTGTTTATACTGCAAGATCCCCAGCATCCCCACGGGGGATTCAATCATTCTGATGATGTCCTAGTTTCATGACTCACATTCACATCCCCATTTCAAGACCTTGCCAATGCAAAGAATTTGGCGCAGGCTCAAGGTGTCTGTCCACGTGATTGCTTGCGGATCTGGGTTGAGCGCATATGGAGTTCTCTGATTTCAATGAATCCATCTTGAACAAAACTGCCAACTCCCAAACACACCATTGTGCACACATCCAGTGTGTCACTGAACAACTTGCACTGCCTGCAAACAGTCATCTTGGATAGTTGTGTTGTGATTCAGACCTTTAATTATTCGTTTATTTATTTGATGTATCTGTTCTTTTCTTTGAAGAGAAGATACACAGATACATATGTCACTTACACGTAACCAAGATTGTTCCAATGACAGACTAATACAATACTAGTATAAAAATGTACACTAGGTAAAACATAGGCTAGGTAGGACCTCAGGACCTGGTCAGATCATGGGTTTATGTGCAGGCTTAAGGCTTGTGTCATGATCACCATGACGTGGTACCTGTGACGTTAGTGCATATGGAATTCATTCCGAGTGCGGAGATGTCGTTTTGAGAAACTGAAACTGAAACTGAAACTGTGTACACGTGGACGATCTCTGATCAATAAAATAATCTTTTACTGCTCTTCACGGCTGTCACGTTTTTGTTCATAGGGACGAAATATCTCCACATGATAATTTATTGCTACAATCTGACTTATAGTGCAATTGATTGATATGTAGGGACAGTTGTCAATCCACTATTTATCATGACTGATATGTAGGGACAGTTGTCAATCCAATCCACTATTTATCATGATTGATATGTAGGGACAGTTGTCAATCCAATCCACTATTTATCATGAGCAGTAAACGTCAACATGGCACTTGTTCACCTTTTGACTCCAGCACCCTGTCCACAAATCTGCAAAAACTTAATCCTTGGACTCCCTCATTCTATCCACAAGCTTCCTGCAGAAAGCTGGTGGACAGGGTGCGGGAATCAAGGGTTAAGTTTTGTTTCACATGTGAAAATGTAGGACGCTGATGGACAGGGTGCGGGAATCAAAGGGTTAAGTTTTTGCTTTGCTAGCATGGTTGAAAATGTAGGACGCTGATGGACAGGGTGCGGAATCAAAGGGTTAAGTTTTTGCTTTGCTAGCATGGTTGAAAATGTAGGACGCTGATGGACAGAGTGCGAGAATCAAAGGGTTAAAGAATGAGATGAAGAAATCAGCAAACTCAGTGACAAACTCCGCTCTACTCACAAGGATCTGCTCAGTGACAGGATCTGTGAGCAGGGGAAACAAAAACACAGGCAAACATAGCGACCTATCCAACAGAAGCTGTGGCAGACTGAGAATTAACGTCAGGAAACAAAAGTTACAGAACTCCAGACAGTGGCCTTTGATAACGAAGTGATTCATTCCATGGTGACCTACATGAAGTTTATGGACCTGATACTTCCGGTTCAGCACTGGTCCTTACAGCTGACCACTCCGTTCTGCTGACAGACAAAGCTGGTATCTTATCACGCTTGTCTGAGCACGTTACCACACTGTTGAATAAGGAGTTATAAGTATCTGAGTACGTTACCACACTGCTGAACAAGGAGTTATAAGTACTGAGACGTCCTATCAGTGCTGACCCAACTGCCGGTAAAGGAATTTCCAGCAAGCCATACTCCCGTGTCCAGACTATCAAAGCCCTACAGCAAACCACGCCTGCCAAGGCACCAGGAGCTGGCTGGGGCGAGATGCTCCTGGAGAAGTGACTACAATGTATCAGTTTATATGGCAGAAGGAGGAGATTCTTTAAGAGCTTTGAAAAACTATAACCATTCTTAGGACTGTAAAGAAACTATAACCATCCTTAAGACTGTAAAGAAACTTGACCATCCTTAAGACTGTAAAGAAACTATAACCATCCTTAAGACTGTAAAGAAACTATAACCATCCTTAAGACTGTAAAGAAACTATAGACATCCTTAAGACTGTAAAGAAACTATAACCATCCTTAAGACTGTAAAGAAACTATACCTATCTTAAGACTGTAAAGACACTATGACATCCTTAAGACTGTAAAGAACTATGATCATCTTAAGACTGTAAAGAAACTATGACCATCCTTAAGACTGTAAAGAAACTATGACATCCATAAGACTGTAAAGAACTATGACCATCATTAAGACTGTAAAGAAACTATAACCATCCTTAAGACTGTAAAGAAACTATGACATCCTTAAGACTGTAAAGAAACTAACCATCCTTAAGACTGTAAAGTAAACTATACCATCCTTAAGACTGTAAAGTAAACTATGACATCCTTAAGACTGTAAAGAACTATGACCATCCTTAAGACTGTCAAGTAACTATGAACCATCCTTAAGACTGTAAAGAAACTATAGACATCCTTAAGACTGTAAAGAAACTATAACATCATTAAGACTGTAAAGAAACTATAACATCTTTAAGACTGTAAAGAAACTATAACCATCCTTAAGACTGTAAAGAAACTATTACATTAAGACTGTAAAGAAACTATGACATCCTTAAGACTGTAAAGAAATTATGACCATCCTTAAGACTGTAAAGAAACTATAAACCATCCTTAAGACTGTAAAGAAACTATAACCATCCTTAAGACTGTAAAGAAACTATAACCATCTTTAAGACTGTAAAGAAAACTATGAACATCCTTAAGACTGTAAAGAAACTATAACCATCCTTAAGACTGTAAAGAAACTATGACCATCCTTAAGACTGTAAAGAAACTATATCCATCCTTAAGACTGTAAAGAAACTATAACCATCCTTAAGACTGTAAAGAAACTATGACATCCTTAAGACTGTAAAGAAACTATAACCATCCTTAAGACTGTAAAGAAACTATAACCATCCTTAAGACTGTAAAGAAACTATAACCATCCTTAAGACTGTAAAGAAACTATAACCATCCTTAAGACTGTAAAGAAACTATAACCATCCTTAAGACTGTAAAGAAACTATAACCATCTTTAAGACTGTAAAGAAACTATGACATCCTTAAGACTGTAAAGAAACTATGACATCCTTAAGACTGTAAAGAAACTATGACATCCTTAAGACTGTAAAGAAACTATAACCATCCTTAAGACTGTAAAGAAACTATAACCATCCTTAAGACTGTAAAGAAACTATAACCATCTTTAAGACTGTAAAGAACTATAACCATCCTTAAGACTGTAAAGAAACTATGACATCCTTAAGACTGTAAAGAAACTATAACCATCCTTAAGACTGTAAAGAAACTATAACCATCCTTAAGACTGTAAAGAACTATAACCATCCTTAAGACTGTAAAGAACTATAACCATCCTTAAGACTGTAAAGAAACTATAACCATCCTTAAGACTGTAAAGAAACTATAACCATCCTTAAGACTGTAAAGAAACTATAACCATCCTTAAGACTGTAAAGAAACTATAACCATCCTTAAGACTGTAAAGAAACTATAACCATCCTTAAGACTGTAAAGAAACTATAACCATCTTTAAGACTAAAGAAACTATAACCATCCTTAAGACTGTAAAGAAACTATAACCATCCTTAAGACTGTAAAGAAACTATAACCATCCTTAAGACTGTAAAGAAACTATGACCATCCTTAAGACTGTAAAGAAACTATGACATCCTTAAGACTGTAAAGAAACTATTAACCATCCTTAAGACTGTAAAGAAACTATAACATCCTTAAGACTGTAAAGAAACTATAACCATCCTTAAGACTGTAAAGAACTATGACATCCTTAAGACTGTAAAGAAACTATGACCATCCTTAAGACTGTAAAGAACTATAACCATCCTTAAGACTGTAAAGAAACTATGACCATCCTTAAGACTGTAAAGAAACTATGACATCCTTAAGACTGTAAAGAAACTATACCATCCTTAAGACTGTAAAGAAACTATAACCATCCTTAAGACTGTAAAGAACTATATAACCATCCTTAAGACTGTAAAGAACTATGACCATCCTTAAGACTGTAAAGAAACTATGACCATCCTTAAGACTGTAAAGAACTATAACCATCCTTAAGACTGTAAAGAACTATGACCATCCTTAAGACTGTAAAGAAACTATGATCATCCTTAAGACTGTAAAGAACTATAACCATCCTTAAGACTGTAAAGAAACTATAACCATCCTTAAGACTGTAAAGAAACTATGACCATCCTTAAGACTGTAAAGAAACTATAACCATCCTTAAGACTGTAAAGAAACTATAAACATCCTTAAGACTGTAAAGAAACTATAACCATCTTTAAGACTGTAAAGAAACTATAACCATCCTTAAGACTGTAAAGAAACTATAAACCATCCTTAAGACTATAAAGAAACTATAAACATCCTTAAGACTGTAAAGAAACTATAACCATCCTTAAGACTGTAAAGAAACTATAACCATCCTTAAGACTATAAAGAAACTATAAACATCCTTAAGACTGTAAAGAACAATAATCATCCTTAAGACTGTAAAGAAACTATAACATCCTTAAGACTGTAAAGAAACTATAACATCCTTAAAACTGTAAAGAAACTATGACCATCCTTAAGACTGTAAAGAAACTATAACCATCCTTAAGACTGTAAAGAAACTATAACCATCCTTAAGACTGTAAAGAAACTATAACCATCCTTAACACTGTAAAGACACTATGACCATCCTTAAGACTGTAAAGAAACTATGACATCCTTAAGACTGTAAAGACACTATGACCATCCTTAAGACTGTAAAGAACTATGACCAAGGAACGATCACACTTGACCAATGCAGATCCCGCAGAACAATTGCTATTGAACAGGGTCAGGCAGAAGCAGAAGCAGAACTCAAGGCCACAGGACGTCTTTCTAACAGTGTTTGTAGAAGAACGTGTGTGACCAAGATGGGTCATACACTCCACATGAACAGCCATAGCAGGTCACGACACCACTGTACCTACTGATCCCTTGGACCAACACGATAGTCCACCATCATTATGATGCATGTTGTTGGAAGGTCGTATTTTCATGCAGCTGGTTGATTTCTAACTTGCATCAAAGACCACAAACTCTCCTAGTAAGGGTGAACAAAATACAAGACCTTAGAGTTTAAAAAAAAAGGAATGTTAAAATAAACTGACAAAAACAAACCGACGTTTCATAGTATTTAGATTTTAAAACACTGAAGGTTTATGCTGAGTTGAGAAAACTGAAACTGAAGACGATTAGAAGTCTTACAGGTGTGGTGTCCATCGCCATTTATCTTCTGCACTTCTAATACATGGCAAATTCACACACAAACTTTTCGGTAATGTAATAGAAGTAGTTGCCCAGCCACCAGTTGCCCTGAGTAGTATAGATCACCATGACATTCTCAGCCCCCTCAGGACTGTTGGGTTCGTTAGAGTACCACGGAGGTGACGTGTAATTATTGACGGTCACTCCATTCAGCCAAACGTAGTCTGGTTGTCCGTTGGGCCAAGGTGTGTTCCAGGCTGTGTAAGGACGATGGCCCCCGATGAAGTGATGCACACCAGTGGGATTTGCTGACGAGAAAACAGGACATGTAAATCATTTCTACCACACACAGAAATATGACAATAACGCTTTATTGGTCGGCTAGACTATCACCTAGATTCATAACAATGAATACTTCTGAGTACAATTAATATAGAGACATAGTGCAAGGAACTATTACTGAATGGAATTTGAAGAGATATAGTGCAAGGAACTATTACTGAATGGGATGTGAAGAGATAAAATGCAAGGAACTATTACTGAATGGGATGTGAAGAGATATAGTGCAAGGAATTATTACTGAATGGAATGTGAAGAGACATAGTGCAAGGAACTATTACTGAAAGGAATGTGAAGAGATATAGTGCAAGGAACTATCACTGAATGGGATGTGAAGAGACATTGTTAGTGCAAGGAACTATTACTGAATGGAATGTGAAGAGACATAGTGCAAGGAACTATCACTGAATGGAATGTGAAGAGATATAGTGGAAAAAACTATTACTGAATGGGATGTGAAGAGATATAGTGCAAGGAACTATCACTGAATGGAATGTGAAGAGACATAGTGCAAGGAACTATTACTGAATGGAATATGAAGAGACATAGTGCAAGGAACTATTACTGAATGGGATGTGAAGAGATATAGTGCAAGGAACTATTACTGAATGGAATGTGAAGAGATATAGTGCAAGGAACTATCACTGAATGGAATGTGAAGAGATATAGTGCAAGGAACTATTACTGAATGGGATATGAAGAGTTATAGTGCAAGGAACTATTACTGAATGGGATATGAAGAGATATAGTGCAAGGAACTATTACTGAATGGGATATGAAGAGTTATAGTGCAAGGAACTATTACTGAATGGGATGTGAAGAGACATAGTGCAAGGAACTATTATTGAATGGAATGTGAAGAGACATAGTGCAAGGAACTATCACTGAATGGAATGTGAAGAGACATAGTGCAAGGAAATATTACTGAATGGGATGTGAAGAGATATAGTGCAAGGAACTATTACTGAATGGGATGTGAAGAGATATAGTGCAAGGAACTATTACTGAATGGGATGTGAAGAGACATAGTGCAAGGAACTATTACTTAATGGGATGTGAAGAGATATAGTGCAAGGAACTATTATTGAATGGGATGTGAAGAGATATAGTGCAAGGAACTATCACTGAATGGAATGTGAAGAGATATACTGCAAGGAACTACTACTGAATGGAATGTGAAGAGACATAGTTAGTGCAAGGAACTATCACTGAATGGAATGTGAGGAGATATAGTGCAAGGAACTATTACTGAATGGGATGTGAAGAGATATAGTGCAAGGAACTATTACTGACTGGGATGTGAAAAGTTCAAACCTTCAAGAGCCTAAGTCGTGAAAGAGTTAAATCAGACATGTGTGGTCATCTGAATAAATCTGCATATAATTAATGAAGTCAGACATTGATATCATTTCTATTATCACGTTCTTCGTCGGTGCTTGATTATCGTTCAGCAAAAAGATATAATTTGTGAAACAAATTCAAAAAAACGTTGACATATTCTCAGATGTTGATGTTCATTCATAAACTTCCATTGCATAAAATACCATGATGTATATTCTGTATATTATATGGAGTTCATATGTCAACATTGTCTCTTCATGTGTGTGTCATTTTCTGTCATTTTTTGTTGCCACATTGTGTGTTAGATATCCGTTTGTTATGAAGCAAAATATGAATAAAAGAAAGAAAAAAAAAAGTCAGACATATGAATCATTTATTCATCCACAGAAATATTCATAGTTCTGCTATGGAAAGTATCAGTCATGGTGATTTCTTTGTTTATTGGTTAGTTATTATTAGTTATTATGGTGGGGGATATGCTGTCTAGAATCGTGCTTCCTTGTTTACTCATTGAATGTTTCTGCGATGTAAAACTCAAGATGCCCTAATGAATGCATGATCGTTTGTAAAATATTTTATGGTCATAGTTTTCATCATGTAGGCATAGTGTATTACATATAATGGTGTCTGTCTGTCTGCATGTATGTATGTATGTATGTATGTATGTATGTATGTATGTATGTATGTATGTATGTATGTATGTATGTATGTATATATGTATGTATGTATGTATGTATATATGTATGTATGTATATATGTATGTATGTATGTATGTATGTATGTATGTATGCATGTATGTATGTATATATGTATGTATGTATATATTTATGTATGTATGTATTATGTATGTCTGTATGTATTATGTATGTCTGTATGTATTATGTATCATGTACATATGAATGTATGTATGTATGCATTATGTATGTCTGTATGTATCATGTATGCATGTACATATGAATGTATGTATGTATGTATGTATGTATGTATGAATGTATGTATGAATGTATGTATGTATATATGTATATATGTATATAATGTATGTACGTATATGACTATCCATAGACAATTTCTTGAACATTATTTAACCGGTTGATGTGAACAAAAAGACAAAAGATAAATCAATGATAAAAACATTTGGAGGTGGTCACAGAGATACGTAGATGCAATACCATTTACACACTTTTAGCACAACATATCGATTTTGTATGAAACAGGCAACCAGTGGGAAAAAATGAAGCAAGGGAGTGATATCACTCCTCTTTTTATGAAACGCAAGACGGGCCGCCAAGTTCTGAATGTCCTGGAGGCATGCAACGAAATAATGAGGCAAGCCAGAGAGCAGAGTGTTACAACAATTCATACGATGAAAGCTAAGAGAAGTCGCCAATTTAGATGCTGCTAAAATTGAAAGATACCAGAGAATGGAACTGAAACGCCACAGTTGACAGTTACAAGACTTTCTGGTTTGGGTGACAGACTTTCTGCTTAGAGAAGTGAGGATCAAGAACAACGTCAAGATTCTTGACTGAATCAGAAAGCACAATAATGCTGTCCCTTAGTTCGATAGAACAAACTTTTACAGAGGAAAACTTGTGCTTGGTGCCAATGAACATGGCTTCAGTCTTATCTTCACTCAGCTGTAGTTTATTCTGTATCATTCAGTTCTGGATTTCAACATAACACCCCATCAGTAGAACACGGATCTCATGGCAACCATCTTTCAAGGAAAAACAATGGCAAAAAGGAAGAAAGGCAGACCTCCAATCTCATACATCAAGAACATAACCAACATCAGTGGCCTAAATGTTCAAGACATTGTCCACAAAAGTCAAGACAGAGCGGCCTGGAGGGAGATGGTGGTGCACAGGTGCGCAGGGGACAACACCAAACCCGGTGACGCCGACAGGTGAGACAGGTGAGACCTCATCCGTAACATCAGCTCAAAAACTGCTGTGTCTGTCCCTCACCAAGACCAGGTTGGTGTAGAGGTAGAGCTCATATCTTCCAATCTGACTGCAGAGAGTCGAGTATAACTCCAGAGAGAACTTTGTTGGTGTGGCGTCTGGTGCACCTGGCTGTGAACGGCTACCTGTCTCTGTTCAGGGTTGTAGATAGTAAATCGATGATGGAGGGGAGATGGACACTACCCTCATAATGCTGGCCCCTACAAAATAATCAGATGTTTACCACCTCACTCTCCAGTGACCTCAGAGTGATCCCTTCAAATGTACCCCCAAGGTTTAATCTAAAGACTGCAGGAGACCGTTCGTTTGGATACACCGCGTCGTCCGCATGGAATGAGTTGCCGACCAGTCTAAGAGATGTTCCAACCCTTCAAGCTTTCAAACAAAAACCGAAAACACATTTGTTTCTGCAAGCATTTTCATAAGTATCCATCCTCTGTGTGTGTGTGTGTGAGAGAGAGAGAGAGAGTGTGGTGTGTGTGTGTGTGTGTGTGTGTGTGTGTGCGTGCGTGCGTGCGTGCGTGCGTGTGTGTGTGTGTGTGTACGTGTGTGATTGAAAAATTATGTTGTTGGTATGTGAGTGAGATTATTTATGTAATAGCGCAGTGAGTCGAACTGAGAATAGCGATATACAAAAGCTACTTATTATTATTGATAATATTATTATTATCATTATTATCATTATTATTATCATTATTATCATTATTAAGTTTCTGAATCTGATTCTGACTGTGACCTCAGGGTCATGGGAGAACCTGACCTTTACGTGTCTACCTTCACTCACCAGAACGTAAGTAGGTCACCAAGGTGTCCAGCTTGTCATTGGTGTCCAGAACAGCCAGTCTGCCGTGGTCCGTGTGACACGAGTCACGTGCCGTTGTCCAGTTGTAACTATCATCCCTCAGTTGGTAGCACGTGCTGGACTGTTTATTCGACACTGTGTTGCCACTGACTGGACAGGTCACTGCACGTGATATCAAATCAACATCAAATGGTGTCCATATCTTGAAAGATTATCAATCGCATGTGCTTTGGGTACCAAGAGAGAGAGTTACCAGTCCTGAGTTTACCTCTCTGTCTCTCTCTCTCCATCTCTCTTTCATTGTCTCTCTCTCCCTTGAAGTTGTATTTAATGTATTCATTTATTGCACAAGGTATAATGTTCAGGATTGGGAAAGGTAAAGCAGAGAGAGAGAGAGAGAGAGAGAGAGAGAGAGAGAGAGAGAGAGAGAGAGAGAGAGAGAGAGAGAGAGAGAGAGAGAGAGAGGCACAACCCTCGTATTGCTGGCTTTGAGAAAAGTTCAGGCCTGTACCACTTCACTTCCCTACAACTTCAGGGATATGTGAAATCTTTTACTACGAGGGTGTGTCAAAAAGTAATGCCTTTTTATTGATATCAGACGAAGTTTTTGATAAAATTACCTGAAATGTTGCTCAGTTACAAATGATTATAACTGTTACGGACTGAAATATTTTGTTTGGTATGTTTCCGGTTCATAGACTCGTGAGGAAAATTCGAAATGGCTGCCCCCTTAGAGCTGCGTCAAAAACAAAGAGCAGTGATTGAATTCCTTGTTGCTGAGGTAGAAACCCCTGTGAACATTCACAGACGATTACAGAATGTGTATAAGGAGAATACTTTAGATTATAGCAATGTTCGCAGGTGGGTCTGTCGTCTGATGACGAAAAGGTGGGAACTGCGAGCGTAGCCGATAAACCCCGTTCTGGCCGTCCGTCCACTTCTGTGAATCCTGCCAATAAAGCAAAAGCAGATGCTCTAATTAGAAAAGATAGTCGCATAACTCTTGAGGAGTTGGCAGAAAAATCTTGAAGTGAGCCATGGCAGTGCTTATAACATTGTTGAATCACTTGGGTTTCAAAAGTGTGTGCCCGTTGGGTACCGAGAGAGCTGACTATCGAATACAAGACTGACAGGGTCAACGCCTGCACTGAACTTCTTGAACAAAGTCAAAGAGACAACACCTTCTTTGGAAGGCTCGTTACCAGTGATGAAACATGGATTCACCATTATGAACCGGAATCAAAGAGGCTGTCAATGGAATGGCGCCACCCTACGTCACCAAAACCGAAAAAGTTCAAGATGGAAAAGTCAGCAGGAAAAATCATGGCAACTATCTTTTGGGATGCTCAAGATGTCATTCTGGTTGATTTCTTGCCAACAGGAGAAACAATAAACTCTCAGGCATATATTAAGACCCTGACGAGGCTCAAAGCAAGAATCCAACGAGTGAGACCCAACTTGCAAATCGATAATGTCCTCCTTCTGCATGACAATGCTCGACCACGCACAAGCATCAGGACAAGGGAGATAATCACCTCATTCGGGTGGACAACTTTACCGCAACCTCCATACTCACCAGACTTAGCGCCTTCACACTATCGTCTCTTCGGCCCCATGAAAGAGGGTTTGAGAGGCAAACATTATGCCAGTGATGAGGAAGTGAAAACTGCAGTGAAGACGTGGCTCCAAGCACAGTCAACAGAATTTTACCAGGCAGGGATACATGCCTTCATTCGAAGGTGGCACATTGCTATTGAGAGAAACGGTGACTATGTTGAGAAGTAGAGATGTGATCCCCAGAGGACCAGCTTCGTTTTGATGTATGATACATTTTGACTCACCCTTGTACTTTATGACACAATGCTGTATTGTACTGTAATTAGTTCAACCAGAATGTTGTATTGTACTGTAATTAGTTCAACCAAAATATTGTATTGTACCGTAATTAGTTCAACCAGAATGTTGTATTGTACTGTAATTAGTTCAACCAGAATGTTGTATTGTACTGTAATTAGTTCAACCAGAATGTTGTATTGTACTGTAATTAGTTCAACCAGAATGTTGTATTGTACTGTAATTAGTTCAACCAGAATGTTGTATTGTACCGTAATTGGTTCAACCAGAATGTTGTATTGTACCGTACTTAGTTCAACCAGAATGTTGTATTGTACTGTAATTAGTTCAAAGAGAATGCTGTATTGTACTGTAATTAGTTCAACCAGAATGTTGTATTGTAGTGTAATTAGTTCAACCAGAATGTTGTATTGTACTGTAATTAGTTCAACCAGAATATTGTATTGTACTGTAATTAGTTCAACCAGAATGCTGTATTGTACTGTAATTAGTTCAACCAGAATGTTGTATTGTACTGTAATTGGTTCAACCAGAATGCTGTATTGTACTGTAATTAGTTCAACCAGAATGTTGTATTGTACTGTAATTGGTTCAACCAGAATGCTGTATTGTACCGTAATTAGTTCAACCAGAATGCTGTACTGTACTGCATATAGTTCAACCAGAATGTTGTATTGTACTGTATATAGTTCAACCAGAATGTTGTATTGTACTGTATATAGTTCAACCAGAATGCTGTATTGTACCATAATTAGTTAAACCAGAATGTTGTGTTGTACTGTAATTAGTTCAATCAGAATGTTGTATTGTACCGTAATTAGTTCAACCAGAATGTTGTATTGTACTGTATATAGTTCAACCAGAATGTTGTATTGTACTGTATATAGTTCAACCAGAATGTTGTATTGTACTGTATATAGTTCAACCAGAATGCTGTATTGTACTGTATATAGTTCAACCAGAATGCTGTATTGTACCGTAATTAGTTCAACCAGAATGTTGTATTGTACTGTAATTAGTTCAACCAGAATGTTGTATTGTACTGTAATTAGTTCAACCAGAATGCTGTATTGTACCGTAATTATTTCAACCAGAATGTTGTATTGTACTGTAATTAGTTCAACCAGAATGCTGTATTGTACCGTAATTAGTTCAACCAGAATATTGTATTGTACTGTAATTGTTCAACCAGAATATTGTATTGTACTGTAATTAGTTCAACCAGAATGCTGTATTGTACTGTAATTAGTTCAACCAGAATGTTGTATTGTACTGTATATAGTTCAACCAGAATGTTGTATTGTACTGTATATAGTTCAACCAGAATGCTGTATTGTACTGTAATTAGTTCAACCAGAATGTTGTATTGTAGTATAATTAGTTCAACCAGAATGTTGTATTGTACTGCAATTAGTTCAACCAGAATGTTGTATTGTACTGTAATTAGTTCAACCAGAATGTTGTATTGTAGCATAATTAGTTCAACCAGAGTGCTGTATTGTACCGTAATTAGTTCAACCAGAATGTTGTATTGTACTGTAATTAGTTCAACCAGAATGTTGTATTGTACTGTAATTAGTTCAACCAGAATGTTGTATTGTACTGCAATTGGTTCAACCAGAATGCTGTATTGTACTGTAATTAGTTCAACCAGAATGTTGTATTGTACTGTAATTAGTTCAATCAGAATGTTGTATTGTACTGTAATTGGTTCAACCAGAATGTTGTATTGTACTGTAATTGGTTCAACCAAATATACAGAAAAAAATGACAACCAACCAAAACGCGTGTCTTATTGAAAAAGAAAAATTTCATTCACAAATGTGAGGCTAACCAGCTTTTGTGAAGCCTAACAAAGGACAACAAAGAATTAAACATACTTTTTCAATTGTAACAAAGACGACAACAAAGATTCAAACATACTTTGTCAATCATAACAAAACACAACAAAGAACCAAACATACAGAACTAAAAACAAACAATGACAGAACTTCCCTGACAGCAAATTTTGCACCCAGTCAGTTTGTCGACCAGTCAATTTGTCTCCACCCAGTCAATTTATCCACCTGTCAATTTGTCCACCCAGTCATTTGTCCACCCAGTCAATTTTGCATCCACTCAATTTGTACACCCAGTCAATTAGTTCACCCAGTCAATTGTCCACCCAGTCGTTTTGTCCACCCAGTCAATTTGTCCACCCAGTCAATTAGTCCACCTGGTCAATCTGTCCACCCAGTAAATTTGTCCACCTGGTCAATTTGTTCGCTCCGTCATTTTATCCACCCGGTCAATTAGTCCACTCAGTCAACTTGTAAGGCTGAACGAAACATTAGAGGAGTTCTGAAGAAAAATTCAACAATGATTCTGACAAAACGGTTGGGATTCGAACCCACATCTATCTAGTCCTTGGTCTGTTGTGCTAACCACTGCACACAGGCCACCAGCCCATTAAGCTTTTTGAGGAAGATTTCAACATGACCAGCTGGGCTTGAAGCTGCAGACTATAATGCAGTAAAC
>JAPXFY010000012.1:86684441-86705858 GCA_030674185.1 Monoplex corrugatus | reverse complement strand
TTTTCCTTCAATATTTCTTGCTATTGACAAAGAAGCAATTATTATTTCTATATTATTATACTTTTTCAATATTTCTTGCCTTTGACTAAGAAAATATTGTTTTCTATATCTACTTTTTTCTTCAATATTTTTGTTCTTGACTGAGAATAATCATTGTTTTCTATAATTATAATTTTTTTTTCCTTGAATATTTATTGTTGTTGACTACGAACAATCATTGTTTTCATATCTGTTTTTCCTTCAATATTTTTTGTCATTCACTAAGAACAATCACTTTTTTCTATAATTTTGTTTTCAATATTTCTTGCTATTGTGTGTGTGGTGCGCGTGCGAGTCCATTTGCTTGCAGAATCATGAAATAATGGATCTTAATGTGCACGCCTATAACTGTTTTTGTCACACAAATAGACTGACATCACATATTAATTTCACAAAGCACACGACCTCACAGACAGTTTGTTAACTCGCCTGATCCAAAGTGTGCTTAGTCATACAAAAATCAATTTTCTACAATTGCAGCACATTTCTGATGCTCTTGCATGCAGATAGACATAAGGGAATGGTTTGAAACGGTGCATAAACAGACATATACGAGAAGAAATCAAAATGGATATCTAGACAAGGATCTTACAGACTAAACTTACTATTATGTGTACATTTGCATTAACCTTTTGACGCTTGCACTTTATCCACCAGCTGCAAAAGTTTAACCCTTTAACACCCTTACCCTAACCACCAGCTTTCTGCAAGAAGCTGGTGGATGGGAGGTGTCAAGGTTAAGTCAGGAGTGGTGAGGTGTGTCAAAGGGTTAAGTCAGGTAGCTGGTGGATAGGGTAAGGGTGTCAAAGGGTTAAGTCAGGAAGCTGGTGGATAAGGTAAGGGTATCAAAGGTTAAGTCAGGAACTGGTGGATAGGTAAGGGTTAAGGGTTTAAGTAGGAGCTGGTGATAGGGTAAGGGTTAAGGTTAATCAGGAAGCTGGTGGATAGGGTAAGGGTGTCAAAGGGTTAAGTCAGGAACTGGTGGATAGGGTAAGGGTGTCAAAGGTTAAGTCAGGAAGCTGTGGATAGGGTAAGGGTGTCAAAGGGTTAAGTCAGGGAACTGGTGGATAGGGTAAGGGTGTCAAAGGGTTAAGTCAGGAAGCTGATGGATAGGGTAAGGGTGTCAAAGGGTTAAGTCAGGAAGCTGGTGGTTAGGGTAAGGGTGTCAAAGGGTTAATTTTTTTCCTTTGCTGTCACTGATGACGATACTCGATGCTAGTGGATAGGGTGCAGGAGTCAAAGTGTTAAATTAAAACTCTCGTCATCAGTGTTCCAGGAATTTGGTTTATTGAAATACGTTTCCGTTATTACAACACTTCTATGGAAGGAAAAAAAAAAATGAGAGAAAGAAAAAGCAACAACAAAACTTCATTGAAACATTGTCAGCATAATGTCTCTTACGTAGGTCACACTGGTCATTTCACTTGATCTGGCTAAAATGGTCAACAGCGATGTTCGTCACATACATTTACTTTTCCCCACCATTTGCTCCACCTCAAACCCCACCACTTTTCTTTTTTTTTTCTTTTGTCTATTTTGTGTGCTGTTGTTGTTGTTGTTGTTGTTGTTGTTATTATTATTGATGTTGTTGTTGTTGTTGTTGTACCATTTTATCTCAGGTATAAACAGTACTTATTATGCTTTTTATAATATTTGTCATTTTTGGCAGCTGTGCTTTTTCAGTTGCTCAGCTAAGCTGCACTGAGATTTGCAGTTAGAAATGCCTGTGTTTGAAACGAATCTTTTTTTTAATTTATTTATTTATTGCTTTTGTTTTGATCAGTTTTGTTTGTTTGTTTGTTTGTTTGTTTTTTTTTTTCATAGAGGGATATTATAAAGTGGCTTGGAAATCTTGCTTTGCTGTTTCGGGGTGTATGTGTGTGTGTGTGTGTGTGTGTGTACATGTGTGTGTGTGTGTGTGTGTGTGTGTACATGTGTGTGTGTGTGTGTGTGTGTACATGTGTGTGTGTGTACATGTGTGTGTGTGTGTGTGTGTGTACATGTGTGTGTGTACATGTGTGTGTTGTGTGTGTGTATGTGTGTGCGTGTGTACATGTGTGTGTGTGTATATGTGTGTGTGTGTGTGTGTACATGTGTGTGTGTGTGTACATATGTGTGTGTGTGTACATATGTGTGTGTGTGTGTGTGTGTGTGTTCCGTTTGTTTCTCCAACAAGGAGCGTGAAAACAGGAGGTGGAAGGCTCTCCAGTGACGTAAACATACTCTACGATTGGAATATGACCCCTCACAGTTGCACACAACGCATCAATCAAACGGAAACAGGTGATCGATTATTGCGGCAAGTCCTTTATCACTTATCCACCATTGTCAACTTAGCACAAGTCAACTTTGTCCACCATTGTCAAATAGCACAAGTCAAACTTTGTCCACCATTGTCAAATAGCACAAGTCAAACTTTGTCACCATTGTCAATAGCACAAGTCAACTTTGTCCCATTGTCAAATAGCACAAGTCAAACTTTGTCCACCATTGTCAAATAGGACAAGTAAACTTGCCACCATTGTCAAATAGCACAAGTCAAACTTGTCCATGTCAAATAGACAAGTCAAACTTTGTCCACCATTGTCAAATAGACAAGTCAAACTTTGTCCACATTGTCAAATAGCACAAGCAAACTTTGTCCACCATTGTCAAATAGCACAAGTCAAACTTTGTCACCGTTGTCAATAGCACAATCAAACTTTGTCACCATTGTCAAATAGCACAGTCAACTTTGTCCATGTCAATAGCACAAGTCAAACTTTGTCCACCATTGTCATCAGCACAGTCAAACTTTGTCCACCATTGTGGTGTGTGTGTGTGTGTGTGGTGTGTGTCTGTGTGTGTGTGTGTGTGTGTGTGTGTGTGTGTGTGTGTGTGTGTGTGTTATGTGTGTGTGTAATGTGTGTATGTGTCATGTGTGTGTGTGTGTGTTATGTGTGTGTGTTTTATGTGTGTGTGTGTTATGTGTGTGTGTGTTATGTGTGTGTGTGTGGTTATGTGTGTGTGTGTGTGTTATATGATGTGTGTGTGTTATGTGTGTGTGTGTGTGTGTGTGTGTGTGTGTGAGAGAGAGAGAGAGTGTGTGTTGTGTGTGTTTGTGTGTTTGTGTTAATGTGAGAGAGAGAGGTGTGTGTGTGAGAGAGAGAGAGAGAGAGAGATGAGGCGAGAGGGAGAGAGGAGTGTGTTTGAGAGAGAGAAGAGTGAGTGTGTGTGTGTGTGTGTGTGTGTGTGTGTGGAGTGTGTGTATGTGTGTGTGAGTGTAAGTGTGAGTGTGCGTGTTGTGTGCGTGTGTGTGTGTGTGCGCGCGCGCGGTGTATGTGTGTGGTGTGTGTGGTGTGTGTGTGGTGTCGTGTGTGTGTGTGTGTATACATAATGTATGTATTGCGTGTATGTGCGTATATCGTATATGTATACAATCTATGTGCTTGTGCATATGTGTGTGCATATGTGCTTGTGTGTGCCTGCGTGCGTGTGTGTGTTGGTTCGTCTCTAGCGAATGATACATGGCACATGCGAGCCACACTAAACCATATCACAACACACTATCCTGCAATAATGTAGATGATAATGGTCATATGAAACAGCCAGCAAGAACACTGACTCCGATCCAGTAATGATGTATTATAGATGAGGTGAGACAAATGATGTAATCAGTGTGTGTTATGTGTGTGTGTATGTGTGTGTTATGTGTGTGTGTGTTATGTGTGTGTGTACACATATGTACACACACACACACACACACGCACACACACCACGCACACAACACACACTCACACACACATACACACACTCACACACAAGGAATTTCTTAAGAATCATAGACTGTTCTGGCTGAACACCATTTCTGACTAACAACTACTTTTGCAGTGCAGTCTGCCTCCATCAAGACTGTCTCGTTTATTTTCTTTGCTGTCCATGGAACTCTAAACATTCTTCTTAGACACCACATCTCGGCTGCCTCAATTTTGTTCTGGCTTTGCTTAATGACTGTCCACGCCTCACAACCGTATAACATTGTCGGTTCTATATAACATTCAAGAACTCTCTTTCTGATGTTAATTGATAGGCATTTGTTGGTAAGAATGCTTTTTATCTTCTTGAATGCTGTTTTGGCTTGGCCGATTTTGCTGGGTATTTCTGATGTGCATCCGCCGTATAGTGAAATGATCGTTCACAGATATTTAAACGTATCAACCTGTGTCAAGGTTGTGCCATTTGCTGTTATTTTGCATGAGGGGATTTCATGTTTTTTGACTGATCACCATGACTTCAGTCTTCCTGCTGTTTAATTCCAACCCCTTACCTTTTCTTTCTATTTCTAGTATATTCACAAGGTTTTGTAGGTCCCTTTCACTTTCTGCAATTAGCACGGTGTCATCTGCGTACCGAATGTTGTTTATCATTTTTCCTCCAGCCTTTAATCCAGGATCTTCTTCTAGGTTTCTCATGATGTTTTCGTTGTAAAGTGAAAACAGATCTGGTGACAAAACACAACCCTGTCTGACTCCTTTTTGATATTTTGAAAAGAGCTTATATCGTTTTCTATTCTCATTGCAGCTGTTTGTTCCCAATACATATTTCTGATTATTCGTAGACCTTTTTAATCAATATTGAGTCTTTCTAGTTGGTTGATCAATTCTTCATGTCTTTCCCAATTGATAGCCTTGGTATAATCAACAAAGCATAAACATAAATCCTTATTCATCCCGATAGACCTCTGTATGATAGTTCTTAGGATGTATATGGCATTAATAGTTCCTTTCCCTTCGACAAATCCACACTGTTCTTCTGCTATTTCTCTTTTGATTCTATTCCTTGTCCTTATCATGATTATTCATAATAGGAATTTAGTTACATGACTCATCAAACTGATTGTGCGATGGAGTTCGGATTCTATAGCCTCTGTTTTCTTTGGAAGCGCAATGAAAATTGATTTTGATATATCTTTGAGGATTTTTCCAGTGTCATAAATCCCATTTAGGAGGACTGTTAATTTTCAATACCAAATTCCTCCAGGGCTTCAATCATCTCTGTAGTAATGTTGTCTGGTCCTGGGGTTTTTTCTAGTTTCATCTTTTTCAGTGTTGCTCTAACTTCATCTTTCATCATGGGTGGTCCTTCAACGTTCTTTCTTATAATAATGTGTTCTTCGTTTCTGTCATCAAAAAGGTCTTTAATGCACTTTCCCCATCTGTCTAATATTTTGTCCTTTTCCATGATAAGCATACCATCTTTCGATTTCAAGCAACCAGTTGATGTGTATGCATTTTTTCTCTGTGGACAAGTTCTTCAATTCTTCTGTACATACCCTGAGGATCCGTTTTGTGTCGGTCTTCTATTTCTTTGCATTTTGTTTATCATTTTCCCCCCAACCTTTAATCCAGGGTCTTCCTCTAGGTTTGATGTCTGTGTGTGACAGAGGTAATTATCAGTTTCCTATTTCAACAAATACAAAGAAAATGGCTCGGTGTCCCACCTGGTCTCACTGATGTTGCATTCTACTGTCGTCAAGCAATGCTGAAGCTACCTCTCAAATCCATAGTGGAGGAATACAAAGTTGGAAAAGCAAGACTGTTGAGCATGCTGGAGGAATCGGAAGACAATATCGTGAGATCAGTTCAGCCAAAGCTGAGAACTGGCAAAAAATGTAAAGTCCAAGAGGCTGTAAACAATGCCAAGAGAAACCTCAGCATCAAAGAAATAATTGGACACACGCAAACCAACAGACAGGGACTGGGAGCAACAAAAATGCAGTGGTGGTCCAAAGCCAAAAGGAAGGAAAAAAGAGACATGATCATACAGGAGTTGAAGAAAGAAGAAGATGTCAAAAGAGTGCAGAAGGCAGTCCAGCAAGGTCAACAGGGGCAATGGACAACATGGGACAGTGCACTCCAAAGAAGTCTCAGCTGGAACGATATGTGGCACATGGCTCCTCTAAGGATAAGCTTCCTCCTCAGATCTGTATATGACCTGCTCCCCTCGAATGCAAACTTAGTGAAATGGGGGAAATCAGACGACCCAGCATGTCCGCTCTGTCAGAAGAAACAAACAGTGGAACATGTCCTAAGCTCTTGCAAAGTAGCGCTAGCCCAAGGAAGGTATACATGGAGGCACAACCAAGTTCTGAAAGTGATCACAGACGTGGTTAGCGAAAAAACCATGACCCCAAACGCACCAATTGCTATGACAACGTTCTACAAAGCAGGAGGGAAACAGGTCTGGCCCGAAATTGCTATGACAACAGCACATTGCCAAAGGGTCTTCTGGATGGAGCAGTCGACTGGGAGTGTACAGCAGACCTCCCAGAGTGGAGAAATTACCCAGATGTCATCAGCAAGACAGGCATGAGACCAGACATCGCTCTCCACTCTGACTCCTCGAAACAAGTGATTCTGATAGAACTCACTGTGCCATACGAAAGCAGAATGGAAGAAGCACATATCTACAAGACCGAAAAATACGCCGATCTTGCCAGCACCCTGAAGAAGCAGGTCTGCGGGTCAAAATCTTCGCCATAGAGGTCGGGGCAAGAGGGTTTGTGGGCACCTCCGCTTATGATCTCATGAAACAACTCGCCATTTCTGGGAAGAAGAGGACTAGAGCCCTTAAAGCGATGGCAGAGGCAGCAGAAAGGAGCTCAAGCTGGATATGGGCAAGGAGGAACCAAAAGTGAACTTCATAAGGATTAAATTCCCTACAGATGATGTGTGCCCCGTTAGCACATTGGTAAAACCGCGTACCGCAGTTCTGAAGCGCAGAATCGCCCAGGTTCGCTCCCCGGCGTGGGGGAAAAAAAAAAGAAAAAAAAGACAACAGCAGAAGGGCATCCAGGAGTCATGACCTGGATGTGGCCCGGCCCCCCGAGAGTGTAAGGAGTTCAGGGCCGAAACACTTGTCTAAAGGGGGTTACTTCTCTGAAGACCTTCTGTTGTCTAGCTCTCCCTAGATTTCTTTCTACCTACATGTCTGTGGTGTGACAGAGGTATAATTATCTGTCTCCTATTTCATGTCTATGGTGTGACAGAGATAATTATGTCTCCTATTTCATATCTATGACCTGATGTAGCGAGTTGCCTGTCTCTTCATTCATGTTTACGTCTGAACGAGCCTGTTGCCTGTCTTTGTGTCTGTGTCTCTATTTCAACACAGAAGAAATGATATTGATTGGATCACTCCCCACTGAATTACATCATTTGTCTCACCTCATCTATGAATACATCATTATGGATCGGAGTCAGTGTTCTTGCTGGCTGTTTCATATGACCATTATCATCTACATTATTGCAGGATAGTGTGTTATGATATGGTTTAGTGTGGCTCGCATGTGCCATGTATCATTCGCTAGAGACGAACCAACACACACCGCATGCAGGCACACACAAGCACATATGCACACACATATGCACAAGCCATAGATGTATACAATACGATATACGCACATACACGCAATACACACATTATGGACACACACACACACACACGCACAACACACACGCACTCACACTCACACACACATACACACACACACACACACACACACACACCACACAAACACACACACACACCACACACACTACACACCACCCTACCTCTCGCCACACACACACACACACTCGCTCTCTTTCCACACACACACACACACACACACACACACACACACACACTTACACACACAACACACACAACACACACAACTACCACACACACACACACACACACACACACACACACACACATACAGTCTACACTATCCACAAAACGAAATGATATTTTCACTCAGGTTTTATCGAGCTGAATAGTATGGATTGAAACATTTCATGATTAAAACTTAATGGACATTTCTACAAACAATATTTTTGATATTGTGTATAAAGTTTTTACGGTAAAAGAATTGTACTGGGCAACATGTGACTAAACTCTTTTTTACGGATATAATAAAGTACACCTTCTGACTAAAATTAAACCAAAGTTCTTTAATTCCAAATTAGTAGCACAGTAACGCCAATGCATTTAATTTAAACGAGATGAAAAAGCAGTTCATCGCACTCAGATAAGTCCATATGCGCTCGACAAAATCTGCCAGTAATGGTGTAGCAGACTCCTAGAGCCTGCGCAAGAGCTCTGTGCGCTGACAAGATCTTGACTCGGAAGCAGGGGTGGGTGGGTGGGTGGGTTATGAAACACAAAGCTGACACCAGGTAGACCCAGGGAGAAAATATTGGACGGACTTGCAGGTGGCTAAGACAAAGAGGGTGGAAGAGATGCTTGAGGCAACAAGGGATAGAAACAGATGGAAGGCCATGATAGCCAGCGCCATGAGGCAAGGCACTTGATGACGATGATGAAAGCTGACACCGCCAGAACGATTGGAACATTCAGGTGGGCAGTGAACAGGTAAGTTGTTATTTATTTGTCGTCTGCATCGCAGAAATGACTCAGGTAGAAACAGGCCCTTACAGGTACTTCAGTGTACTCCAGCATTGGGCAGCACAGCCGTTCTCACACTTATGTACACTGTAAACAAGACAGTTAACCAATAGAGCCATCTGTAAACGCAGCTCTGCTGGGACGTTTTCAAAGATCGCCACAGTGGAAGAGAGCGGTCCATTGTTTCAGTGGACAGGGTCTGGCCTGTGTTTGTCCACGTCAACCCCTCCTTCATGCATTCACTGGTAGAAGAACATTCTAGGAGGTCATATTAAGACAGGCGGGGTCAGAGCCCCAGCGTGCTCTGATCCACTCTGTATAAATGAAAAGTGAAAATAACACAAGGAGAATACAGACCCACAGAGAACACAGACCCACAGAGAACACAGACCCACAGAGAACATAGACACAGTGAGACAGAACGGTCAGTCAGTCACGGTGGTGTTAGGAGATGGGCCACTCAACTTGGCCGAGGTGCTGAGCCTTTGCCAGAAACATGTAGTGAAGGTATGTTGATATTTTATTTCAATGTAGGGTTTAGGGCTGATAGGCAAAGAAGTAAGGTTGCTTTAGGACGTAGGCAAATAAGAATAAGAGGAAGAATGATTATACAATACAATACAATATTTTATTTATATAGTGCAAAATCTTGATAAAATCAAATCTAAGCGCTTAAACAGACCCCCACACGCACGCACGCCCCACACACCACACACACACACACACACACACACACACACACACACACACACACACCACGCACACGGCTATAAATGGGGAGAAAGAATAAAAGCAATGGAAAATTATAGAGAGCATATATGCTTTCAGTTGAATATGTTTAATTAAAGAAACTATATTGAATTGTAATGCTATGTGTGGACTGCTTTTGAAACTCATTGCTAGTGTGCTTAGAGCGTTTCTACTCGTCTCTCTCCTTTCTCGTCGTTGTGTTGGTCTCTAGATAGAAAGGTAATTCCACATAAACATTCCCCACATTCCACAACAAAACCCAAAATTCCCTCCCGTGACATCTGTATCGGAGCTGCTCCATCAGCTGAACTACGCCACCGGCGTCAACACATACGTCACAGTCACCGTGACGTAGTGGTTATCGTAACACACTGACGATCCGTGTGGAAGGTGTAGGTTTGAATCACTGGAGGATTGAACTTTGATCGGCACCAATCAGGAGCAAAGAGTTATACAATCCCAGGAAATAAGTGGCATCACACAAGTCGATTGTTGTCCACGTCATGGATGCTTCAGCGAGGGTGATGTTCATACTTCCTTACCAACACTGCGGGTGTTTGTATCTCTCGGTACTGGCTGATACTGACTTTACTTTCTCTATCCGTTTGTACTGTGAAACGCTACAGGAGATGATGCTACGATCTGTGTAGCTAGAAAGTTTCAGTTTCAGTTTTTCAAAGATGACGTCTCCGCGCTCGGAACGAATTCGATATGCACTAACGCCACAGGCGCCGTGTGTATGGTGATCATGACACAAGCCTTAAGTCTGCACATAAACCCATGAGCTGGCCAGGTCCTGAGTAAACAGTGAGCTAAAAGCCCGCCATAGTCTGTTGTAAGATGTATAGTATATCTGCCACTACATTTGTCCAGGTCCGTGCTGTTCTTCCTCTTGTTCTGGAGATGGTGCAGCGTCGTGGTGCGCGGATGGTGTTCCGCGACTACAGTTACAACAGCAGTGTCACAGAAATGTTGAAAATGCTAAACTGGGACAGCCTCGCAGACCGTAGGAGGGACGCCAAACTCATCTTATTGTACAAGATTATTAACCACCTGGCAGAAGTCCCCACCGACAACATCCTAATCCCAGCAGACCCCCGAACCCGAGCCAAACACCCTTACAAATACAAGTCGATCCAAAGCAAAACCACGACATATCGCCACTCCTTCTTCGTCAGCATCACTGGACCCTGGAACGACCTTCCTGCAGAAGTAGTGGAGAGCCCGACTGTTACATCCTTCAAATCGAGGCTCAAATCTCCTCCGACGGCGCGTCGATAACAGCGCCACCACCCATCGCTGCGATACTCCTGAAGGGAGATTTAGCGATTACAGAACAGAACAGAACAGAACAGAACAGAACAGAACAGAACAGAACAGAACAGAACAGAACAGAACAGAACAGACAGACAGACAGAACAGACAGAACAGAACAGAGACAGAACAGAACAGAACAGCAACAGAACAGAACAGAACAGAACAGAACAGACTGAACTGAAGCCCAGCATCTAGGATTGTCAAGGGCAGATCCCTTGATGCCATGTTGTGCAGTACGAAGGTTGATAGATTGCTACCTGAATCCAGCTCTTCGTCCTCTTTGTGGACGTCGAAATTGGATAATCCAGCTAACAGCGCTCTGGTGATCCTACCACCGGTTTATCAAGGCGGTAGTGGATGGAGACTTGCTGAAGGAAAGAAACAGTTGGTTGATATCAAATAACTTATGAAAGAATGGGTAGTGAACGATATTGTCATGCGTTGCTCATCCACAAAGAAAATCCCTACCGTCCTCCTCTTCATCCCCATTCTCACATACAAAGAATCACTGCATTATGGAAAACAAACAACAAAACAAACAAACAGAGAAATAAACAGACACACAAACAACAAACAAACAAACAAGCAAACAAACGAACGAACGAACAAACGATCAACAAACAAACGAACGAACGAACAAAAAACCAAAAACACAACAAAAACACAACAAAACAAAACAAAAACAACAACAAACAAACAAACAACAAACAAACAAACAAACAAACAAACAAACAAACAAACAACAAAAACAACAAACAAAAACAAACAACAAACAAACAAACAAACAAACAAACAAACAAACATACTCCAGATACTGTGGCTGTCTACACCCTATTTTCAGGGTGACCTCAGGTTAGAAAGAATTGATGCATGTTGGACAGTTGCATTGTCACGTAAAAAACAAAACAAAACAAAACAACAAAAGAAAACAAAACAAACATTACAAAACAAAACAAACACAAAACAAACAAACAACAACAAAACAAACAAACAAACAAAACAATACAAAACAATACAATACAAAACAATACAAAACAAAACAACGCAAAACAATACAAAACAACACATACATTACAAAATAAAACAAAATAAAAAAAATAAAACAAAATAACAAACAAAACACAACAAAACAAACAAAACAAATCAAACAAACAAACAAATACAATACAAACAAAATAAAATACAAACAAACAAAACAATACAAACAAATACAATACAAACAATACAAAACAATACAAACAAACAAAACAATACAACAAAACAAATACAAAACAATACAACAAAACAATACAACAAAACAATACAACAAAAACAATACATACAAAACAATACACAAACAACATACAACAAAACAATACATACAAAACAATACAACACAAAACAATACACACAAAACAATACACACAAAACAATACAACAAACAACAACACACACACAAAACAATACAACAAAACAATACATACAAACAATACAACAAAACAATACATACAAAACAATACATACAAAACAATACATACAAAACAATACAACAAAACAATACACAAACAACAAAACAATACATACAAAACAATACATACAAAACAATACATACAAAACAATACATACAAAACAATACATACAAAACAATACAACAAAACAATACACACAAAACAAAACATACAAAAACAATACATACAAAACAATACATACAAAACAATACATACAAAAAAAAACAATACATACAAAACAATACAACAAAACAATACATACAAAAACAATAAAATACACAAAAACAATACATACAAAACAACAACAACATACAAAACAATACACACAAAACAATACAACAAACAAAACAAACATACACACAAAACAATACATACAAAAAAACAAAACATACAAAACAAAACAACAAAACAATACAACAACAATACACCAAAACAATACATACAAAAACAATACATACAAAAACAATACAATCAAAACAATACATAACAAAACAATACACACAAAACAATACATACAAAACAATACACACAAAACAATACATACAAAACAATACACACAAAACAATACATACAAAACAATACACACAAAACAATACATACAAAACAATACACACAAAACAATACACACAAAACAATACACACAAAAATACATACAAAACAATACATACAAAACAAAACAATACACACAAAACAATACACACAAAACAATACACACAAAACAAAACATACAAAACAAAACAATACAAAACAATACATACAAAACAATACACACAAAACAATACATACAAAACAATACATACAAAACAATACATACAAAACAATACACACAAAACAATACATACAAAACAATACATACAAAACAATACACACAAAACAATACACACAAAACAATACATACAAAACAATACATACAAAACAATACATACAAAACAATACACACAAAACAATACATACAAAACAATACATACAAAACAATACACACAAAACAATACACACAAAACAATACACCCAAAACAATACATACAAAACAATACACACAAAACAATACATACAAAACAATACATACAAAACAATACATACAAAACAATACTACAAAACAAAACAATACAAAACAATACACACAAAACAATACACACAAAACAATACATACAAAACAATACATACAAAACAATACACACAAAACAATACATACAAAACAATACACACAAAACAATACATACAAAACAATACATACAAAACAATACATACAAAACAATACATTCAAAACAATACATACAAAACAATACATACAAAACAATACATACAAAAACAATACACACAAAACAATACACACAAAACAATACACACAAAACAATACACACAAAACAATACATACAAAACAATACATACAAAACAATACACACAAAACAATACATACAAAACAATACACACAAAACAATACATACAAAACAATACACACAAAACAATACACACAAAACAATACACACAAAACAATACATACAAAACAATACACACAAAACAATACAAAACAATACATACAAAACAATACATACAAAACAATACATACAAAACAATACACACAAAACAATACACACAAAACAATACAAAACAATACATACAAAACAATACATACAAAACAATACAAAACAATACACACAAAACAATACAAAACAATACATACAAAACAATACATACAAAACAATACATACAAAACAATACACACAAAACAATACAAAACAATACATACAAAACAATACACACAAAACAATACATACAAAACAATACACACAAAACAATACATACAAAACAATACATACAAAACAAAACAATACAAAACAATACATACAAAAACAATACACACAAAACAATACATACAAAACAATACACACAAAACAATACATACAAAACAATACATACAAAACAATACACACAAAACAATACATACAAAACAATACACACAAAACAATACACACAAAACAATACACACAAAACAATACATACAAAACAATACATACAAAACAATACATACAAAACAATACACACAAAACAATACATACAAAACAATACATACAAAACAATACATACAAAACAATACATACAAAACAATACATACAAAACAATACATACAAAACAATACACACACAAAACAATACAACAAAACAATACACACAAAACAATACATACAAAACAATACATACAAAACAAAACATACACAAACACTACAAAACAATACAAAACAATACAACAAACAAAAACAAAACCAATACAATACAACAAAACAATACAAAACAACAATGCAATACATACAAACAATACAAAACAATACAAAATACAAACAATACAAAACAAAAATACAAACAAAACAAAACAAAACAATACAAACAAAACAATACAAAACAAAATACAATACAAAACAAACATACAACAAAACAATACAAATAATACATACAACAAAACAAAACAAAATCAAAACAAAAAAAATAAAACAAACAAAAACAAAACAAAAACAAAAAAACCAATACAATACAAAACAAAACAAAACCAAAAAAAAAAGACAAATGAAAGAAAATTTGAAAAATAGAAATGATATATAAAAACCAGCTTAACACACTAAACACTGTGAGATGTGTTGTATCACAACAAAGGTTTGAGCCTGGCCTGGTATTTCAGACGTTTGTATGGCGTGGGCTGACCATAGTTAGTGTTCCAGGACGGGGGCCTGGCCAGCGCGTGCATGTACTTCTTGCGGGCCATGTCCAGTCTCACCAGCTCCTCCTTGCCCAGCCGTTTCCTCCGTACGTAGCCCGGGGCGTCAGCAGGCGTTCCCCTCCCGTCTAGCCCCGCAGGTGGCGGTCTTCCCGGGGCCAGGCGGTGGTGAGGACGACAGGCGTTTTGCCGCAGCCAGTGACGCCAGGTGTGAGTGGACTGATCGGGGTGGAAGCCCAGGCTGTGATAGGTGGGAGGTTCCATGCAGGGGAAGTAACTACACCTGTCCCGGAGAATGCCCCCCAGGTGACACTGCTTCTCGAGCTTATAAAGCCCCTCCACCGATCTGCTGGTCGCATCTGATGACGAAAGTTGCGGGACGTCGACAGTGTGAGATGGGGGGCTGCTTTCTGTGTAAGCTGGAGATGCTGGGGTTTGGGGTGCTGGGTCTGCCACAGTTTCCAGATGTTGTGATGGCTGAGGCGTCTGCAGACCAATTTTCATAGTGTGTGTGTCAGTGGGCTGTGAGTCACCAGGAATCTGAGGAAGACAAGTTGTCTCGTTTTGTTGTATATCTGGTGGGTGTGTTTTCAACGTGTCTCTTTCGTTCTGTGAATTTTTGTGCGATTCTGTCTTCTTGTACCTGTCATTGCTAAAAACGTTCTGCCCGAACCCTCTGTACTGACCAGACGGGGGCAGAGACCTGGAAGACCGGGGAATAATAGTGGTCTTGAAGGGCAGTCCCACAGTGTAGGGAACTTTCGTGCTGCTGCTGGTGCTGCCACCTGCTCTCCGCAGATGAACTTTACCTTTTCGGCCTGAAGTTTCTGGTGCCAAGCTTGCTAGCTCGCTTCTGGTGCTTTTCTTCAACATTGGTGAAGAGTCAGGTTGTTTACTGGAATCTTGATGCTGCTGGACACCGCTGTTGTCTTTATTCTTAAGGACTGGATGGAGGTGGGTAGTAACAGGTAACAGACCTTCATTCGTGGCACAAGTCTGGTGTACTGACTCTGATACCATCACGTCGTTTTCACATACTGGAACACTTGAAGACAGAGTCAAGCTGGGGAGTCTGTATTCCTGCTGCTCTGTGTCAAGATCACGCTGAAAGTGCCCGGCAACCAAGGCGTTTCGGGGAGATATTTCAGGAAGCCGTCTGGGCACGTGCAGATGGTGGAGCTCCTGGTGTAACTGTCTGACAGCGCGTGCTCTCTCCGTCTCCAGTGCCGCCATATGGCGCTCCAGGAGAGACAGGTGTAGTGCCAGACGACGGGTGTGGACAGCATTGCTGCGCCGTGTTTTGAGGGCTGGCGGCTGGTCCATCTCCTGGGGTCCACGTACACGGCTCCTGCTGGTGCCGGCAGCTGGGATGAGGCAGTAAGCGTGCATGTGTGGTGGGTAACGCTACTGGCAGTCTGGTCACTTTCAGGTGTATAAACAGTCTGGTCACTATAAACAGTGTGGTCACTTTCAGGTGTATAAACAGTGTGGTCACTATAAACAGTGTGGTCACTATCAGGTGTATAAACAGTGTGGTCACTACAGGTGTTATAAACAGTGTGGTCACTATCAGGTGTATAAACAGTGTGGTCACTATAAACAGTGTGGTCACTATCAGGTGTATAAACAGTGTGGTCACTATAAACAGTCTGGTCACTATCAGGTGTATAAACAGTGTGGTCACTATAAACAGTCTGGTCACTATCAGGTGTATAAACAGTGTGGTCACTATAAACAGTGTGGTCACTATCAGGTGTATAAACAGTGTGGTCACTATAAACAGTCTGGTCACTATCAGGTGTATAAACAGTGTGGTCACTTATAAACAGTGTGGTCACTATCAGGTGTATAAACAGTGTGGTCACTATCAGGTGTATAAACAGTGTGGTCACTATAAACAGTGTGGTCACTATCAGGTGTATAAACAGTGTGGTCACTATAAACAGTGTGGTCACTATCAGGTGTATAAACAGTGTGGTCACTATAAACAGTGTGGTCACTATAACAGTGTGGTCACTATCAGGTGTATAAACAGTGTGGTCACTATCGGTGTATAAACAGTGTGGTCACTATAACAGTGTGGTCACTATATATAACAGTGTGGTCACTACAGGTGTTATAAACAGTGTGGTCACTATAAACAGTGTGGTCACTATCAGGTGTATAAACAGTGGTGGTCCAGTATCAGGTGTATAAACAGTGTGGTCACTATCAGGTGTATAAACAGTGTGGTCACTTTCAGGTGTATAAAACAGTTGGTCACAAAACAGGTGTCACTAACAGGTGGTATATCAGGTGGACTATAAACAGTGGTGGTCACTATCAGGTGTATAAACAGTGGTGGTCACTATCAGGTGTATAACAGTGTGGTCACTATCAGGTGTATAAACAGTTGGTCACTATAAAACAGTGTGGTCACTATCAGGTGTATAAACAGTGTGGTCACTATCAGGTGTATAAACAGTGTGGTCACTATCAGGTGATAAACAGTGTGGTCACTATCAGGTGTATAAACAGTGTGGTCACTACAGGTGTATAAACAGTGTGGTCACTATCAGGTGTATAAACAGTGTGGTCACTTTAGTGTATAAACAGTGTGGTCACTATCAGGTGTATAAACAGTGTGGTCACTATCAGGTGTATAAACAGTGTGGTCACTATCAGGTGTATAAAACAGTGTGGTCACTATCAGGTGTATAAACAGTGTGGTCACTTTCAGGGTATAAACAGTGTGGTCACTATCAGGTGTATAAACAGTGTGGTCACTATCAGGTGTATAAACAGTGTGGTCACTATCAGGTGTATAAACAGTGGTGGTCACTATCAGGTGTATAAACAGTGTGGTCACTTTCAGGTGTATAAACAGTGTGGTCACTATCAGGTGTATAAACAGTGTGGTCACTTATCAGGTGTATAAACAGTGTGGTCACTATCAGGTGTATAAACAGTGTAGGTCACTATCAGTGTATAAACAGTGTGGTCACTATCAGGTGTATAAACAGTGTGGTCACTATCAGGTGTTAAACAGTGTGGTCACTATCAGGTGTTAAACAGTGTGGTCACTATCAGGTGTATAAACAGTGTGGTCACTATCAGGTGTATAAACAGTGTGGTCACTATCAGGTGTATAAACAGTGTGGTCACTATCAGGTGTTAAAAGTGTGGTCACTATCAGGTGTATAACAGTGTGGTCACTATCAGGTGTATAAACAGTGTGGTCACTATAGGTGTTAAACAGTGTGGTCACTATCAGGTGTATAAACAGTGTGGTCACTATCAGGTGTATAAACAGTGTGGTCACTATCAGGTGTTAAACAGTGTGGTCACTATCAGGTGTTAAAAGTGTGGTCACTATCAGGTGTATAAACAGTGTGGTCACTATCAGGTGTATAAACAGTGTGGTCACTATCAGTGTATAACAGTGTGGTCACTATCAGGTTTATAAACAGTTGGTCACTATCAGGTGTATAAACAGTGTGGTCACTATCAGGTGTATAACGTGTGGTCACTATCAGTGTGGTATACAGTGGTATACAGTGTGTCATATAACAGTGTGGTCACTATCAGGTGTATAAACAGTGTGGTCACTATCAGGTGTATAACAGTGTGGTCACTATCAGGTGTTAAACAGTGTGGTCACTATAAAACAGTGTGGTCACTATCAGGTGTATAAACAGTGTGGTCATATCAGGTGTATAAACGTGTGGTCACTATAAACGTGTGGTCACTTCAGGTGTTAAACAGTGTGGTCACTATCAGGGTATGTATAACAGTGTGGTCACTATCAGGTGTATAACGTGTGGTCACTATAACAGTGTGTCACTATAAACAGTTGGTCACTATCAGGTGTTAAACAGTGTGGTCACTATAGGTGTATAAACAGTGTGGTCACTATCAGGTGTATAAACAGTGTGGTCACTATCAGGTGTATAAACAGTGTGGTCACTATCAGGTGTATAAACAGTGTGGTCACTATCAGGTGTATAAACAGTTGGTCACTATCAGGTGTATAAACAGTGTGGTCACTATCAGGTGCATAAACAGTGTGGTCACTATCAGGTGTATAAACAGTGTGGTCACTATCAGGTGCATAAACAGTGTGGTCACTATCAGGTGCATAAACAGTGTGTGGGTCACTATAAACAGTGTGGTCACTATCAGAGTATAAACAGTGTGGTCACTATCAGGTGTATAAACGTGTGGTCACTATCAGGTTTTAAAAGTGTGGTCACTATCAGGTGTATAAACAGTGTGGTCACTATCAGGTGTATAAACAGTTGTGGTCATATTAGGTGTATAAAACAGTGTGGTCACTATAAACAGTGTGGTGGTCAGTATCAGGTGTATAAACAGTGTGGTCACTATCAGTGTATAAAGGTGTGGTCACTATCAGGTGTATAAACAGTGTGGTCACTATCAGGTGTATAAATAGTGTGGTCACTATCAGGTGTATAAATAGTGTGGTCACTATCAGGTGTATAAACAGTGTGGTCACTATCAGGTGTATAAACAGTGTGGTCACTATCAGGTGTATAAACAGTGTGGTGGTCACTATCAGGTGTATGAACAGTGGTGGTCACTATCAGGTGTATAAACAGTGTGGTCACTATCAGGTGTATAAACAGTGTGGTCACTATCAGGTGTATAAACAGTGTGGTGGTCACTATCAGGTGTATGAACAGTGGTGGTCACTATCAGGTGTATAAACAGTCTGGTCACTATAAACAGTGTGGTCACTATCAGGTGTATAAACAGTCTGGTCACTATAAACAGTGTGGTCACTATCAGGTGTATATAAACAGTCTGGTCACTATCAGGTGTATAAACAGTCTGGTCACTATAAACAGTGTGGTCACTATCAGGTGTATAAACAGTCTGGTCACTATCAGGTGTATAAACAGTGTGGTGGTCACTATCAGGTGTATAAGCAGTGTCTGGTCACTATCAGGTGTATAAACAGTCTGGTCACTATAAACAGTGTGGTCACTATCAGGTGTATAAACAGTCTGGTCACTATCAGGTGTATAAACAGTGTGGTGGTCACTATCAGGTGTATAAACAATGTGGTGGTCATTATCAGGTGTATAAACAATGTGGTCACTATCAGGTGTATAAACAATGTGGTGGTCACTATCAGGTGTATAAACAATGTGGTGGTCACTATCAGGTGTATAAACAGTGTGGTCACTATCAGGTGTATAAACAATGTGGTCACTATCAGGTGTATAAACAATGTGGTGGTCACTATCAGGTGTATAAACAGTGTGGTCACTATCAGGTGTATAAACAGTGTGGTCACTATAAACAGTGTGGTCACTATAAACAGTGTGGTCACTATAAACAGTGTGGTCACTATCAGGTGTATAAACAGTGTGGTCACTATAAACAGTGTGGTCACTATCAGGTGTATAAACAGTGTGGTCACTATAAACAGTGTGGTCACTATCAGGTGTATAAACAGTGTGGTCACTATAAACAGTGTGGTCACTATCAGGTGTATAAACAGTGTGGTCACTATCAGGTGTATAAACAGTGTGGTCACTATCAGGTGTATAAACAGTGTGGTCACTATCAGGTGTATAAACAGTGTGGTCACTATCAGGTGTATAAACAGTGTGGTCACTATAAACAGTGTGGTCACTATCAGGTGTATAAACAGTGTGGTCACTATCAGGTGTATAAACAGTGTGGTCACTATCAGGTGTATAAACAGTGTGGTCACTATAAACAGTGTGGTCACTATAAACAGTGTGGTCACTATAAACAGTGTGGTCACTATAAACAGTGTGGTCACTATCAGGTGTATAAACAGTGTGGTCACTATCAGGTGTATAAACAGTGTGGTCACTATCAGGTGTATAAACAGTGTGGTCACTATCAACAGTGTGGTCACTATCAGGTGTACAGGGACACCACTAACAATGTGGTCATCAGTCAGGTCCAGTGAGGACAATAACTGTTTATTGAGAGTGACGGACACTCATCACAGTCGTACAGACAGCTTTCAGTTTTTAGTCCAGACAGTAAGCGTACACTGAATGACATACACACACCATGCTGAAAAGTCTTTGTATCGGTCAAGTCTGACGAAGACATTCACCACGAGTGGTGGACACCCCCCTCACAGTAGTGTGGTCAGTTGTAAACAACACAATAACTTCAGAGTGTATTGTGTATAAGGGACTCTCCACGCTACGGTGAAGACAAGCAAGTCAGTCTTGACGACAGCAGGAACGCATAATGAATGATGGTTAAACTCCACACAAGCAGTATTAATCGGGAAACCATTTGACTGTGGTGAAAACTTTTGAGTGGCGAGTGATGAGCAGACTACTTCGCTACAAAAAACAGTCTGGATAGGGCAGGTTCATGGAAGAACTGACATCAGCTCCAAGTCAGTGTGACATCAGCTCCAAAGTCACTGTGACCATCAGACTTCCACAAGTCAGTGTGACTTCAGCACCAACGTCAGTGTGACATCAGCACCAAATTCAGTGTGACATAGCACCAAGTCAGTGTGACATCAGCTCCAAGTCAGTGTGACATCAGCACACAAAGTCAGTGTGACATCAGCACAAAGTCAGTGTGACAGCACCAAAGTCAGTGTGACATCAGCACCAAAGTCAGTGTGACATCAGCACCAAAGTCAGTGTGACATCAGCTCCAAAGTCAGTGTGACATCAGTACC
>JAPXFY010000012.1:86671941-86676941 GCA_030674185.1 Monoplex corrugatus | reverse complement strand
CAGATCTGTTTTTCGTCCCCTTCCAAAGGACTGATGTTCAGTTCGTTTCGGTCAAACTGAGGAGAAAAGTCGAGACTTCAACGGGAAACGAACCCTGGAACCTCGAGTTAAGTTATTGGCAGGCCAACGTCTGACCTTCGCCACTCTTCTTCTCCTGTGCTAGATTAAGAAACCATCCACAACAATGTGAGACGTTTTTTGATGATATTTCAATGTTGACAGATTATTCATACCTCAGCTTAGATATCCCAGCAGGGGTGCTAGTCTTTCCGATAATACGATTAAGTCTCGTGCTCTTCAGAACTTAAAGAACCAATGACGTCCGGCGTTGTTTGGAGTTTGTTCAAGATGGAATCACCGAGCTCGGACAACTCTATAGGCGCTCCATCAAAACCTGCCATCAATTATCTGACAGACTTCCTGAGCCTGCGCAAAACCCTCTGCACTGGCAAACGGGGAAAGGGGAGAAAGGACCTATCAAACACTAAGCTGACACCACTAGAATGATGGAAACATGAAGATGGGCAGCCAACAGGCCAGTGGACCTATCAAACACTAAGCTGACACCACCAGAATGATGGAAACATAAGATGGGCAGCCAAACAGGCCAGTGGACCTATCAAACAGTAAGCTGACACCACCAGAATGATGGAAACATTAAGATGGGCAGCCAACAGACCAGTGGACCTATCAAACACTAAGCTGACACCACCAGAATGATGGAAACATTAAGATGGTCAGCCAACAGGCCAGTGGACTATCAAACACTAAGCTGACACCACCAGAATGATGGAAACATTAAATGGGCAGCAAACAGGCCAGTGGACCTATCAAACACTAAGCTGACACCACCAGAATGATGGAAACATTAAATGGGCAGCCAACAGGCCAGTGGACCTATCAAACAGTAAGCTGACACCACCAGAATGATGGAAACATTAGAGATGGCAGCGAACAGGCCAGTGGACCTATCAAACCTAAGCTGACACCACCAGAATGATGGAAACATTAAGATGGGCAGCCAACAGGCCAGTGGACCTATCAAACACTAAGCTGACACCACCAGAATGATGGAAACATTCAGATGGGCAGCAACAGACCAGTGGACCTATCAAACAGCTAAGCTGACACCACCAGAATGATGGAAACATTAATGAGGCAGCCAACAGACCAGTGGACCTATCAAACACTAAGCTGAACCACCAGAATGATGGAAACATTAAAATATGGGCAGCCAAACAGGCCACTTTTTGATGTTGTGGGCAGGGATTTGAACTCAAGAGATTGGATTTTTTTAGTACATGACTCTACCAACCAGCCAATGACAACAAAGAAATCGCTTTTGGCGAAATCCCGTTTGTAAGTTCCCTTTTGTAGGTAAACAAATATGTACATAACAGACCAATATGATGGCGACTTGCTTTTCCAAGGGAAAGCAATTGCATTTCTACTTTGAAAAAAAAAAAAAAAAAAAAAGAAACAAAAAACAACAACAACAACAACAACAAAGCCACATACTTACATGCTCAAAGTCAGACAATAATGTCTACAGATATCAGCAAACAAGATAAGACGGTCAGTCTGCTTGTATTTGAAAGGCGAAGAAAAGAAGTTTAAGGGCCGAAACACTTTCTTGACAGGAGTTTCTCCTCTGAGGACCTTCTGCTGTCCGGCTCTGCCCAGAGTTTCTTGCTACTCACAAGATGCACGAGTTGTGAATCATGATCAACTTATAACGTGTGTCTGTCAATCAGTGATTCAACTTATAACGTGTGTCTGTGTGAATCAGTGATTCAACTTATATCGTCTGTCTGTGTGAATCAATGATTCAACTTATAACGTGTCTGTGTGAATCAGTCATTCAACTTATAACGTGTGTCTGTGCTGATATCAAACGTGTATCATTCAACTTATAACGTGTGTCTGTGATCAGTGATTCAACTTATAACGTGTGTCTCGTGTGAATCAGTGATTCAACTTATAACGTGTGTTCTGTCAATCAGTGATTCAACTTATAACGTGTGTCTTGTGAATCAGTGATTCAACTTATAACGTGTGTCTTGTAATCAATGATTCAACTTATAACGTGTTCTGTGTCAATCAATGATTCAACTTATAACGTGTGTCTGCTGTCAATCAATGATTCAACTTATAACGTGTGTCTTGTCGAATCAATGATTCAACTTATAACGTGTGTCTTGTCAATCAATGATTCAACTTATAACGTGTGTCGTGTGCAATCATGATTCAACTTATAACGTGTGTCTGGTCAATCAGTGATTCAACTTATAACGTGTGTCTATGTCGAATCAGTGATTCAACTTATAACGTGTGTCTGTGAATCAGTGATTCAACTTATAACGTGTGTCTATGTGAATCAGTGATTCAACTTAAACGTGTGTCTGTGTGAATCAGTGATTCAACTTATAACGTGTGTCTGTGTGAATCAGTGATTCAACTTACAACGTGTGTCTGTGTGAATCATGATTCAACTTATAACGTGTGTCTGTGTCAATCAGTGATTCAACTTACAACGTGTGTCTGTGTGAATCAATGATTCAACTTATAACGTGTGTCTGTGAATCAGTGATTCAACTTATAACGTGTGTCTGTGTGAATCAGTGATTCAACTTATAACGTGTGTCTCTGTCAATCAGTGATTCAACTTATAACGTGTGTCTCGGCCTTTGGACTACAAAACGGTTGTCCGGACGTGTGCAGAAAGCTGGGTGATTGTACACCGCCTGGAGGGTTCAGGGAGGAAAACGACAAGTGTCTCATTCATCACACTTGTAACCTTCACTTGTAAACACCGTGTGTCAAGTTGGTGGCCCTCACAACGGCTTGTGCACTTTGCCTGTTGGCGCCACTGTGTCCAGCACACACTATATAATTCCAAGCTTTGATCAAGAGGGTTGAATCGTATTCCATATGCGCTCCACGATAATAGTATAATAATAATAATGGTGATAGGGATAATAATGATAATGATGATGATGATGATGATGCTGACGATGACGGCAACAACAACAAAAAAACAGAATGATGATAACAACTCCACCACCACCACCACCACCAGCATCAATAACAACAAAAATAACAATGAATAATAACAATAACAATAATAATAATAATAAATAATAATAACATGATAATAATATAAAATGTAATAACAAATCAAAAGAATAAAATTAACAATATAATGAGAAAAAAAGAAGAAGAAATGATAAAAAAAATAATAAAAAAAGAAGAAGAAAAGAAAAGAAAAGAGAAAAAGAAGAAGAAGAAGAAGAAGAAGAAGAAGAAGAAGAAGAAGAAGAAGAAGAAGAAGAAGAAGAAGAAGAAGAAGAAGAAGAAGAAGAAGAAGAAGAAGAAGAGAAGAAGAGAAGAAGAACAAGAAAAAAAGAAAGAGAAGAAAGAAAGAAGAAGAAGAAGAAAGAAGAAAGAAAGAAAAAAAGAAGAGAAAGAAAGAAAGAAGAAGACAGAAGAAAGAAAGAAAGAAGAAAGAAGAAGAAGAAAGAAGAAGAAGAAAAGAAGAGAAGAAAAGACAAGAAGAAGAAGAAAGAAAGACAGAAGAAAGAAAGAAGAAGAAGAAGAAGAAAGAAAGAAGAAAGAAGAAGACAAGAAGACAGGGCAAGAAAAGAAGAAGAAGAAGAACGAAGAAGAAGAAGAAGAAAGAAGAAAGAAAGAAGAAGAAGAAGAAAGAAAAGAGAAGAAGAGAAAGAAAGAAAGAAAGAAAGAAGAAGACAGACAGAAAGAAAGAAGAAGAAGACAGAAGAAGAAAGAAAGAAGAAGAAGAAGAAAGAAAAGAAGAAAGAAGAAGAAGAAGAAAGAAGAAGAAAGGAAGAAGAAGGAAGAAAAGAAGAAAGAAGAAAGAAAGAAGAAGACAGAAGAAGAAGAAGAGAAGAAGAAGAAGACGAAAGAAAAAGACAGAAAGAAAGACAAGACAGAGAAGACAAGAAGAGAAAGAAGAAGAAGAAGAAGAAGAAGAAAGAAAGAAGAAGAAGAAGAAGAAGAAGAAGAAGAAGAAGAAGAAGAAGAAGAAGAAGAAGAAGAAGAAGAAGAAGAAGAAGAGAAGAAGAGAAGAAGAAGAAAGAAGAAGAAGAAAAGAAGAAGAAGAAGAAGAAGAAGAAGAGAAGAAGAAGAAGAAGAAGAAGAAAGAAGAAGAAGAAGAAGAAGAGAGAAGAAGAAGAAAAGAAGAAGAAGAAGAAGAAAAGAAAGAGAAGAAGAAGAAGAAGAAGAAGAAGAAGAAGAAGAAGAAGAAGAAGAAGAAGAAGAAGAGAAGAAGAAAAGAAGAAAAGAAGAAAAAGAAGGAAGAAGAAGAAGAAGAAGAAGAAGAAGAAGAAGAAGAAGAAGAAGAAGAAGAAGAAGAAAGAAGAAGAAAGAAGAAGGAAGAAGAAGAAGAAGAAGAAGAAGAGAAGAAAAGAAAGAAAAAGAAGAAGAAGAAGAAGAAGAAGAAAGAAAGAAGAAGAAGAAGAAGAAGAAGAAGAGAAGAAGAAGAAGAAGAAGAAGAGAAGAAGAGAGAGAAGAAGAAGAAGAAAAAAGAAGAAAGAAGAAGAAAAGAAGAAGAAGAAGAAGAAAAGAAAGAAAGAAAGAAGAAGAAGAAAAAGAGAAGAAGAAAAAGAAAAGAAAGACAAAAAGAAAGAAGAAAGAAGAGAAAGAAAGAAAGAAGACAGAGAAACAGACAGAAAGAAAGAAGAGAAACAGACAAAGAAAGAAAGAGAAGAAACAGACAGACCGAAAGAAAGAAGAGGAAGCACAGTGTCACCCACTATTTCCCTGTATATATGTACTGTAGCAAGAAACAGGGTTCGACAGAACAGCAGAAGTCCTCAGACAACGCCCCTCACCCTGCCCACTCCAGCCAGTGTTATGGCCCTGTTTGCCAACCAACACAAAACTGGTGTCGTGATCTATCACTAATGAAGGAATAAACAGATAGGTAGATAGCTAGATAGATAGACAGACAGACAGACAGATAGATAGATAGATAGACAGAC
>JAPXFY010000012.1:86659441-86666941 GCA_030674185.1 Monoplex corrugatus | reverse complement strand
CTCTCTATCTTTGTCTCTCTCTCTGTCTGTGTCTCTCTGTTTCTCTGTCTCTGTCTGTCTGTCTGTCTGTCTCTCTTTCTCTCTCTCTGTCTCTGTCTCTCTCTCTCTCAATCTTGTCTCTCTCTATCTTTGTCTCTCTCTTTCTCTGTCTCTCTCTGTTTCTATGTCCCTGTCTGTCTCTCTCTCTCTCTCTCTGTGTGTGTGTGTGTGTGTGTGTGTGTGTGTGTGTATGTGTGTGTGTGTGTGTGTGTGTGTGTGTGTGTGTGTGTGTGTGTGTGTGTGTGTGTTCTCCCTCTCTTTCTGTCTCTTTCTCTCTGTTTCTTTTTTCTGTCTTTCATTTTTTACTGCGTCAAAACTCATCTATATACTGTGTTTATTAGCCTCGTCCTTGAGTTGAAATCTGACGTCACCGAGGCAAACTTTGCCTCTTGTCCATATTGACTTGCGCAGGGGAGAAAACTCATTAGTTACGGCATGGAGGTACTTATCAGCCCCTGGGCTTGCTGAGCCAGTAATGCCCCCTCCCTGGCCTCCATTTGACATTTCATGGCCTGCCTGTCGCCTGTTGACAGAGAGAGTGGGTGAGTGAGCGAGAAACAAGCGCCCCTGTCTTACCATTCTGTCGTTCAGACGTTATGTGTCTGGACAAAGGCCTCTTTGTCTTCCTGATTTTTCTTTTAACCCCTTGACTCCTGCACCATGTCCACCAGCATCCTGCATTGTCAACCATGCTAGCAAAGCAAAAACTTAACCCTTTTGATTCCCTCACCCTGTCCACCTGCTTCCTGCATTGTCAACCATGCTAGCAAAGCAAAAATTTAACCCTTTTGATTCCCTCACCCTGTCCACCTGCTTCCTGCATTGTCAACCACGCTAGCAAAGCAAAAATTTAACCCTTTTGATTCCCTCACCCTGTCCACCTGCTTCCTGCATTGTCAACCATGCTAGCAAAGCAAAAATTTAACCCTTTTGATTCCCTCACCCTGTCCACCTGCTTCCTGCATTGTCAGCCATGCTAGCAAAAGCAAAAACTTAACCCTTTTGATTCCCTCACCCTGTCCACCAGCATCCTGCATTGTCAACCATGCTAGCAAAAGCAAAAACTTAACCCTTTTGATTCCCTCACCCTGTCCACCAGCATCCTGCATTGTCAACCACGCTAGCAAAGCAAAAACTTAACCCTTTGACTCCCGCACCCTGTCCACCAGCATCATGCATTGTCAACCATGCTAACAAAGCAAAAACTTAACCCTTTGACTCCAGCACCCTGTCCACCATCATCCTGCATTGTCAACCACGATAGCAAAGCAAAAACTTAACCCTTTGACTCCCGCACCCTGTCCACCAGCATCATGCATTGTCAACCATGCTAACAAAGCAAAAACTTAACCCTTTGACTCCAGCACCCTGTCCACCATCATCCTGCATTGTCAACCACGATAGCAAAGCAAAAACTTAACCCTTTGACTCCCTCACATATCCACCAGCTTCCTCAGGAAGCTGGTGGATAGGTGAGGCAGTCAAAGGGTTAAGTTTTTGCAGTCGGTGGATAGGGTGCGGGAGTTAAAGGGTTAAAGTACAATCATTTACCTGCCTGCTGAATACAGTTTACCTGATCGGTTTTTAATCATTCGGCTGTTAAGACTTTAAGGAGATTAATGCAGTTTGACGAGCTAAAATTGTGTGTCTGTGTGGAGAAAGACTGTATTTTGACCGATATTGTCATGTTTATATTTTTGGATTGATAACAACATTATAATCTTAATCAAAGAACATAACTCTGAGAGTCACGCAGGAATTATCTCCCATGTTGTAGAACTTCTCAATCTAACACAGTTTGCGCTACCCATTCAGCTAGCATAGAAGTAGATACAAAGCACAAAAACCGTAAGCTCAGAACACTCCTCAAAAAAAGGAGCGCGCACACACACACACACACACATACACACACACGCATTCACGCACACAAACAAATGCACTCGCACACACATATTCACACAGTCACACACACATTTACGCACAATCATACACACAGACACACAAACAGACAAGCACAAACACGCTCACACACACACATACACACACATACACACACACACACATACACACATACATACACACATGCACATGAACACACTCACACACACACACACAGACACACATACGCACACACTCACACATACAACACACATACACCACACACACACACACGCACACACACACCACAACACACACACCACACACAACAGACACCACACACACACACACACACACACACACACACACACACACACACACACACACAACACACACACACACACAATCCACACACACACACACAATCACACACACACACAGACACACACACACACACACAATACACACACACAATCACACACACACACACCACACACAATCATTCACATACACACAGACACACACACACACACACACAACACACACACACACACACACACACACACACAAACACACACACTACACACACACACACACAAACACACACGCACACACCCCACACACACACCACCACACAACACACACACACACACACACACACATGAGTCTTCTGCTTTTGCATTTACGCCTTGAAGGACATGGAAACGCACAACGGACCATGATCAATGACCAGTTGGAATTTCCGTGTGCGTGTGGAAGGAGATTCACCACCAAACGCGGCATGAAGATCCACAGGACAAAAATGGGCTGTTTGAAGACACATACGAACCAGCAGCAGCGCACTGCGATAGCAGGTGAGACGTTGGATGACCATGGCCAGGAATTAAACCATAGTGCCAAGGACATCCACGCTGACGGTTCTGATGCGGATTTTGCACAAGCTCTTAACGCCAAACGTGGAAAACTCAATTTGCCGCCTGCCGGTGCAAAAGAACAATGGGAGAAATTAGATGAGGAACTTGTCCTTAAGCTGAATGCGCTAATAGGGAACAGTACGCTGGAACACAAACTTGACACATACGGAGACATCATATACTCTATCTGCAGGGACACTTATGGAGTGAAGCAGCCAAAGACAAAAACGCCTCCCCAGAAATCCAGAAGACAGCAGCAGATGGAGAGCATCCGGAGGGAGAAAAGGAAGCTTAAAAAGCGAATGAAAACTGCCTCAGAATTCGAGAAGCAAGGGCTCCTGGAACTCTGGAAAGATCTGAAGGCCAAACACAATGCTCTCAGCAAAGTGGAATCAGCAAGGCGAAGAAAGAGCAAAAAGAAGAAGACTCAAGATCGTTTCTTTAAAGATCCCTTTGACTTTGCAAGAAAGCTGTTTGAACAACCCAAATCAGGGACTCTCACAGTGGGCAAGGAAACCCTAGAGCAGCATCTCAGGGAAACATATTCCGATTCTCAGCGCGAGGCACCACTTGAAATCCAAAATCTGGTTTGGCCTGCAGCGCCAGAAGGAAAATTCAATAACAAACCACCAACACTGGATGAAGTGAAGAACGTAGTAAAGAAAGCCAGAGCCAAGTCAGCACCTGGACCAAACGGAATACCATACCTGCTCTACAAGAAATGCCCAAAAGTGCTCGAGTGGCTCCACAAGATGATTCGATCAGCATGGAGGAACCAGAAGATCAGCGACCAATGGATGAGAGCTGAAGGAGTGTACATTCCGAAGGAGCAGAACTCCAGCAGCATCAATCAGTTCAGGCCAATATCACTTCTGAACGTCGAGGGGAAAATCTTCTTCTCTGTTATGGCAGCAAGATTGACAAAATACCTGACTGAAAACAAGTATCTGGATATGTCAGTCCAAAAGGGAGGCATACCAGGAATGCCTGGATGCTTGGAACATGCCACGTTGATTTGGGATGCCATCCAAAAAGCAAGAACAGAGAAGAGAGACATTGACGTAGTTTGGCTTGATCTGGCGAATGCATATGGATCAGTTCCACACGATATGATCCAGCTGGCTCTTGAAATGTATCACATCCCAGAAAACATCCGAACAATGCTGAGGAAGTATTTCCAAGGGTTCTCAATGCGGTTCTCTACCAAAGAATACACCACGGACTGGATAGACCTAGAGGTGGGCATTGCAATGGGCTGTGCAATCTCTCCCATACTGTTCGTGTTGGCAATGGAAGTCATCTTGGAAGCTGCAATGAAGAGTTCAGGTCCAGTGAATCTGGGAGATGGATACCAGATGCCTCCTCTGAAAGCTTTCATGGATGACACAACAGTCTTGTCCACGGATGAGGAAGAGACACACCAAATCTTAAAGAAGCTGGATGAGCTGGTGGCCTCTTCAAGAATGAGGTTCAAACCTAAGAAATCCCGAAGTCTCTCACTGCGAAAAGGAAAAGTGGCAGATTCAGTCAAATTCATGGTAGCCAACCAAGCCATCCCCACTGTCACAGAAGAGCCAGTAAAAAGTCTCGGAAGATGGTATGATGACTCCCTGAAAGACACACAAAGGGGATGTGAAACCAAGCAAACAGCAGAAGAAGGCCTGAAGAAAATAGATAACTGCGGACTGCCAGGCAAATACAAAGTCTGGTGTCTACAGTTCATGCTGATACCAAAGCTGCTGTGGCCACTGCTAATCTATGACATTTGCACCAGCACAGTCGAAGCAATGGAAGCCAAAATCAACAAATACACAAGAAAATGGCTCGGTGTCCCACCTGGTCTCACTGATGTTGCATTCTACTGTCGTCAAGCAATGCTGAAGCTACCTCTGAAATCCATAGTGGAGGAATACAAAGTTGGAAAAGCAAGACTGTTGAGCATGCTGGAGGAATCGGAGGACAATATCGTGAGAGCAGTTCATCCAAAGCTGAGAACTGGCAGAAAGTGGAAAGTCCAAGAGGCTGTAAACAATGCCAAGAGAAACCTCAGCATCAAAGAAATAATTGGACACACGCAAACCAACAGACAGGGACTGGGAGCAACAAAAATGCAGTGGTGGTCCAAAGCCAAAGGGAAGGAAAAAAGAGACATGATCATACAGGAGTTGAAGGAAAAAGAAGATGTCAAAAGAGTGCAGAAGGCAGTCCAGCAAGGTCAACAGGGGCAATGGACAACATGGGACAGTGCACTCCAAAGAAGTCTCAGCTGGAACGATATGTGGCACATGGCTCCTCTAAGGATAAGCTTCCTCCTCAGATCTGTATATGACCTGCTCCCCTCGAATGCAAACTTAGTGAAATGGGGGAAAGCAGACGACCCAGCATGTCCGCTCTGTCAGAAGAAACAAACAGTGGAACATGTCCTAAGCTCTTGCAAAGTAGCGCTAGCCCAAGGAAGGTATACATGGAGGCACAACCAAGTTCTGAAAGTGATCACAGATGTGGTTAGCGAAAAAACCATGACCCCAAACGCACCAATTGCTATGACAACGTTCTACAAAGCAGGAGGGAAACAGGTCTGGCCCGAAAGGGCTATGACAACCAGCACATTGCCAAAGGGTCTTCTGGATGGAGCAGTCGACTGGGAGTGTACAGCAGACCTCCCAGAGTGGAGAAATTACCCAGATGTCATCAGCAAGACAGGCATGAGACCAGACATCGCTCTCCACTCTGACTCCTCGAAACAAGTGATTCTGATAGAACTCACTGTGCCATACGAAAGCAGAATGGAAGAAGCACATATCTACAAGACCGAAAAATACGCCTGTCTTGCCAGCACCCTGAAGAAAGCAGGTCTGCGGGTCAAAATCTTCGCCATAGAGGTCGGGGCAAGAGGGTTTGTGGGCACCTCCGCTTATGATCTCATGAAACAACTCGCCATTTCTGGGAAGAAGAGGACTAGAGCCCTTAAAGCGATGGCAGAGGCAGCAGAAAGGAGCTCAAGCTGGATCTGGGCAAGGAGGAACCAAAAAAGTGAACTTCATAAGGATTAAATTCCCTACAGATGATGTGTGCCCCGTTAGCACATTGGTAAAACCGCGTACCGCAGTTCTGAAGCGCAGAATCGCCCAGGTTCGATCCCCGGCGTGGGGAAAAAAAAAAAAAAAAATAGACAACAGCAGAAGGGCATCCAGGAGTCATGACCTGGATGTGGCCCGGCCCCCCGAGAGTGTAAGGAATTCAGGGCCGAAACACTTGTCTAAAGGGGGTTACTTCTCTGAAGACCTTCTGTTGTCTAGCTCTCCCTAGAGTTTCTTTCTACCTGCACATGGTCAGTCCATTGACTTCCGGGAATAGTTCGGAGGACATTCGGGAAAGACCGAAGGACACTGGGAAAGACTAGATCTGCGGGCTTTGTGGGTTGGCTTCCCACCTCGCCTTTGATAACATGCCACGAGTTTTCCAAATGAAAGATGCTCCCAGGATTCACCGAAAGGGGGAGAGAATGATGAATCCATCGGCACTGACTCCATCACGACTGGAAACGCACAACGGACCATGATCAATGACCAGTTGGAATTTCCGTGTGCGTGTGGAAGGAGATTCACCACCAAACGCGGCATGAAGATCCACAGGACAAAAATGGGCTGTTTGAAGACACATACGAACCAGCAGCAGCGCACTGCGATAGCAGGTGAGACGTTGGATGACCATGGCCAGGAATTAAACCATAGTGCCAAGGACATCCACGCTGACGGTTCTGATGCGGATTTTGCACAAGCTCTTAACGCCAAACGTGGAAAACTCAATTTGCCGCCTGCCGGTGCAAAAGAACAATGGGAGAAATTAGATGAGGAACTTGTCCTTAAGCTGAATGCGCTAATAGGGAACAGTACGCTGGAACACAAACTTGACACATACGGAGACATCATATACTCTATCTGCAGGGACACTTATGGAGTGAAGCAGCCAAAGACAAAAACGCCTCCCCAGAAATCCAGAAGACAGCAGCAGATGGAGAGCATCCGGAGGGAGAAAAGGAAGCTTAAAAAGCGAATGAAAACTGCCTCAGAATTCGAGAAGCAAGGGCTCCTGGAACTCTGGAAAGATCTGAAGGCCAAACACAATGCTCTCAGCAAAGTGGAATCAGCAAGGCGAAGAAAGAGCAAAAAGAAGAAGACTCAAGATCGTTTCTTTAAAGATCCCTTTGACTTTGCAAGAAAGCTGTTTGAACAACCCAAATCAGGGACTCTCACAGTGGGCAAGGAAACCCTAGAGCAGCATCTCAGGGAAACATATTCCGATTCTCAGCGCGAGGCACCACTTGAAATCCAAAATCTGGTTTGGCCTGCAGCGCCAGAAGGAAAATTCAATAACAAACCACCAACACTGGATGAAGTGAAGAACGTAGTAAAGAAAGCCAGAGCCAAGTCAGCACCTGGACCAAACGGAATACCATACCTGCTCTACAAGAAATGCCCAAAAGTGCTCGAGTGGCTCCACAAGATGATTCGATCAGCATGGAGGAACCAGAAGATCAGCGACCAATGGATGAGAGCTGAAGGAGTGTACATTCCGAAGGAGCAGAACTCCAGCAGCATCAATCAGTTCAGGCCAATATCACTTCTGAACGTCGAGGGGAAAATCTTCTTCTCTGTTATGGCAGCAA
>JAPXFY010000012.1:86651941-86654441 GCA_030674185.1 Monoplex corrugatus | reverse complement strand
AGGTGTGGACAGTCAGCAAGCAAAGCCAGAGCAAGATTGAGGCAGCTGAGATGTGGTTTCTCAGAAGAATGTTGAGAGTTCCATGGACAGCAAAGAAAACAAACGAGACAGTCTTGATGGAGGCAGACACAAGTAGATCACTCATAAGGAAGATTAGGAAAAGACAGGCAACATTTATAGGCCATTTTATGAGGAAGGGGGATTTGGAGCACCTGGTCACAACGGGAAAGCTGGAGGGAAAGAGAGCAACAGGTAGACCCAGGGAGAGAATGCTGGACGGACTTGTAGAGTGGCTGGTGATGAGGAGGGTGGGGGAGATGCTAGGGGCAATGAGAGATAGAGATGGTTGGAAGTCCATGGTCGCCAACGCCATGCGGCAGGGCACCTGATGATGATGATGATGATCTGTTTTTAGTAATTTCACTGTTCAGATCTATATATAATATAATTTATATAATAATAATTACAATATTTATATAGCGCAAAATCTTGATAAAATCAAATCTAAGCGCTGAAGCAGACACACACGCAAGCACGCACGCACGCACGCACGCACACACACACACACACACACACACACACACTCACACACACGCATGGCTATAAATGGGGAGAAAGAATAAAAGCAATAAAAGCAAGAATAAAAGCAATGGAAAATTATAGAGAGCATAGCATATATAATTATATATTATAACCATGTGATTCCCCTCCGAGCGGAGACAGGCTGCAGAGGGGGGGGGGGGGGGGGGGTTGAGTGAGGTTAGGATTTTATGCGGAGGAGAAAAGGTGAGTTTTGAAAGCGGACTTGAAGGAGACAAAAGTAGGTTTGCTGACGGACTGAGAGAGGAAGTTTGTTCCAGGAGAGTGGACCAGAAACAGAGAAGGCTCGTGGACCATAGGTATTGAGCTTAGTGCGTGGAAAGCGAAAAGTCAGAGGATTGAAGGCAGAGCGGAGGGTACGTGAGGGAACATAGATCTCAAGTAGGCTTGACAGGTAATCGGGGGCTGCGTTCTTGAGGCTTTTGTAGCACATGGTGTCTAGTTTGTACTGTATGCGCTTTGATACAGGGAGCCAGTGAAGTTGTGCCAGGAGAGGAGATATGTGGTCAGCTTTTTTCTTTTTGAGTACAAGGCGTACAGCATTGTTTTGAATGCGTTGTAGGATGTGAATGGTGGAGGTAGGAAGACAGACAGGAGTGAATTGCAATAGTCAATGCGAGACATTATGAAGGAGAGAACGAGTTTTGCAGTTGTTTCGACAGAGAGATACTTCCTGATCAGCCTTATACGATGGAGATGATAGTAGCAGGATCTGGCAGTTTGAGAAACAAAGTTGTTCATGGAGAGGGTAGATCTTATGAAAATCGATTCAGTTCGAACACTTCGGGTACTTGTGTGTCTGTAGGTAAAGAACTTTAAACTGTGTTGTCATTTTGTTGTTGTTGTTGTTGTTGTTGTTGTTCTGTTTATTTTCGTTTTTTGAGGAAATGAATTTTTACAGCAAGGGAGAAAATTCACCCCAACCTCCTCTCTACCCCACCACCCCCAGACACTCACACACACGCGCGCGCGCGCGCGCACACACACACACACACACACACACACACATACACGAACACACACGCACACACACACACACACACACACACACACACACACACGAACACACGCAAACACACACACATACGCGCGCGCGCACACACACACACACCCACTAACTAGCCAAACAACACCAGATTAGTTACAACTAACTAACTAAATAACTAACTAACTAATTGACTAACTGACTAACTATTAACTAACTAACTAACTAACTGACTAATTGACTAACTGATTGACTAACTATTAACTAACTAACTAACTAACCAATTGACTAAATAACTGACTAGCTAACTAACTGACTGACTAACTATTAACTAACTGACTGACGAACTAACTAACTAAGTAGCTAACTAACTGACTGTTGACTGTCTGACTATCTGACTGACTGACTACTAACTAACTAACTAGCTAACCACCGAACAAAATAACTTACTAACTAACTAAATAATTAGTTAAACTAAATAAAAATGTATCCTGACGCGGACGTGACAGTCCTAGATTACAGTTCATCTATTATACTCACTTTGGTGCATTGGACCACCACACGGATAGGTTGTAGGTTCAAATCCCCACCAGTCCCTTCAAAAATCCTTGTGTGATTTTTCAGCTTCGGTTGGCTCCTACCCAGAGTTGGGCGTGCCGTGGGCTCATTAGGAAGACTAGGACCACACAGTCGAGTCTCATCCACTTCACGGATGTATAATTGAGGGTGTTGCTAAAATGGTCTGACTAACACCGCAGGTGTCTGTATCTCTCGGACCTGGTTGACGCCAGGATATACTATGATAGTAAGCGTATAGCGCAATCCTGTCACTCAGTCTCAGTCCTAGATGGCATTCCATAGCATCATGATGATCCTCCTCCTCATCATCATCGCATACTAAAACATGTGCCAGCT
>JAPXFY010000012.1:86634441-86641941 GCA_030674185.1 Monoplex corrugatus | reverse complement strand
AGGTCGGTTCAATGAAATGGGTTCGACCATCGTGTGGTGTAGTGGTTAACGCACGGACTACTGACTGGAAAGTTGTGGGTTCGAATCCCCATCATTACCCTTCAAAAATCATTGTGGGATTTTTCGGCTCTAACCGGCTCCTACCCAGAGTGGGCGTGCATGGCTCATTGGGAAGACTGGGACCACACGTCGAGTCTCATCCACTTCATGGATGCGTCATTGAGGGTGTTGCTCAAACCTTCTGACCAGCACCGCAGGTGTCTGTATCTCTCAGGCCTGGTTGAGCCAGGATATATTATGATAGTAAGCATAGAGTACAGCCCTGTCACACAGTCTCAATCCTAGATGGAACTCCATAGCATCATGATTATCATCCTCATCGACATCATCATCATCGCATTGTAAAATGTGTGCCAGCTTCTGTGGCCATTAAGGCGGCGGAGAAAATGGGACAAAAAAAAAAAAAAAAGAAAATGAAAAAAGGTGAGCGCAAAAGTACCTCCATGGGTGCCATGATCCTAAAAAAAAAAAGAAAGAAAAGACTGAGGTTCGATCCTGCCTGGTCACATCCCGCCTGGCCCTGTGGGAAGAGAGTGGAGATATTTCCCATCTCCTGGGTCAACATGTGTGTGGACCTGTCCACTAGTTTCTTGCAGGAAGTTGGTGGAGGGGGTGAGGGAGTCAAAGGATTAAGTTTTTGCTTTGCTAGCGTGGTTTACAATGCGGGAAATGCTGGTGGACAGGGTGGGGAGTCAAAGGGTTAAGTGTTTGCTTTGCTAGCATATTGACAATGCAGGATGCTGGTGGACAGGGTGAGGGTATCAAAGGGTTAAGTGTTTGCTTTGCTAGCATGATTGACAATGCAGGATGCTGGTGGAAGGGTGAGGGAGTCAAAGGGTTAAGGTTTTGTCTTGCTAGAGTGGTTGACAATGCAGGATGCTGGTGGACAGTGTGTGGGAGTCAAAGGGTTACGTTTTTGCTTTGCTAGCATAGTTGACAATGCAGGATGCTGGTGGACAGGGTGAGGGAGTCAAAGGGTTAAGGTTTTGTTTTGCTAGAGTGATTGACAATGCAGGATACTGGTGGGCAGGGTGCGAGAGTCAAAGGGTTAAAAAGCTTTCTTTCTATCGCGCGCCCCAGAAAGCAGTTAATTTTCTATGAAGTGGTACCTTCTAAAAGATCTCCTGCAGTATGAAACTATTCTCATTTTCCTGTCAAGTAGTACTTTGTAACAGGACTCCCTTGGTATCACCCCAACACCATTTTTCTATGAAGCGATACAGTGAGTCGAATGAGAATCATCATCATCATCAGTCCTGTAGTCTGGTTGACCGTTGGAGCACCACTGAGATTTTGAACCAACTTCCTCCACTCTCACGGTCCAGCTTTCTGCAGAATGATGTTCCATTCAAGGCCAGTCCACTCTCTGATATTGTCTTCCCATCTTTTTCTCTGTCTGCCTCTTTCGTCTCCCTCCCTGAACTGTTCCCTGCAAGACGGTCTTGGCCAGTCCAGATGATCGTGTGACGTGCCCATACCACCTCAGTTTGCGTCTTTTCACTAAAGTCAGGAGGTCTTCATACGGGCCCGATGGCGTTTTCGATCGGTGTTTCAACTATCTTATTGTGTGAAAAACCCGAATCGAAAACGCTATTAACTAGAATCTGAGAATAGCACATTACAAAATCTTATTATTATTATATATATTTATTATTATTATTCATATATTTATTATTATTATTATTATTTATTATTACATTATTATTATTATCATTTTATTATTATCATTATTGTTATTATTATTATTATTATTATTATCATATTATTATTCATTTATTATTATTATCTATTATTATTCATTATTCATTATCATCATTCATTATTCATTATTTATCATTATTATTACATTATTATTATATTATTATTATTACCTCTGAGAGACATGCAGTTTGTATGGCCCATTACGTCAGTTGTTAGAGCGCTATGCTCAAAATGCAGGAGTTGCAGGTTCAACCCTCATGCTGGCCTTTCTTAATGTAACCAAGATTACTCCAATGATAGGCTGATACAATACCAAATACATATAGACTAGATAAAAGATAGGCTAGGTAGGGCCTCAGAATCTGGCCAGCTCATGGGTTTATGTGCAGGCTTATGGCTTGTGCCATGATCACCATACACATGACACCTGTGACGTTAGTGCATATGGAATTCGTTCCGAGCGTGGAGACGTCATCTCGAGAAACTGAAAGTGTAGACCTGTCAGTGCCTGAACCCCCTTCGTGCTTGTGTAAATGCACGCAGAACATCAGTTACGCACGTTTAAGACTCTCTAGAGTGGCGGGGTGGTTCAGACGTTCGTCTGCCAGTAACTAAACTCCAGGTTCCAGGGTTCGCTCCCCGTAGAAGCCTCTAGTTTTCTCCTCTAGTTTGACTTGAAAATCGAACTGAACGTCTGTCCTTCGGAAGGGGACGAAAAACGAGTCGGACCCATGTGCCTTCAGGCTTCGAACGCTCAAGATCCCACGGCAGTTGAAAATCGTGAAGAGCAGGGCATTGCCCGGCTGCCTTGGTATAAAACATTGAAGAGATACGTTGATTTCCCAGGTCCCACCCCTTGAAGACCTATTAGCCTTCTTGCTTTTCTGAAATCTAAAAAAAAAATGACTATGAATATGAATTTGAAGCGAAGGAGAAGGGATGGGCGCCGCCCTCGTGGTGCTGGCCACAGGAAAAGTTGAGGTCTCTTCCACCTTACTCCCCTACGACCTCAGGATTATAGAACTATCTAGGTAGGACCTCAGGATTTAGAACTATCTAGGTAGGACCTCAGGATTATAGAACTATCTAGGTAGGACCTCAGGATTATAGAACTATCTAGGTAGGACCTCAGGATTATAGAACTATCTAGGTAGGACCTCAGGATTATAGAACTATCTAGGTAGGACCTCAGGATTATAGAACTATCTAGGTAGGACCTCAGGATTATAGAACTATCTAGGTAGGACCTCAGGATTATAGAACTATCTAGGTAGGACCTCAGGATTATAGAACTATCTAGGTAGGACCTCAGGATTATAGAACTATCTAGGTAGGACCTCAGGATTATAGAACTATCTAGGTAGGACCTCAGGATTATAGAACTATCTAGGTAGGACATCAGGATTATAGAACTATCTAGGTAGGACATCAGGATTATAGAACTATCTAGGTAGGACCTCAGGACCTGGCCAGCTCGTGGGTTTATGTGCTGGCTTAAGGTTTGTGCCGTGATCATTGTGAATCTTCTCCATCACATGGCACCTGTGACGTTAGTGCATGTGGAATTCATTCCGAACGCGGAGACGTCATCTTGAGAAATGGAAACTGAAACTGAAACTGAAACTGAAACTGAAACTGAAGCATACGTTGTGTCAGTGTCCAGTGGCGTATGGAACTATGAAGACACCCGATCTGGTCTGATCTCATCTTATTTGATATCATCTCCTCTTGTCCCATCCCATCTTATCTCACCTTATCTCATCTTATCCTATCCTGTCTCATCCCATATCAAATCACCTCATCCCATCTTATCAATCCTATCTCATCTCATATATCTCACATTATCTCATCATATCGTATCTCATCCCATATATCTCACCTTATCTCATCTTATCCTATGACTCTCTACGTATCTCACTTTATCTTCTCATCATCATCCATCTTACTTATCATCTATATTCATTCAACCAATATCTATTATATATATATACTATAACTCAATACTACAACTAACCCTATATCTCAACCTTACTTGTTCATTCCTATCTCATCCCATATATCTCACATATCTACATTTCTATCTCATCTTATCTACATATCTTATCCTATCTTGTCTCATCCCATATATCTCACATTATCTATCCTTTTCCTATCTCTCATCCCATATATCTCACATTATCTTATCATATCTTATCTCATCCCATATATCTCACATTATCTCTATCATATCTTATCTCATCCCATATATCTCACATTATCTATCATATCTTATCTCATCCTATCATATCTCACATTATCTCATCATCATCTTCTATCTTCATCCATTATCTCACATTATCTATCTTATCCATATCTTATCTCATCCATATTACTCACATTATCTTACATCTATATCTTATCTCATCCCATATATCTCACATTATCTTATCATATCTTATCTCATCCCATATATCTCACATTATCTTATCATATCTTATCTCATCCCATATATCTACATCTAACTCTATCATATCTTACTCTCCCATATATCTACTATCTTATCTCTTATCTCATCCATATATCTACACCTCATCTTATCATATCTTATCTCATCCCATATCATCTAACTCATCTTATCATATCTTATCTCATCCCATATATCTCACCTATCTCATCAAATCTTATCTCATCCCATATCATCTAACCTCATCTTATCTATCTTATCTCATCCCATATCATCTAACCTATCTTATCATATCTTATCTCATCCCATATCATCTACCTCATCTTATCATATCTTATCTCATCCTCATATCATCTAACCTCATCTTATCATATCTTTCTTCATCCCATATCATCTCAATCCTCTATCTCATCTATATCTTATCTCATCCCATATTTATCTATCTCTATCTTATCATATCTTATCTCATCCCATATCTCAATCTCATCCTTATCTATCTATCCATATCATCTACTCTCACTTATCATTCTTATCTCATCCCATATATCTCACCTTATCTCATCTATCCTATCTTCATCCCATAATCTCACCTTATCTCATCTTATCTATCCTTCATCCCATATCTCACCTTATCTATCTTATCATCCATCTCATAATCTCACCTTATCTCATCTTTCCTATCCTATTCCTATCTCATCTCATATATATCTCACCTTATCTCATTTTCTCATCCTATTACTCATCCCATTATCTCACCTTATCTCTATTACTCATCTTATCTACTTATCTCATCACCATTCATATATCTCATCTCATATTATCTTGTCTGATCTGATCTTGTCCTGTCTTATCTGATTTTATCTGATCATTTCCCCACCATTAACAACAACAGCAACCCAGCTAACATGTTTTATCTCTTCACTGCTTTTCTTTGTTGTCACTATCACCAATAAACATGCGTCTAGGGAATATACTCTTAAGCCTTCCATATTTTTTTTGGGGGGGGGGGGAGGGGGATGAGTGTATGCAATATTTCTTTTATGTCCATAGTGTACAGGCGGCCCATATTTGCACAGTCTGCATACTCCAGTCCTTGGTGGGCTTGCCAGCTGCGAATTGTCATGTTTTTTATAATGCACTGGACGGTGACATAACTACAAACTCATAAAGCAGTCTAGCAGAGAAGAGGGACGACCAAAGAACAAGGAGAAGACACCATCACGAACATCAAACAACCAAAGCAGCCCACCAGAGAAGAGGAAAGACCAAGGAACAAAGAGAAGATACCATCATAAACAGCGATATCAAAGGGGAAAATAACGAGAGAGAGAGAAAGAGAGAGAGAGAGAAAGAGAGAAAGAGAGAGAGAAAGAGAGAGAGAGAGAAAGAGAGAGAGAAAGAAAGAAAGAAAAAAGAGAGAGAGACAGGAGAGAGAGAGAGAATGCATGCACTACCTCTGTCCATCTAATTTTATCATCTTAGAATTATATAAAAGATAAATAGCAAGATTCCCTGTACTCTCCCACAAAGATTCGTGGGAAACAACTCCGATCTCCAAAAAAGAAAAAAACAACAAAATAACACAAAAACACAAAACAAACCCTTACAGAATCTTCAACGTGCATGTTTCTGTCATGCCTGCGTTATCACGGAAAGAGTTAGGTACTAAACAGTCTACACACATGCTGACCCGGGAGCCCGGGGAAAAAAAGCGCGAAAAAACGTCCAATCCTTTTCCCACACGGCGGAAATGTCCGATCGGATCAAAGCCAGACCTCACCTGTCTCACCTGTCTCACCTGTCTTACCTGTCTCACTTGTCTCACTTGTCTTACCTGTCTCACCTGTCTTACCTGTCTTACTTGTCTCACCTGTCTCACTTGTCTTACCTGTCTTACCTGTCTCACTTGTCTCACCTGTCTCATTATCTCACCTTTCTATCTGTTTACCTGTCTCCTGTTCCTGTCTTACCTCTTACCTGTCTTACCTGTCTACTGTCTTACCTGTCTCACCTGTCTTACCTGTCTTACCTGTCTTACCTGTCTCACTTGTCTCACCTGTCTTACCTGATCTTACCTGTTTACCTGTCTTACCTGTCTCACCTGTCTACTGTCTTCCAGTCTCACCTGTCTCACACTGTCCTACCTGTCTCACCTGTCTCACCTGTCTTACCTGTCTCACCTTTCTCTACCTGTCTTACCTGTCTTACCTGTCTTACCTGTCTCACCTGTCTCACCTGTCTTCCTGTCTTACCTGTTTTACCTGTCTCACCTGTTCTCACCTGTCTTACCTGTCTTACCTGTATTACCTGTCTTACCTGTCTCACTTGTCTCACTGTTTTACCTGTCTTCCCCCTGTCTTACCTGTCTTACCTGTCTCACCTGTCTCCACTGTCTTCACTGTCTCACCTGTCTTAACTGTCTTACCTGTCTCACCTGTCTTACCTGTCTCATTTGTCTCACCTGTTCACCTGTCTCCCCTGTCTTACCTGTCTCCCCTGTCTCACCTGTCTTACCTGTCTCACTTGTCTTACCTGTCTCACCTGTCTCACCTGTCTCACCTGTCTCACCTGTCTTACCTGTCTCACTTGTCTTACCTGTCTCACTTGTCTTACCTGTCTTACCTGTCTTACCTGTCTCACCTGTCTCACCTACCTCAACTTCAAGACAGTGACTCACCTGATGATTATATAAAAGATAAATAGCAAGATTCCCTGTACTCTCCTACAAAGATTCGTGGGAAACAACTCTGATCTCCAAAAAAGAAAAAAACAACAAAATAACACAAAACACAAAAACAAACCTTACAGAATCTCAACTTGCATGTTTCTGTCATGCCTGCGTATCACGGAAAGGTTAGGTATGACATTCTGCAACTGCTGACCGGAGCCGGGGAAAAAAGCGCGAAAAACGTCCAATCCTTTTCCACACGGCGGAAAATGTCGATCGATCAAAGCAGACTCACTGTCTCACCTGTCTCACCTGTCTTACCTGTCTCACTCGGTCTAACCTGTCTCACCTGTCTCACCTGTCTTACCTGTCTCACCTGTCTCACCTGTCTACCTGTCTCACCTGTCTTACCTGTCACCTTTTACCTTCACTGTCTTACCTGTCTCACCTGTCTTACCTGTCTACCTGTCTACCTGTCTCACCTGTCTTACCTGTCTCACCTGTCTTACCTGTCTCACCTGTCTCACCTGTCTCACCTGTCTTACCTGTCCACCTGTCTCTACCTTTGTCTCACCTGTCTCACTGTCTACCTTCACCTGTCTCTACCTGTTCCACCTGTTACCTGTCT
>JAPXFY010000012.1:86619441-86626941 GCA_030674185.1 Monoplex corrugatus | reverse complement strand
AAAATCAGGACTATAGCCCTTTGATTGTTGGCCAATATATATAATTATATATATATATATATATATATACACGGCCTTACACACACGGACACACTCACACACACACGCGCACACAAACATACATACACATACACACAGACGCATACACACGTACACATACACACGTACATACACATACATATACACTGATAACATAACAAGCAGACACATACACACATACGCACACATGGACATATGTGCACAGACGTTAAAATAAATAACGAACACACACACGTACACACACACATGTACACACACACATACACACACACACCACACACACACACACACAACACACACACACACACACACACACACACACACGTACACGCACACATGTACACACACACACACACACACACACACACACGTACACACACACTCACACACATATACACACACTCATATACACACACACATACACACACACTCATATATACACACACACATACACACACATACACACACACACTCGCACACACATATACACACACTCATATATATACACATACACACACATACACACACAAACACACACACACACCACCCACACACACACACACACACACACACACACACAATACACACACACACGTACACACACACACACACACACACACGTACACATACACACATAACACAACACACACACAGACACATACACACATAACACAACACACACACACGTACACACACACACATACACACACACACACACACACACACACACACACACACACACACACACAAACACAAACACAAACACACACACACATACACACATCTCTCTCTCCCTGTCCCCCACACCTACAACATCCCAAGCATCCCCCAGTCGCAGACCAATATCCACCCTACACTCACGTCAAAGCAGAACTGTGTCCTGGAGGAAATATCGACTACAGACTCCATTAGATGGGAACAAACCAGTAATCCAGGGAGTCAGCACTAACAAAAGAAACTAACACCAACCTGCTCACGATCGGTCCTACTGATACCAGGCAATGCTCAAATACTGCCTTTGATTCTGCTGTCAGCACGAATGGTCTTTATGCCCAAGTCTTGTTCACGGAAATGGGCGATCCCAATCCTTTGCTCTCTGTCTCTCTGTCTCTGTCTCTGTCTCTGTGTGTGTATCTCTGTCTTTGTCTCTGTTTCTCTGTCTCTCTCTCTCTCTTTCTCTCTCTTGCTCTCTCTCTGTGTTTCGGTCTGTCTGTCTGTCTGTCTGTCTCTCCTCTTCTCTTCCTCTCTTGTCTCTGTTTCTCTTTCTCTCTCTCTCTCTCTGTCTCTCTCTCTGTCTCTCTTTCTCTCTCTGTGTCTCTCTGTCTGTCTGTCTGTCTGTCTCTTTCTCTCTGCTTCTTTCTCTCTCTGTCTCTCTGCCTCTCTCTTTCTCTCTCTCTCTTCTCTTTCTCTCTCTTTGTCTCTTTGCCTCCTCTGTTTCTCTCTCTCTCTGTTTCTCTCTCTCTCTTCTCTGCCTGTCTGTCTGTCTGTCTCTGTCTGTCTGTCTCTTTCCGTTTCTACGTTTCTCTCTCTCTCTCTGTCTCTCTCTCTATTTTTTTTCTCTCTCTCTCTCATAATAATAATAATAATAATAATAATAATAATAATAATAATGATAATGATAATAATCATAGTAATAATATAATAATAATATATAAAATAAAAGAATAAAAAATGCTTCTTGTCTATTGTTAAGTTTCTTTCAGGTATTAATGTTTTTTGCTTTGGTTTTCCTTCCCCGTTTGTTTTTCCTTTTCTTCTTCTTGTCTTCTTTCTTTCTTTCTGTTCTTTTCTTTCTATCTTTCTTTCTTTCTGTCTTCTTTCTGTCTTTCTTTCTTTCTTCTTTCTTTCTTTCTTTCTTCTTCTTTCTTTCTGTCTGTCTTTCTTTCTTTCTTTTCTTTCTTTCTTTCTTTCTTCTTTCTTCTTTCTTTTTTCTCTTCTTCTTCTTTTCTTTCTTCTTTCTTTTTCTCTCTTTCTTCTTTCTTTCTTTCTTTCTTTCTTCTTTCTTTCTTTTTCTCTTTCTTTCTTTCCTTTTCTTTCTTTCTTTCCTTCTTTCTTTCCTTCTTTCTTTCTTTCTTTCTTTCCTTCTTTCTTTCCTTCTTTCTTTCTTTCCTTCTTTCTTCTTTTCTTTCTTTCTTTTTCTCTCTTCTTTCCTTTCTTTCTTCTTTCTTTCTTTCCTTTTTCTCTCTTTCTTTCTTTCTTTCTTTCTCTCTTTCCTTCTTTCTTTCTTTCTTTCTTTCCTTCTTTCTTTCTTTCTTTCTTTCTCTCTTTCTTTTCTTTCTTTCTTTCTTTCTTTCCTTCTTTCTTTCTTTCTTCTTTCCTTCTTTCTTTCTTTCTTTCTTTCCTTCTTTCCTTCTTTGTTTCTTTCTTTCTTTCTCTCTTTCCTTTTTTCTTTCTTTCCTTCTTCCTTTCTTTCCTTCTTTCTTTCCTTTCTTTCCTTCTTTCTTTCTTTTTTCTTTCTTTCTTTCCTTCTTTCTCTCTTTCTTTCCTTCTTTCTTTCTTTTTTCTTTCTTTCTTTCTTTCTTTCCTTCTTTCTTTCCTTCTTTCTCTCTTTCTTTCCTTCTTTCTTTCTTTTTTCTTTCTTTCTTTCTTTCTTTCCTTCTTTCTTTCTTTCTTTCCTTCTTTCTTTCTCTCTTTCCTTCTTTCTTTCTTTCTTTCTGTCTTTCTTTCTGTCTGTCTTTCTTTCTGTCTGTCTTTCTTTCTTTCTTTCTTTACTGTTTTTTTTTTCTTTCTTTTCTCCGTTTTCCTTTTCCCTTCTTCTTTTCCTGTCACACAATATACGCCGTCAACCTTGTACACTAGTCACAGATTCAGGGCCTGATCAGTGTGTGACATTAACTCCCATGTATGTACTAGTTCTCGGGGCAGTTTGGACCTTGTGGTTCTTTTGCTAGAGCAGAGAACTCAACATCTTATATCTGAAGTTCAAAACCAGCTTGCTATATTTAAAACTGGTCTGATAGCTCTCCATCTTAATGGTTCCATCGTTCCGGTGTTGTCAGCTTACTGTTTCATAGGTCCACTGGCCTGTTGACTGTCCATCTTAATATTTCCATCCTTCTGCTGGTGTCAGCTTACTGTTTCATAGGTCCACTGGCCTGTTGACTGTCCATCTTAATATTTCCATCCTTCTGCTGGTGTCAGCTTACTGTTTGATAGGTCCACTGGCCTGTTGGCTGTCCATCTTAATATTTCCATTATTCTTGTGGTGTCAGCTTACTGTTTCATAGGTCCACTGGCCTGTTGGCTGCCCGTCTTAATGTTTTCATCATTCTGGTGGTGTAAGCTTACTGTTTCATAGGTCCACTGGCCTGTGGGCTGTCCATCTTATTGCTTCCATCATTCTGATGGTGTCAGCTTACTGTTTCATAGGTCCAATGGCCTGCTGGCTGTCCATCTTAATGTTTCCATCGTTCTGGTGGTGTCAACTTACTGTTTCATAGGTCCACTGGCCTGTTGGCTCTCCATCTTAATGTTTCCATCGTTCTTGTGGTGTCAACTTACTGTTTCATAGGTCCACTGGCCTGTTGGCTGTCCATCTTAATGTTTCCATCGTTCTGGTGGTGTCAACTTACTGTTTCATAGGTCCACTGGCCTGTTGGCTGTCCATCTTAATGCTTCCATCATTCTTGTGGTGTCAGCTTAGTGTTTCATAGGTCCACTGGCCTGTTGACTGTCCATCTTAATGCTTCCATCATTCTGGTGGTGTCAGCTTAGTGTTTGATAGGTCCACTGGCCTGTTGGCTGCCCATCTTAATGTTTCCATCGTTCTGGTGGTGTCAACTTACTGTTTCATAGGTCCACTGGCCTGTTGGCTGCCCGTCGTAATGTTTCCATCATTCTGGTGGTGTCAGCTTAGTGTTTCATAGGTCCACTGGCCTGTTGACTGTCCATCTTAATGCTTCCATCATTCTGGTGGTGTCAGCTTAGTGTTTGATAGGTCCACTGGCCTGTTGGCTGCCCGTCTTAATGTTTCCATCGTTCTGGTGGTGTCAGCTTAGTGTTTGATAGGTCCACTGGCCTGTTGGCTGCCCGTCTTAATGTTTCCATCGTTCTGGTGGTGTCAGCTTAGTGTTTGATAGGTCCACTGGCCTGTTGGTTGCCCATCTTAATGTTTCCATCCTTCTGGTGGTGTCAGCTTAGTGTTTGATAGGTCCTGCCTGTTGGCTGCCCATCTTGATATTTCCATCGTTCTGGTGGTGTCAGCTTAGTGTTTGATAGGTCCACTGGCCTGCTGACTGCCCATCGTAATGTTTCCATCCTTCTGGTGGTGTCAGCTTAGTGTTCCATAGGTCCACTGGCCTGTTGACTGTCCATCTTAATGTTTCCATCATTCTGGTGGTTTCAGCTTAGTGTTTCATAGGTCCACTGGCCTGTTGACTGTCCATCTTAGTGTTTCCATCATTCTGGTGGTGTCAGCTTACTCTTTCATAGGTCCACTGGCCTGTTGACTGTCCATCTTAATGTTTCCATCATTCTGGTGATGTCAGCTTAGTGTTTCATAGGTCCACTGGCCTGTTGACTGTCCATCTTAATGCTTCCATCATTCTGGTGGTGTCAGCTTAGTGTTTGATAGGTCCACTGGCCTGTTGGCTGCCCATCTTAATGTTTCCATCGTTCTGGTGGTGTCAGCTTAGTGTTTGATAGGTCCACTGGCCTGTTGGCTGCCCGTCGTAATGTTTCCATCGTTCTGGTGGTGTCAGCTTAGTGTTTGATAGGTCCACTGGCCTGTTGGCTGCCCATCTTAATGTTTCCATCATTCTGGTGGTGTCAGCTTAGTGTTTCATAGGTCCACTGGCCTATTGACTGTCCATCTTAATGTTTCCATCATTCTGGTGGTGTCAGCTTACTCTTTCATAGGTCCACTGGCCTCTTGACTGTCCATCTTAATGTTTCCATCATTCTGGTGGTGTCAGCTTAGTGTTTCATAGGTCCACTGGCCTGTTGACTGTCCATCTTAATGCTTCCATCATTCTGGTGGTGTCAGCTTAGTGTTTGATAGGTCCACTGACCTGTTGGCTCCCCGTCTTAATGTTTCCATCGTTCTGGTGGTGTCAGCTTAGTGTTTGATAGGTCCACTGGCCTGTTGGCTGCCCGTCGTAATGTTTCCATCGTTCTGGTGGTGTCAGCTTAGTGTTTGATAGGTCCACTGGCCTGTTGGCTGCCCATCTTAATGTTTCCATCGTTCTGGTGGTGTCAGCTTAGTGTTTGATAGGTCCACTGGCCTGTTGGCTGTCCATCTTAATGCTTCCATCATTCTGGTGGTGTCAGCTTAGTGTTTCATAGGTCCACTGGCCTGTTGACTGTCCATCTTAATGTTTCCATCATTCTGGTGGTGTCAGCTTAGTGTTTCATAGGTCCGTCTCTCCCACATCCCATTTCAAGATCTTGCCAGGACGTAGGGGTTTTGTACAGGTTTGGAGGGTCTTCTAGATAATTACTGGAAGATTTGGACAGAGCGCATACGAACTTGTCCGAGTGCAGTGAATCCCTTTTGTACAAAGTCTGAAGTCCACACTCACGGCTGTTTTGATACACAGATGTGGTAAAGTACATTCGGTATAAAGACTGGATGTTATACCATGTTATGCCATGTTGTGCCATATTGTGCCATGTTATGCCATGTTGTGCCATGTTATGCCATGTTGTGCCATGTTATGCCATGTTGTGCCATGTTGTGCCATGTTATGCCTGCTTTGAAAAACGAAACTGGATGGATGCTTGTGTGTGGCTGTGTGTGTGTGCGTGTGCGTGCGTGTGTGTGTGTGTGTGTGTGTGTGTGTGTGTATGTGTGTGTGTGTGTGTTTGTGTGTGTGTGTGTGGTTCTGTGTGTGGTTCTGTGTGTGGTTCTGTGTGTGTGTGTGTATGTGTGTGTGTGTGTGTGTGTGTGTGTGTGTGTGTGTGTGTGTGTGTGTGTGTGTGTGTGTGTGTGTGTGTGTGTGTTCGTTCTTTGATTTAACGTCTTTTCACTGTAAGTGATATTAGACGGGGGAGGGGGAGGGGGAGGGGAGAGGGGAAGAAAAAAAAAAGTATAAATACAATAAAATGGAGAACGGTAGTTGGACAGGTTGGATTGGGGCAGAGGGGAGACAGAGGAAAAAGTCATAAATAGGTGGTAGAATAGTAACATGGAACGAAATCTTAACTCTAACATTAGTAACAATTAACTTCAACAATGTGAAGGGAAAATTTAACACTAAAACACAAACTGCATAAAGTTAATGTAATGCATTAACAGGACTGTGAACTAATGATTCTTAAATTTTAACAAGCAAAGATTGATCTGATGTTACTTTTTTGAAATGAGTTTCAGAATAGTTTTCTTGTGTAAACATTTTCGGTAGAAAAGAACGTAGCATTTTGCAATAAAATAAACAGTGAAACAATGTGAACTGTTTGCCGCAAATACACTTGACATTTTTACAATATTTTGTTTTCAATGCGTTTAGCTGAATACGAAAACGAACAGCAACAATCGATCGCAAATGATACATGGATGAATACTGCATTTTTTATATAAATTTTGAACGGAAAGTTTTATCATTTGTTGTGACACAAACTGTTCATTGAAATGTTCATGAAATCGAATCCATGAGGCTGATTCGAGCATGTTGCAAGCTTCTTTTACGGAAGTATGAACATGGAATTCTATAGAATTAACAGAATTCTCTGCACCTTGCTTAGCTGCTCTGTCAACTACTTCGTTGCCATGAAGACCAACGTGAGAAGGCACCCAGCATAAACTGATATCTGTACCTTTTATCCTTAAACAATGTACAAGATGATTTGCCTCAGTAATTAAGTCAGGTCTTGTGTCGGCATCAAAAGACCGTAAGGCATATAGTACAGATTTTGAGTCAACAAAGAGAACTACTTTGAAAGACACGGGTTTAAGATTTACCAGATAATGCAATGCTTGTATAATAGCGACTAATTCCGCTGTGAATATAGATATGTTTGCCCCAATGAAAAATGACTTTTTATTTTCTAAGACTGAACCATCGGTAAAAATATGAAGGTGGGTACGGTATTTTTCATCGACGTGTTGTCTTGCTGTGGATATCGAAATGTTGACGTTTTCATGTTTCTTAGCGTCTGTATAATCAATATCAAAAGAGGCTTTTTGCATTTCCCATGTAGGGATAGGCGTTGTTGATGGTGTCTCAGCTATTTCATCCATATTTAGGTGAGACTGTTTGACCAAGTCAGATATGTAAGTTGCAACAGTCATTTGTGATGAAATGCTGTTTGCTCGCTTCGGAAAGTCAACATCAGACCTAATTTTAATTTCCTTACTCACAAAATTGTCCGTTTGTGAAGTACTTCTAACGACAAATTTTGTTGTCGCTAGCTCAGCGGCAGAATTCCAGCAACTTGGTACGTTTCCAGATTAGAAGCGTGAGCAGGAACACCTAGAGCAATTTTAATACTTTTGCAGTCTAAGCTTTGTATCTTCTTTAATAA
>JAPXFY010000012.1:86601941-86614441 GCA_030674185.1 Monoplex corrugatus | reverse complement strand
ATAGGGTGAGGGAGTCAAAGGGTTAAGTTTTTGCTTTGCTGCAGGAAGCTGGTGGATAGGGTGAGGAGTCAAAGGGTTAAGTTTTTGCTTTGCTGCAGGAAGCTGGTGGATAGGGTGAGGGAGTCAAAGGGTTAAGTTTTGCTTTGCTGCAGGAAGCTGGTGGATAGGGTGAGGGAGTCAAAGGGTTAAGTTTTTGCTTTGCTGCAGGAAGCTGGTGGATAGGGTGAGGGAAGTCAAAGGGTTAAGTTTTTGCTTTCTGCAGGAAGCTGGTAGATAGGGTGAGGGAGTCAATGGTTAAGTTTTTTGTTTGCTGCAGGAAGTGGTGATAGGGTGAGGGAGTCAAAGGGTTAAGTTTTTGTTTGCTATGGAAGCGGTAGATTAGGGTGAGTGACAAATTTAAGTTTTTGCTTTGCTGAGAAGGGAAGACTGGGAGTCAGGTTAGTTTTTGAGTGTGTGGGAAGGGATAAACTTGGTTAGCGTTTTGTGTGTGAACAGGAAGATTGGTGCGTGTTGTGTGTGTGAAGGAGACTTGGTGCGTGTTGTGTGTGAACAGGAAGACTTGGTGCGTGTTGTGTGTGAACAGGAAGACTTGGTGCTTTGTGAACGAGCTTGTGTGTGTGTGAAGGAAGACTGGTGCGTGTTGTGTGTGAACAGGAAGACTTGGTGTGTGTTGTGTGTGAAGGAAGACATGGTGCGTGTTGTGTGTGAACAGGAAGACTTGGTGGTGTTGTGTGTGAAGGGAAGACATGGTGTGTGTTGTTGTGTGTGTGGAAGGGAAGACTGGTGTGTGTTGTGTGTGAACAGGAAGACTGGTGTGTGTTGTGTGTGAAGGGAAGACATGGTGGTGTTGTGTGTGAAGGGAAGACTTGGTGCGTGTTGGTGTGTGAAGGGAAGACATGGTGCGTGTTGTGTGTGAAGGGAAGACATGGTGCGTGTTGTGTGTGAAGGGAAGACATGGTGCGTGTTGTGTGTGAAGGAAGACATGGTGCGTGTTGTGTGTGAAGGGAAGACATGGTGCGTGTTGTGTGTGAAGGGAAGACATGGTGCGTGTTGTGTGTGAAGGGAAGACTTGGTGTCGTGTTGTGTGTGAAGGGAAGACATGGTGCGTGTTGTGTGTGAAGGGAAGACATGGTGCGTGTTGTGTGTGAAGGGAAGACATGGTGCGTGTTGTGTGTGAAGGGAAGACTTGGTGCGTGTTGTGTGTGAACAGGAAGACTTGGTGCGTGTTGTGTGTGAAGGGAAGACATGGTGCGTGTTGTGTGTGAAGGGAAGACATGGTGCGTGTTGTGTGTGAAGGGAAGACATGGTGCGTGTTGTGTGTGAAGGGAAGACTTGGTGCGTGTTGTGTGTGAACAGGAAGACTTGGTGCGTGTTGTGTGTGAACAGGAAGACATGGTGCGTGTTGTGTGTGAAGGGAAGACATGGTGCGTGTTGTGTGTGAACAGGAAGACATGGTGCGTGTTGTGTGTGAAGGGAAGACATGGTGCGTGTTGTGTGTGAACAGGAAGACTTGGTGTGTGTTGTGTGTGAAGGGAAGACATGGTGCGTGTTGTGTGTGAACGGAAGACATGGTGCGTGTTGTGTGTGAACAGGAAGACTTCGTGCGTGTTGTGTGTGAACGGAAGACTTGGTGCGTGTTGTGTGTGAACGGAAGACTTGGTGCGTGTTGTGTGTGAAGGAAAGACTTGGTGCGTGTTGTGTGTGAACGGAAGACTTGGTGCGTGTTGTGTGTGAAGGAAAGACTTGGTGCGTGTTGTGTGTGAACGGAAGACTTGGTGCGTGTTGTGTGTGAACGGAAGACATGGTGCGTGTTGTGTGTGAACAGGAAGACTTGGTGCGTGTTGTGTGTGAACAGGAAGACTTGGTGCGTGTTGTGTGTGAACAGGAAGACTTGGTGCGTGTTGTGTGTGAACGGAAGACTGTTAATGCAGGAAACAACAGTCGGTGACTGGGCTGGACCTGGTGGGTGCGTGTTGTGTGGTTAGGTCCCGTGTGTTGTCATCTCCCCACCTTGCCATTCGGCTTGTAAACAAGGTGTGACCGATGGCTGGGCCCGAATGGGTCATGCAGCGCATGGACAGCCCCCTTCTGATTGGTGAAATGGCGACTGTAAGGCGTTAGGAGTTTAGGAGTGTTTGTCTGGCCAGCGGTGAGGTATTAGTGCTCTGGGTCCCCCCCTACACAGACAGACAGACAAACAAACAAGCAAACAAACAAACAAACAAACAAACAAACAAACAAATAAACGAACAAACAAAGAAAAAACCACCACCACCACCAACAAAAACCCCACTCGCCCTCCTCCGAAGAAAGAAAGAAACAAACAACAAACACACACGCAGACAAACGCAAACACACACACACACACACACACACACACACACACACACACACACACACACACACACACACACACACACACACACACACACACTTACACACACACACACACACACACACACACACACTCACTCACACACACACACACACACACAAACACATACACACACACATCACTCACACACACACACACACACACACACACACACACACACACACACACACACAACACACACACAAACACACACACAAACAGTGACATACTACACCACTGAGCTCGCACTACTCTGGAAAGAAAGACACTTCAGGGGAGGTAAATATTTTAAATCAACATTTCTGCAAACACATACTAAGAGCATCGATAAAGAACATGAGGAAACGACAAACAACATTTATAAGACATTTTATGAGGCAAGAGAAATTAGAGCACCTAGCCACAACAGAAAAGCTGGAGGGAAAAAGAGCATTAGGTAGACCCATGGAAAAAAATATTGGACAGACTTGCAGAGTGGCGGAGGAAAGAGAGGGTGGGAGATGTACTTGCAGCGATGAGGAATAGATGCGTATGGAGGGCCATGATCGCCAATGCCATGCGACAGGGCACGTGATGGTGAAATGATTTCTGCAAATGTGACAGTAATATTAACACTACTTCACTCGCATCTGATATTGCAAAGTACATCAACAACGCATCAGCGATCGTGAAATCATGACGTACGTTGTACGTCAACTGCACAGCTAAGAAGTTACACTGGCCTTCTTACTGCCCATCCTAATATTATGTTGTTCCAGCAGTGTACAGGCAGGATTAGATAAGCTCCCCTTCCCCCTACTTCCCAAGGATGGTCATCCCTGTCGGCCATATCACTTAAGGGCGAGTCATCATCATCATGTGCCCTGCCGCATGGCGTTGGCGATCATGGCCCTTCTTACGAATCTATCCCTTGTTGCCGCAAGCACATCTCCCACCCTCTCTGACATCAGCCACCCTGCAAGTCCGTCCAATATTTTCTCCTTGGGCCTACCTGGTGTTCTCTTTCCCTCCAGCTTTTCTGTTGTGACTAGGTGCTCTAATTTCTCTCGTCTCATAAAATGTCCTATAAATGTTGCTTGTCTTTAACGAATCTTTTTCATTAATGTTCTTCTTGTTTCTGCCTTCTTCAAGACTGTCTCGTTTATTTTCTTTGCTGTCCATGGAACTGTCAACATTCTTCTCAGAAACCTCATCTCATTGAGGTGGGTGCTGACGTAAAAGTGAATCCAATCAATCAGTCATTTGTCCTGAGGGCGGTGGGCGGTCCTTATATAAGATGGCAATCAATAGCTACCCGTGTCCTGCAGTCCTAGTCAATCTACTCCAAGTGCCAGTGCGAGCCAGCTATGGCCTATGGTACGCTTCTGTTAGTGCTTGTGTTCCTTGGATTTCAGCTGATGTTGGTGTGTGGGTACGTGATCTTGGATTGGATTGGGATGGGCAGGATTGGATTGGGTTTTTAAGTATGTGTGTGGTCACAACACAATTTTTTTCCCGTGAAATTCAGATTGTTCTTACCAAAGAAACCACGTCGCCAATGTATTGTGCTACTATTCCCCCCCCCCCCCCCCCGTGTGCGTGTATTTTTGCTTTTCTTTAATTAAAAATGGGGTTTTATACAGAATTTTCCCAGGGTTGACTTTAATACACACTAAGCGCATTCTGCCTATAGGATCCCAGTTTATGGTCTCATCCGAAAGACTTACAACCAGACTGTTACTTAAAGTCCAATGGAGTAGGATGGAGAAAAATCCCTGTTCGTTTTGTGATTATTTTTCGTTTAACATAAAAATCAGAAATTAGTTGTAAATGTAAAGAAGGCTAGAGACAGCCATGTCTAAACTAGAAACAATTTGTGTGTTCGTTTGCGTTGATACGTACACAAAACACACAGAGATGCGATCCAATGCATACACACACACGTACACAGACACGCTGGCAAGCGGAGGAACTCATGGTGAGGTCTGTCTTTTATTTATCTAGTTGTTGATTTTGCTATTAATATTGTTGTTGTTCGTTCTTTTGTTCGTTCTTTGATTTAACGTCTGTTCACTATAAGTGATATTAGACGAGGGGAAAAAATGGAGGATGGGAGGTGGGCGAGTTGGATTGGGGGCAGAGGGGAGACAGAGTATGAGACATGAGTAAGCGGGTAAATATAAAAATTGAACAAGATCTTAACACTAACAATTAACATTAACAATGCGAAGGGACAATTTAACGCTAAAGTACAAACTTCATAAACTTAAAGCAATACATTAACAGGACTGTGAACCAATGATTATGAAATTTTAACTGACAAAGATTGATCTGAAGTTAAGTTACTTCTTTAAAATGAGTTTCAGAATAGCTTTCTTGTGTAAACATTTTTGGTAAAAAAGAACGTAGCATTTTGCAGTAAAATAAACAGTGAAACAGTATGAATTGTTCTCCGCAAATACACTTGATATTTTTACAATATTTTGTTTTCAATGCGTTTAGCTGAATACGAAAATGAACAGCAACAATCGATCTCGAATGATATATGGAAGAATACTGCAATTTTTTACATACATTTTGAAAAGCAAAGAGAGTGACAGAAAAGAGGAAATTTCTAGCACAGAATTTCCAGGTGGGGGTACTATTCATACTGAAAGAACCCCTGACATCCCCACGGGAGAAAACGCAGAACCATTAATAAGACACAGACAAGCCTTAAACATATCATGCATTCGCGCACATAATGTAAGGAGATGCCCCTGGCGTTGACCACTCCGTCCAGTGTATTAATGTAAAAAGCATACCTGAATACCTGTTGAAGAATTGTGTGTGTGTTGAAATGGTTATAGTCCTGATATGGATCTATGAAGTCGGCTGGGCTTTAAACAGAAATTACAAAAAATGATATGTGTACTTAATTTTCTTTTCCTTTTTTTGACCTGTTGAAGAATTGTGTGTGTGTTAAATGTTTTTGTCTTATGATGCCTGTTATTCCCTCTAACATTCAGTAGCGTTGCACACTCACACACACGCACACACATACACACAGATACACACAGATACATACACACAGATACATACACACATACACACACATACACACACATACACACACACGCACACACATACACACAGATACACACAGACACACACACACACACACGCACACACATACACACAGACACACACACACACATACACACAGACACACACATACACACAGACACACACACACACATACACACGCAAAGATAGAAACACAGTGGCGGAAAAGAGGGACTTTCTTGATCTATCACAGAATTTCCAGAGAGAGCGGGGTATTTATTTAAACTGAGAAATCCCCATGTCGTTACGGCGTGTCGGTATCTTATTAATGGTTTTGCGTTTTCTCCCGTGGGGATGTCAGGGGTTCTTTCAGTACGAATAGTAACCCCCCCCCCCCCCCCACCTGGAAATTCTGTGCTAGAAATTTCCTCTTTTTCTGTCACTCTCTTTGTTTCTGCCTCGTTCCTTTGCTTTCTGTCATTTCTTCCTATCGTTGTCTGTCCTGTTGGTCCATTCATCTGTATGTGTTCGATACAATCTTTCGTAGTTTCTCTTAGGATTGCTAATTGGGTACATGTGTTGGGTGAGTTTTTGGCTCTAGGAAAATGAGATACACGGAAGCAATTTTAGGTAATTTAGACCCGTTTTTATGATGCTTTAGTGTCGTTATTTATGCTTGAATTTGTATTAAGGTATGCTTTTTACATTAATACATTGGACGGAGTGGTCAACGCCAGCGGCATCGCCTTACATTATGTGCCCGAATGCATGATATGTGTACTTAATTTTCTTTTCCTTTTCTTGCCCTGTTGAAGAATTGTGTGTTTGTTGAAATGGTTATGGCCCTGATATGGATCTATGAAGTCGGCTGGGCTTTAAACAAAAATTACAAAAAATAACAAGCTTTGCGTTTGCCTGACATCGTAAGTACATAGATCTATACAATATAATAAATGTTTAAACTGATTCGTGTTTAAGAAAACAGGAACCAGAAAAAAACACGAAAGAAGAATCAGAACGCGTATTTAATACAACAAGACAAGACAGGCGCAAATTTTCGGCCAACTGGCCTTTGTCAAGCGTAAGATCACAAACAAACAAACACCAGATACAAAAATCAGGAGAAAAAGACTGAAACTTCCCTGCTGCTCCGTCCCGTCCAGTGTGAGAAAAGGAATAAACTGACTAAAATTGTCTTTTTCTCCTAATTTTTGTATCTGGTGTTTGTTTGTGATCTTACGCTTGACAAAGGCCAGTTGGCCGAAAATTTGCGCCTGTCTTGTCTTGTTGTATTAAATACGCGTTCTTATTCTTTTTTCGTGTTTTTTTTCTCTGGTTCTTGTTTGCTTGACTGAGGGCAGTCACACTTGTTTTGGATTTTGATTCATATTTAAACTTTCACAGGATCTTTGAGGACATATTCATGGTGAAAAACGAAGGGATGGACGATCTGTTACCGCTGTCAGTCAGTCCTTCATCAGCGGTGCCTGTGCACTTCAAAGGGGAGTGCGTTCTTCGATGCAAAGGAGAGAACGGCTGCAAAGGCATCTTCTACAATGAAAACAGCAAAACGTGTACCATGACGTCATACGTGTTCCTGAAAAATGGGTCAGAGAGCTCGTCACCAGGGTCACGCTACTTCAGACTCACACCATGTAAGTGTCCGTGCTCTGAATTATTTTACTACATTATTCCGGCTCGACAGAGACACAGAGACAGAAACAGGAACAGGACAGAGAAGGACAGACGAGACGAGAGGAGAAGAGAGGAGACGAGAGAGAGAGAGAGAAGAGAGAGAGAGACAGAGACAGAGAGAGAGAGAAGAGCAGACAGAGAGAGAGAACAGACAGACAGAGACAGGGAGGAGACAGAGAGAGACAGAGAGAGAGACAGAGACAGAGACAGAGACAGAGAGACAGAGACAGAGAGACAGACAGAGAGATAGAGACAGACAGATAGAGAGAGAGAGAGACAGAAAGAGAGACAGAGACAGAGACAGAGACAGAGAGAGAGACAGAGACAGAGAGACAGACAGTCAGGGAGAGAGACAGAGAGATAGAGACAGACAGATAGAGAGAGAGAGAGAGAGAGAGAGAGACAGAAAGAGAGACAGAGACAGAGAGAGAGACAGAGACAGAGACAGAGAGAGAGACAGAGACAGAGACAGAGACAGAGACAGAGACAGAGACAGAGACAGACAGATAGAGAGACAGAGAGAGACAGAGACAGGGAGAGAGACACAGAGAGAGGCAGAGAGATAGAGACAGACAGATTGAGAGAGAGAGAGAGAGAGACAGAGAGAGAGACAGGGAGAGGGACAGAGACACAGAGAGAGAGAGAGACAGAGACAGACAGATAGAGAGAGAGAGACAGAGAGAGAGAGACAGGGAGAGAGACAGAGACAGAGAGAGAGAGACATACAGAGAGCAGAGCCATAGACTCAAGATCTGATACATTGACTTCAATCCCAGCCCGCAACATTAAAATCTGGCCTGTTGGCTGTCCATCTTCATGTTTCCATCATTCTGGTGGTGTCAGCTTACTGTTTGATAGGTCCACTGGCCTGTTGGTTGACCATCTCAATGTTTCCATCATTCTGGTGGTGTTAGCTTACTGTTTGATAGGTCCACTGGCCTGTTGGCTGTCTATCTTCATGTTTCCATCATTCTGGTGGTGTCAGCTTACTGTTTGATAGGTCCACTGGCCTGTTGGCTGTCTATCTTAATGTTTCCATCATTCTGGTGGTGTCAGCTTACTGTTTGATAGGTCCACTGGCCTGTTGGCTGCCCATCTTAATGTTTCCATCATTCTGGTGGTGTCAGCTTACTGTTTGATAGGTCCACTGGCCTGTTTGCTGTCTATCTTAATGTTTCCATCATTCTGGTGGTGTCAGCTTACTGTTTGATAGGTCCACTGGCTGTTGGCTGCCATCTTCATGTTTCCATCATTCTGGTGGTGTCAGCTTAGTGTTTTGTAGGTCCACTGGCCTGTTGGCTGCCCATCTGAAGTTTCCATCATTCTGGTGGTGTCAGCTTAATGTTTGATAGGTCCCTTCTTCCCTTTCCCCGTTTCAAGACCTTGCCAGCGCATAGGGTTTTGTGCAGGCTCAGGAAATCTGTCAGATAATTGCTGGCAGCTTTGGGTGGAGCGCATACAGACTTGTCTGAGCACGGTGAATCCCTCTTGAAATAACTCAATAACTCCAAAGAAATAAGAGGGAAGCAGGGAGAGTTTTTTTATAATATCAACCAAAGGACATGATTCTTGAGAGTCACGTAGGAATTATCTCCTATGGAGTGTTCTGAGCTTACGGTTTTTGTGCTTTGTATCTGCTTCTATCGCTAGCTGAATGGGTAGCGCAAACTGTGTTAGATTTGAGAAGTTCCACAACATGGGAGATAATTCCTACGTGACTCTGAAGAGTTATGTCCTTTGGTTGATATTCCAATAACTCCTGCAACTGCGCAGTTTAGTTCACTAGCAGACATTACGTAGAAAAGATAACCATGGAACAGGTCCTAGATGTAATATTGCCTGTCCCCTAACCCTTACACTGGGTCATGGCACACCTCAGGACCTGGCCAGCTCACGGGTTTATGTACAGGCTTAAGGCTTGTGCCATGATCACCATACACATGGCACCTGTGACGTTGTTTATGTACAGGCTTAAGGTTATGTGCATGATCACCATACACATGGCACCTGTGACGTTGTTTATGTGCAGGCTTAAGGTTGTGCCATGATCACCATACACATGGCACCTGTGACGTTGTTTATTTGCAGGCTAAGGATGAATGATGACTGATGCTACCAAACAACAATGCTACCTGGGATTTTTTTTTTGACAGGGCTTAAGGGTGAATTACACTTGGTTCAATTAATCATTGGTAGGTGGTAGGTCGTTGGGTTGAATTGGGAGGGTTTTAGGCTTAAGTATTAGGGAGGGAGTCAGGTTTGAGGAATAAGTAGGAACTGTAATTACACGTTGGGTTTTTTTTTTATTGATCAGGTGGTTTAGGTTGGTGAAGGGTCCAGGGTGAGGGTTATAGCTTGGTGTTATATAGGGTTAGGGTTAGGGTCAGGGTTAGGGTCAGGTTAGGTTAGGGTTAGGGTTAGGGTTAGGGTTAGGATCAAGGTCAGGGTTAAGGTTAGGGTCAGGGTCAGTGTTAGTGTTAGGGTTAGTGTTAGGTTAGGGTTAGGATTAGGGTTAGGGTCAGGGTTAAGGTTAGGGTTAGTGTTAGGGTTAGTGTTAGTGTTAGAGGTTAGGGGTTAGGGGTTAGGGTTAGGGTTAGGGTTAGTGTTAGTGTTAGGGGTTAGGGTTAGGGTTAGAGTTAGGGTTAGGATGTTAGGATTAGGGTTTAGGGATTAGTTATTAGGGTTAGTGTTAGGGTGTTGGGTTAGGGTTAGGGTTAGGTCAGGGATAGTGTTAGGGTTAGGGTCAGGGTTAGGGTTAGGTTTAGGTTAGGGTCAGCGTTAGGATTAGAGTTAGGGTTAGGTTTAGGGTTAAGGTTAGGGTTAGGGTTAGGTTTAGGGTTAAGTTTAGGGTTAGGGTCAGCGTTAGGGTTAGGGTTAGGGTCAGCGTTAGGGTTAGGGTTAGGGTCAGCGTTAGGGTTAGGGTTAGGGTATCAGCGTTAGGGTTAGGGTTAGGGTTAGGGTCAGCGTTAGGGTTAGGGTTAGGGTTAGGGTTAGGGTTAGGGTTAGATGATGTCAAAAGTAGTGAAGCGCGGCTATGTATTCGTGCCAGAAATCGGCAGGAGCGAAGGAAATTTAAACCTCACCATTAGTAAATACAATACAGTAATAGATACAGTGTACTATATTTTCAATATTTTTTGAGAGAGAGAGAGAGGGGGGGGGAGAATGAGAGAAGAATGTGTGTGTGTGTGTGTGTGTGTAAGAAGAGAGAGAGAGAGAGAGGAGAAGAGAGAGAGAGAAGAGAATGTGTGTGTGTGTGAGAGAGAGAGGGGAGAGAGAGAGAGGAGAGAGAGAGGGGGGAGAGAGAGAGGGAGAGAGAGAGAGGGGGGAGAGAGAGAGAGGGAGAGAGGGAGAGAGATAGAGCTCAGAGAGAGAGAGGGAGAGAGGGATAGAGATAGAGCTCAGAGAGAGGGGGGGGAGAGAGTGAGTGAGATGTGCATGTGTGTGTGTGAGGAAGAGAGAGAGAGAGGGGGGGAGAATGAGAGAAAAATGTGTGTGTGTGAGAGAGAGAGAGAGAAATGTGTAGAGAGAGAGAGAGAGAGAGAGAGAGAGAGAGAGAGAGGGGTAGAGAGGGAGCTCTCAGAGAGAGAAAGAGGGAAAGAGAGAGTGAGTGAGAGTGTGCATGTGGTGTGTGTGAGGAGAGAGAGAGAGAGAGAGAGAGAGAGGAGCAACGGAAGTCAAAAAACATTTCAACAAAAGACTTTCAGGGTAATGTGTGTTTACCCAGCACTTGCTGTAAACTACACTGCTATTCACACGCAAACCGTGACAATTGGACTACCACCAGCCTTTTTGCAAACAGACGTCCTGTTGTAAACAACCAGTGGCATTGTGTGGTCAGGTTGACAGGAGAAAACAGACAATGGAATGTCTACATCCCTTCCATCAGACTTGGGGACGGTGACGTAACGTTGCTAGGCAACTTATTGGAGACATATACTGGATTTTTTTCAGGTCTCCGCTATTTTTAGTCGGCTGAAACGTAATACAATACAATTACATATACAACAAGTACATACATACAATACAATACAATACATCATCATCGTCATCATCAGGTGCCCTGCCGCATGGCGTTGGCGACCATGGACTTCCAACCATCTCTATCTCTCGTTGCCCCCAGCATCTCCCCCACCCTCCTCATCCCCAGCCACTCTGCAAGTCCGTCCAGCATTCTCTCCCTGGGTCTACATTTGATACAATACAATACAATAGGTAGAAAGAAACTCTAGGGAGAGCTAGACAACAGAAGGTCTTCAGAGAAGTAACCCCCTTTAGACAAGCGTTTCGGCCCTGAATTCCTTACACTCTCGGGGGGCCGGGCCACATCCAGGTCATGACTCCTGGATGCCCTTCTGCTGTTGTCTATTTTTTTTTTTTCCCCACGCCGGGGAGCGAACCTGGGCGATTCTGCGCTTCACAACTGCGGTACGCGGTTTTACCAATGTGCTAACGGGACACACATCATCTGTAGGGAATTTAATCCTTATGAAGTTCACTTTTTTGGTTCCTCCTTGCCCAATCCAGCTTGAGCTCCTTTCTGCTGCCTCTGCCATCGCAGACCTGCTTTCTTCAGGGTGCTGGCAAGACCGGTGTATTTTTCGGTCTTATAGATATGTGCTTCTTCCATTCTGCTTTTGTATGGCACAGTGAGTTCTATCAGAATCACTTGTTTCGAGGAGTCAGAGTGGAGAGCGATGTCTGGTCTCATGCCTGTCTTGCTGATGACATCTGGGTAATTTCTCCACTCTGGGAGGTCTGCTGTACACTCCCAGTCGACTGCTCCATCCAGAAGACCCTTTGGCAATGTGCTGGTTGTCATAGCACTTTCGGGCCAGACCTGTTTCCCTCCTGCTTTGTAGAACGTTGTCATAGCAATTGGTGCGTTTGGGGTCATGGTTTTTTCGCTAACCACGTCTGTGATCACTTTCAGAACTTGGTTGTGCCTCCATGTATACCTTCCTTGGGCTAGCGCTACTTTGCAAGAGCTTAGGACATGTTCCACTGTTTGTTTCTTCTGACAGGGGTGGGGTCTTGATTTCCCCCATTTCACTAAGTTTGCATTCGAGGGGAACAGGTCATATACAGATCTGAGGAGGAAGCTTATCCTTAGAGGAGCCATGTGCCACATATCGTTCCAGCTGAGACTTCTTTGGAGTGCACTGTCCCATGTTGTCCATTGCCCTTGTTGACCTTGCTGGACTGCCTTCTGCACTCTTTTGACATCTTCTTCTTCCTTCAACTCCTGTATGATCATGTCTCTTTTTTCCTTCCCTTTGGCTTTGGACCACCACTGCATTTTTGTTGCTCCCAGTCCCTGTCTGTTGGTTTGCGTGTGTCCAATTATTTCTTTGATGCTGAGGTTTCTCTTGGCATTGTTTACAGCCTCTTGGACTTTCCACTTTCT
>JAPXFY010000012.1:86589441-86596941 GCA_030674185.1 Monoplex corrugatus | reverse complement strand
TAAAATGGTTTCAAATACGCATTGTGCATAGAAATCTAGAAACTAATATCATTTTAAATGAAATGGGACTGGTAAATAGCTCTCGCTGCGACTTTTGCTTGGAAACGAAAGACAGCATTGATCACATATTTTGGAAGTGTTCACATGTCAACAGATTCTGGGAAAGGATAGGAGATGTGTTGAGGTCAAGTTGCGCGACTTGTGCAAACGTAAGATTAACTGAAAACTTAATTTTATTTGGCGCTGACGAAAACACGCGCATAGATTCAATATTTGACTTAATTAACAATCTTATGACCATTGTTTTGTGAAATTATAATAGGTACAATCTTATTATAATTTACACATATATCACGCCTAAACGAATATTATCCATCAAGGAATTTCACTTACTTTTTGTTAGGCCTGATCGGTTCAGCGAATCCTCGTCAGACTGGTGGGCAGAGGCTTGTTGTTAATAATCATCTTTGGATAAACGTATATTTACAAAAGTAAACTAAAAAAGAAAAAAGCTACCAAACACCATTTCTTTTACTAGACACCTTACCAAAAAATATCAAATAGAAGAACATAATGCAAAACTGAGCTGGAGTTTACACGCTTTTAGAGAAAAATGTTGCCATATCTGTCTCTTGCTTCTTTACGAGATGTATGCATGGTTTCCGTATGACCTGCCTGTTTTATGTTCGACTATTTGTCCTATATGTAATTAATAGTGATTGTAAATTCATGCACATAAAACCTTTGCTGAAGATGTAGACGTTTTGTATATATTTTAAACTTTAAATCTGATACAAATGATCTTCCTTTGCTAATATGTTTATCATTAAATTTTGCTGAAAACGAACAGAAATAAATTTAGAACAAACAAACTAACTAACTAACTAACTGACTAACTAACTAACTAACTAACTAACTAACTAACTAACTAACTAACTAACTAACTAACTAACTAACTGACTGACTGACTGACTGACTGACTGACTGACTGACTGACTGACTAACTAACTAACTAACTGACTGACTGACTGACTGACTGACTGACTGATGACTAACTAACTAACTGACTGACTAACTAACTAACTAACTAACTAACTAACTAACTAACTGACTAACTGACTAACTAACTATCTAACTAACTAACTAACTAACTAACTAACTAACTAACTGACTAACTAACTAACTAACTAACTAACTAACTAACTAACTAACAGCAACAACAACAAATAAAATCTAAAACTGTATAAATCAAATGACTTTATATTGTTTAAAGACATACAACAGACTAGTAGATATGACGTATGTATATGAATTTTGCTCGATCCATTGTACACAAATCTTGTTCAGTTTTGTTAATGATACTGTAATTATGTTCAACAACCATTGTCTTTATTAATTTAATGTTTTGTTAAAAGATCAATTAAAAACAAGTGTGAAAAAAAAAAATGTGGTTGTCACGTGCAGTGAGCTGTCCCACCGATGGCGTCTACGTGCTGCACGAGCAGTCGGGCACGTGCTTCCAGTTGAACAGCGGCTCTGTCACGTGGACGGATGCACGTGATGCCTGTAACGCTTCCTATGGCAGACTGGCGGTTCTAGACGACAATGGCAAACTGGAAGCCTTGCTGAATTTCATGAATTCTCGTGAGTTGGGAGTTACAAAGTAGTCTGAAGTATGAAATCTCTCTCTGTCTCCCTACCTCTCTCTCCCTCTCTCTGTCTGTCTCTCTCCTCTCTCTGTCTGTCTCTCTCCCTCTCTCTGTCTCCTCTCTCCCTTCTCTCTGTCTGTCTCTGTCTGTCTGTCTGTCTGTCTGTCTGTCTCTCTCTCTCCTCTCTCTTCTATCTATATATATATATACGAGGCCTAACATTTATATATATATATATATATATATATATTATTTATATATATATATATAATATATATATATATATATATATGTTTAGGCCTGTTTTTAATAATATTTCAGTGTACTCAGTTTATGTTTTAGATTTATGTTCAGTGTGCGGGTTTTTTTTAATTTAATGCATGATAATTGACGGGTTGGTCAACGCCAGGGCATGTCCTTTATTATGTGGCGGAATGCAAATGATATGTGTACTTAATTTTCTGTTCCCTTTTTTCCCTGTTGAAGGTCTGTGTCTCTCTCTCTCTTTCTCTCTTTCTCCCTCTCTCTCCCTCTCTCTCCCTCCATCTCTCTCTCTTTCCCTCTCCCTCTCTCTCTCTCCCTCTCTCTCTCTCTCCCCCTCTCTCCCTCTCTCTCTATCTCTCTGGCTCTTTCTCTCTCTCTTTCTCTCTCTCTTTCTCTTTTCCTCTCCCTCTCTCTTTTCTTACTCTCTCCCTCCCCCCCCTCTCTCTCTGTCCTTTCATGTTACCAGTTCTGTAACTGCAAAATGTCAGTTACTAACCCTACATGTGACTGAAATACAAGTCAGCGTTACGTAGCCAGCCATTATAACCAGCCCCACCAGAGCATTGCAAAAGAAAAATGGCATCATACCGACACTGACTTCTTTTTGAAAAGGCTTAGTCCTATCTTATGGGACGCTAGTTTTGCGAATGCATTGATATGTTTTCTGCATTTTCTTTCACTTTTTTTCCCTGTTGAATTATTGTGCATGTTTCAAAACAGTTCTAGACCTGATTTGGCTCTACGCAGTAGGCTGGGCTTTTAACAAAAATAACAATAACAATATTTGTGTGACCTGTTTAATCCTTTGATTCCTGCACCCTGTCCACCAGCACCCTGCATTGTCAAGCAGGAGGATAGGGTGTGGGAGTCTAAGGGTTAAAAGGCTTTAACGAAAGATCGAAAGAAAAAAAAACAACAACAAGAAAACACTGGCTTGACAATCTTGTTTTATCATATTCTTTGTCGGACAATCTTGTTTTGTCATATTCTTTGTCGGACAATCTTGTTTTGTCTTATATTCTTTGTCGGACAATTTTGTTTTATCCTATTCTTTGTCAGACAATCTTGTTTTATCATATTCTTTGTCAGACAATCTTGTTTTATCACATTTCTTTGTCAGACAATCTTGTTTTATCATATTCTTGTCAGACAATCTGTTTTATCACATTCTTTGTCAGACAGTCTTGTTTTATCACATTCTTTGTCAGACAATCTTGTTTTATCATATTCTTTGTCAGACAGTCTTGTTTTATCATATTCTTTGTCAGACAATCTTGTTTTATCAATTCTTTGTCAGACAATCTTGTTTTATCATATTCTTTGTCAGACAATCTTGTTTTATCACATTCTTTGTCAGACAATCTTGTTTTTCATATTCTTTGTAAGACAATCTTGTTTTATCACATTCTTTGTCAGACAATTTGTTTTATCACATTCTTTGTCAGACAATCTTGTTTTATCACATTCTTTGTCAGACAATCTTGTTTTTTCATATTCTTTGTAAGACAATCTTGTTTTATCACATTCTTTGTCAGACAATCTTGTTTTATCACATTCTTTGTCAGACAATCTTGTTTTATCATATTCTTTACCAGACAATCTTGTTTTATCATATTCTTTGTCAGACAATCTTGTTTATCATATTCTTTGACAGCAATCTTGTTTTATCCAATTCTTTACCAGACAATCTTGTTTTATCATATTCTTTGTCAGACAATCTTGTTTTATCATATTCTTTGTCAGACAATCTTGTTTTATCATGTTCTTTGTCAGACAATCTTGTTTTATCATATTCTTTGTCAGACAATCTTGTTTTATCATATTCTTTGACAGACAATCTTGTTTTATCATGTTCTTTGTCAATCTTGTTTTATCATATTCTTTTTCAGACAATCTTGTTTTATCATATTCTTTGTCAGACAATGTTGTTTTATAGTATTCTTTGTCATACAATCTTGTTTTATATATTCTTTGTCAGACAATCTTGTTTTATCATATTCTTTGTCAGACAATCTTGTTTTATCACATTCTTTGTCAGAAAAGTCTTGTTTTATCACATTCTTTGTCAGACAGTCTTGTTTTATCGTATTCTTTGTCAGACAATCTTGTTTTATCATATTCTTTGTCAGAAATCTTGTTTTATCATATTCTTTGTCAGAAATCTTGTTTTATCATATTCTTTGTCAGACAATCTTGTTTTATCATATTCATTGTCAGACAATCTTGTTTATCATATTCTTTGACAGGCAATCTTGTTTTATCATATTCTTTGTCAATCTTGTTTTATCATATTCTTTGTCAGACAATCTTGTTTTATCATATTCTTTGTCAGACAATCTTGTTTTATCATATTCTTTGTCAGACAATCTTGTTTTATCATGTTCTTTGTCAGACAATCTTGTTTAATATTCTTTGTCAGAAATCTTGTTTTATCATATCTTTGTCAGACAATCTTGTTTTATCATATTCTTTGTCAGACAATCTTGTTTTATCATATTCATTGTCAGACAATCTTGTTTTATCACATTCTTTGTCAGAAATCTTGTTTATCATATTCTTTGTCAGAAATCTTGTTTTATCATATTCTTTGTCAGAAATCTTGTTTTATCATATTCTTTGTCAGACAATCTTGTTTTATCATATTCTTTGTCAGAAATCTTGTTTTATCATATTCGTTGTCAGAAATCTTGTTTTATCATATTCTTTGTAAGACAATCTTGTTTTATCATATTCTTTGTCAGACATTCTTGTTTTATCATATTCTGTGTCAGAGCCGGTCAGCAACGGGCCTTTCTATCGGCGACACCGTCCTTATGCCGTGTGGAACACACCTTGGCCCAACGGACAACCAGATTACGTTTGGCTCAACGGACAAATCGTGAATTACACGTCACCTCTCTGGTACCAGAGCGAACCCAACGCTTCCAGTGGAGGGGAGAATGTTCTCGTTGTCTTCCGGGCCGGAAATACATGGTATCTGGGAAATTATTTCCATTCCCGTTCCGCCCAGTATGTGTGTGAATTTAATTTGTACTGAGGGATTAGTGTTGAGCAACACTAACAATCCAATGGAAACTTTCATCCAGTATGTGTGTGATTTCACTTTGTAGGAAACTTTCATCCAGTGTGTGTGTGATTTCACTTTGTAGGAAACTTTAAATAATAATAATAATAATAAAGAGCATTTATATAGCGCCTAATCTGATGAAAACAAGAGCCCTAAGCGCTTACAGGTATCACGCAGACACAACCAAACACACACACACACACACACACACACACACACACACACACACACACACACACACACACACACACACACACACACACACACACACGCACACACACACCAGCCGACATTCAAGGCTCAGAAGACAACAAGGGGGGATTTGGGGAAGTTAGGTGGTAGAGTCTTTATAAGTATCATGAGAGGGACTGGAAGAGATGGGTTTTCAGAGAGGACTTGAAAGAAGTGAGAGTTGCAGAGTGGCGAACAGAGACAGGGAGCTGATTCCAGATTACAGGGGCCTGATAGGAAAAGGAGCGTTGACCATAGGTTTTAGTGCGACAGGATGGTATGCGGAAGGTACGAGTATCAGCCGAGGAACGAAGTTGACGAGAGGGGGTGTACAGATGGAGGAGGTCAGAGATGTAAGGGGGTGCAAGACCGTTGAGAGACTTAAAACATAACAAAGCAATCTTGTAGCGAATTCTCTTTTCAACAGGTAACCAGTGAAGAGATTTGAGAAGAGGAGTGACATGAGAGGAACGAGATTTTCTGAAGATGAGCCTAGCAGCATTGTTTTGAACTTTTTGAAGCTTTTGAATGGAGAGAGAAAGGACAGCCCGAGAGGAGGGAGTTGCAGTAGTCGAGACGAGAGAGAACAAAGGCACAGAGGAGAGTTTTGGTGGCTTCGACAGAGAGGATATTGCGAATAGAAGAAATTCTGCGTATCTCAAGATAGCATAATCTGCAAACATTCTGGACGTGTTTTTCAAAGGACAGGGTGTTATCAAGAGTGACTCCAAGATTGCGGACAGTGGAAGATAGTGGAATGTCAGATCCAAGCAGAGAGACAGACAGAGGAAGGGAAGAACACTTAGCCAATGTGGTGGGAGAGATAAGGCTAAGTTCAGTTTTAATGGGGTTGAGTTGAAGTTTGTTTACAGTCATCCAGGAGTGAACATCAGAAATGCAGCCTTGGGTTTGTCTGATTATAGAGGGCAGTTGTGGGAGGGAACCAGAAGTATAGAGTTGGTTGTCATCAGAAAAGCTATGATGGGACATAGAGTGAAGTCGCATAATTTCAGAGAGGGGTTGTGTGTACAGCACAAATAGGATGGGATCTAAAACAGAGCCTTGGGACACACCAAACTGGAGGGTAGCGGGTGCAGAGGATGAACAACAGACAGAGACTGTTTGAGTGCGATTGGAGAGGTAGGACTGGAACCAAGACAGAGCGATGTCAGAGATACCGAACACTTTATGGAGACGTGTGAGCATGATAGAATGGTCGATGGTGTCGAATGCAGCCGAGAGATCAAGGAGAGATAGAAGAGAGATTTGATTTTGATCAAGAGCAGTCAGAATATCATTTGCAATTTTTACAAGAGCAGTTTCAGGGCTGTGTCCAGTGCGATAAGCCGACTGATAAGGGTAAGAGAGGTTGTTGGCGGTGATATGATCAGAGATCTGTGCGAGAACAATTTTTTCAAGGACTTTGGATAAGAAAGGTAGGTTGGAAACAGGTCGATAGTTTTTGAGGTTATTGGGGTCAAGACTAGGTTTCTTTAAAAGAGGTCTGACCAGGGCAGATTTGAAGGAAGTGGGAAAGATACCAGATGACAGGGAATTTCATCCAGTGTGTGTGTGATTTCACTTTGTAGGAAACTTTCATCCAGTGTGTGTGTGATTTTACTTTGTATTGATGTTGGGTAATTGTTGAATAACACTAACAATCCATTGGAAACTTTCATCCAGTGTGTGTGTGATTTCACTTTGTACTGGTGATGGATGAGTGTTGTGTATGTGTGTATATATGTGTGTGTTTGTATGTGTGTATGCATTTGTGTGTGTTTTTATGTGTATGTATGTGTGCGTGTGTGTGTGTGTGTGTGTGTGTGTGTGTGTGTGTATGTATGTGTGCGTGCGTGCGTGTATGCGTGCGTGTGTATTTGTCTGTGTATGTGTGTGCGTGTGTGTGTGTTGTGGATTATACAAGTGATTGAGAGAAGAAGTAAGTGGATTGCTAAAGACAAGAGAGAGAGGAGAACAGACCATGTCAATTGTATGATGACACTGCCCTTGTCATATTCATAATGTTGAAAACACATGACTTACGATGATCAATTATGATCACATAACAATTCCCCTTTAGTTTGATTGAATTAAGAACATGAGCCATTGTCAATTTATTTGATAAAACTGCCCATTGTCTAATTTGTACTAGATAGACAACTCCCTGTGTCAATTTGTACAGGACATTGACTTTGTCTCAGTTTCTGAATGATTAAATTCCAAATGATTGAATATTACGTCTGGGTTTATCTTAGATTTATTGTCTGTCGTAATATGTTTTGGTACTAG
>JAPXFY010000012.1:86581941-86584441 GCA_030674185.1 Monoplex corrugatus | reverse complement strand
TGGATTGCACTGTGACTTTATTTAACTCATGATTGACCATCTGCCCCAGATTTCTGTGTTAGTCTCTTGATGTTGTTTCCTTCTTTATCGCCTGAGATGGTCGTTGTTATTTATCTATATTTGAGTTAAACAAACCTGAGATGGTCGTTGTTATTTATCTATATTTGAGTTAAACAAACCTGAGATGGTCGTTGTTATTTATCTATATTTGAGTCAAACAAACCTGAGATGGTCGTTGTTATTTATCTATATTTGAGTCAAACAAACCTGAGATGGTCGTTGTTATTTATCTATGTTTGAGTTAAACAAACCTGAGATGGTCGTTGTTATTTATCTATGTTTGAGTTAAACAAACCTGAGATGGTCGTTGTTATTTATCTATATTTGAGTCAAACAAACCTGAGATGGTCGTTGTTATTTATCTATATTTGAGTCAAACAAACCTGAGATGGTCGTTGTTATTTATCTATATTTGAGTCAAACAAACCTGAGATGGTCGTTGTTATTTATCTATATTTGAGTTAAACAAACCTGAGATGGTCGTTGTTATTTATCTATATTTGAGTTAAACAAACCTGAGATGGTCGTTGTTATTTATCTGTATTTGAGTTAAACAAACCTGAGATGGTCGTTGTTATTTATCTATATTTGAGTTTAACAAACTGAGATGGTCGTTGTTATTTATCTATATCTATATTTGAGTTAAACAAACATGAGATGGTCGTTGTTATTTATCTATATTTGAGTTAAACAAACTACCTATTATCAGATCACCTAATATTGTTCAGTCGTTCGTTATTTCTTTTAATGTCTTTCACATGTGTACTTTTAGGCAAAACTAATGTGGTGTGTTTTTATTTAATATTTTACGCAAAATAACACAGTAAATGACAAGGTTAAAATGTCAAAGTTTGATATACAAAAAAGTCTCAAGTGTAATGGAGTCACTAAACAGTGTAATGGAGTCACTAAACAGTGTAATGGAGTCACTAAACAGTGTAATGGAGTCACTAAACAGTGTAATGGAATCACTAAACAGTATAATGGAGTCACTAAACAGTATAATGGAGTCATTAAACAGTGTAATGGAGTCACTAAACAGTATAATGGAGTCACTAAACAGTGTAATGGAGTCACTAAACAGTGCAATGGAGTCACTAAACAATGTAATGGAGTCACTAAACAGTGTAATGGAGTCACTAAACAGTGCAATGGAGTCACTAAACAGTGTAATGGAGTCACTAAACAGTGTAATGGAGTCACTAAACAGTATAATGGAGTCACTAAACAGTGCAATGGAGTCACTAAACAGTGCAATGGAGTCACTAAACAGTGTAATGGAGTCACTAAACAGTATAATGGAGTCACTAAACAGTATAATGGAGTCACTAAACAGTGTAATGGAGTCACTAAACAGTGCAATGGAGTCACTAAACAGTGTAATGGAGTCACTAAACAGTATAATGGAGTCACTAAACAGTATAATGGAGTCATTAAACAGTGTAATGGAGTCACTAAACAGTGTAATGGAGTCACTAAACATTGTTGATAAAATAATGCCCATCTACAGATTGATAATGAGGGCTAACCATTGCAAGATAAAGCCTCGTGCCTGCGCATAAACACGATTCGTCGGAAAACTCTTGAGGGTTTTATTTGTTTCACTACAAAGCTTTCCTTTGAGTCTGATTCAAAGAGAATGCTCTGAATGAAATCCGTAATATTTGTGTCACTGTAAAAGATTTAACAAGGGATGTATTCATTTCTCTGAAAACGTTTGTTTGAATTGAATAAACTCAGACTCCAGACACATACTGAAAGCTCTTTTATTTGTGCGTAATTATGTGAAAGCAAACTTGTCTATTAGTTATGTACATAGCAATAATAAATACAACTATTATCATCGTAACTGTTATTGATACGCATTAGTGGACAACAGATACATTTGTATGAAGGGCCTTGACCGCCAATGTTGTGCGGCAGGGCACATGATGATGATGATGGTGATGATGACGATGATGACGACGATGACGACGATGATGATGATGGTGATGATGACGACTACGACGACAATGATGATAATGACGACGATGATGATGATGATGATGACGACGACGACGACGACGACTATGATGACAACAACGATGATGATGACGACGATGATGATGGCGATGAAGAAGACGACGACGACGACACTATGATGATGATGACGACGACGACAATGATGATGATGATGACGACGACGATGATGATGATGACACTGATGATGATGACAACGTGTGATGATGATGATGATGATGATGATGATGATGATGGTGATGATGATGATCAGTGGACCTGGATTGTTAATCCCAACACAAAATGTGCCCCAAATCCAGAAGAAAATTGTTGTAGTATTTCATTTGGGTCTGGATTTTGGAGTCTCGGGGGTTTGCTCAATACCGTATGCGCTCCATCAAAACCTGTGAAGAGGTATGTGGCAAACTCTTTGAGCCTGCAC
>JAPXFY010000012.1:86574441-86576941 GCA_030674185.1 Monoplex corrugatus | reverse complement strand
GGTAGACACTGAGTTCTCTTCTTCTTTTTCCCTTTGGGCAACGGCAGGCCCTTCTTCTGGTTCTTCCCCTTCGTATCTGCCTGACCTGTCGGTGTTGGCACTCCACTGTTGGAACCTGCAGGTGTTGCGGACAGTGGGTCTTGGACACTGGCTTCAGGAACATCTTCTGATGCAGAAGACGCAGTGGTATTCTGACCTTCTCCAAAGTCAAGTTTGAGTTCCTCACGGAAAAAGCTGACCACTAGTTGTGCACACTGGGCACAGTCCAGCGGACTTTGTGCCTGGTGAGACTTATGGTCAAGTAGTGTCGGTCTGAAGCCGTCTGTGGGCAGTCCTTGCAGAGTGCTGTCCCCTGTGTACAGATGTCTGTGACCCTTGAACCAGTCTAACTCTTTCAGCAATACCTGTAATCAATCAGTCAATCAATCAGTCAATCAATCAATCAACCAATCAAACAGCCAATCAATCAATCAATCAATCAATCAATCAATCAACCAACCAACCAACCAACCAACCAGCCAATCAACCAGCCAATCAATCAATCAAAATATCAATCAATCAATCAATCAATCAATCAATCAATCAATCAATCAATCAATCAATTAACCAATTTTCAGTTAGTCAGTCAGTCAATCGGTCTGTCAATCAATCAATCAATCAATCAATCAATCAATCAATCCATCCATCCATCCATTAATCAATCAATGGGTCGGTCAGTTAGTCCATCGGTCCATATGTCCATCCATCCATCTGTCCACCAACCCAAAACCCACGAACCAACCAACCAACCAACCGACCAACCAACCAACCAACCAACCAACCAACCAACCACCCAACCAACCAACCAACCAACCAACCAACCAACCATCCAACCGACCAATCAACCAACCAACCAACCAACCAACCAATCGATCGATCGATCAACAATCCAAATCTATCTACTAGCAATTCAACCACATATCTGTCTACTGATCAATCAATCAATTGATCACGCTTTACATAATGCAGACTGACTTATAGCCAGTATGAACACCAATTTACCAGCCGTAAAGACGAAAGTAACCCTTAGCCAAGTCACCGAAGTTACTGTTTCTTAGTTTTGCTATTTGACAGCTTCGTCTTGCGTGTTAGGTGATACAAGGGAAATAACTTTTAATTTGATAATTTCGAAAAGAGAACGCGCTTCATTCCCTTGTGCTTGTATTTTCCCAATCTTTCTAGAGTGCTTGCTTATATGCCTCAAGCATGTTGTCATGTTTCAGAATGGAAATATCTATAAATATCCATACTTTTCATATTTTCAGGTTTGGTTAGAGAGTTCCATCGTGATGCACGTCCTTCTGTAAGACTCTGGAATGAAATGATGTAACTATATGCTGTTAATGTGTTCATTCTTTGACTCCCTCGCCCTATCCACCAGCTGAAAAAACTCAACCCTTTGACTCCCTCGCCCTATCCACCAGCTGCAAAAACTCAACCCTTTGACTCCCTCGCCCTATCCACCAGCTGAAAAAACTCAACCCTTTGACTCCCTCGCCCTATCCACCAGCTGAAAAAACTCAACCCTTTGACTCCCGCGCCCTATCCACCAGCTGCAAAAACTCAACCCTTTGACTCCCTCGCCCTATCCACCAGCTGCAAAAACTCAACCATTTGACTCACCCACCCTATCCACCAGCTTCCTGCAGTTAACTTTTTGCTTTGCTGTCACGACTGACAATGCGGGATGCTGGTGGATAGGGTGAGGGAGTGAAAGGGTTAAGTTTAGCGCTGTGCGTTCCGTTCTGAGCCATGTTCTTCTGTAAGATTCCAGAACTGAAATGGTGTAAACACGCGTTGTTCTGTGGTCAGATTCGTTCAATATGTTCTGTTCCGAGCAAATTTCTTCCGTAAGGTTCCAGAACCGAAATGGTGTAAACACACTGTTCTGTTGTCAAATTCGTTCAATATGTTCTGTTCCGAGCAAATTTCTTCCGTAAGGTTCCAGAACCGAAATGGTGTAAACACACTTTTCTGTTGTCAAATTCGTTCAATATGTTCTGTTCCGAGCAAATTTCTTCCGTAAGGTTCCAGAACCGAAATGGTGTAAACACACGCTGTTCTGTGGTCAAACTGGTTCAAAAATGTTCTGTTCCGGGCAAATTTCTTCCGTAAAGTTCTAAAATGAAATGGTGTCCCTTCACGTGTGCTGTTCCTGTTCAGCACGATCTACCCTGACCAGTGTTCTTCTGTGAGATCCGACAATTCTGATGGCTTATGTATAGTGTAGATTAAGGCAGCTCACATGTGAACCAGAAAAACACGAAAATAGAATCAGAACGCGTATTTAATACAACCAGACAAAGGCAAGATGGCCAACCAGCTCAATCAATACAACTGTGGATACCAGAAGATTTGCAAGCCTGAAATGTGGTTTCTAAGAAGAATGTGAAGAGTTCCGTGGACAGCAAGGAAAACAAATGAGACAGTCTTGAAAGAGGTAAAATACAAAAAGAACATT
>JAPXFY010000012.1:86556941-86561941 GCA_030674185.1 Monoplex corrugatus | reverse complement strand
AAGTGGGACTTATCTAACCCTATACGGATATCACCAGAACAATGATATTAAGATGGGACGGTGAGAAGGCCTTTGTGAACTAAGGAAAGGGGACATGAGATCTATAGATATTAAGCTAACACCACCAGAAGACTGAAGCATTAAACAGGATTCTGAAGGAGAAAAGACACCCCCCCCACACACACACACTGTCCTCCCAGCCAGCATGAATACAACTATACCAGCGCTCAGTAGCTTGTAGCTTACAGCTTGCCTGAACTAGGGAGAAGAGTGGCAGAATGGTTCAGACGTTCGCCTGCCAATAACTAAACTCAAGGTTCCAGGGTTCGCTCCCCGTAGAGGCCTCGACTTTTCTCCTGAGTTTGACCGGAAAAAGTCCCTCGGAAGGAGACGAAAAACGAGTCAGATCCGCGGCCTTCTTGCGCTCCGCACGCTAAAGATCCCACGGCAGTTGAAAATCGTGAAGAGCAGGGCATTGCCCGGCTGCCTTGGTAAAAAACATTGGAGAGATAGGTTGATTTCCCAGGTCCCACACCTTGAAGATCAATTAGCCTTCTTGCCTTTCTAAAATCTTGGTGAAAAAAAAAAAAGAATATGAATATGAATTTGAAACGAGGGAGAGGGCGCCGCCCTCATAATGCTGGCCCCGGGAAAAGTTGAGGTCTCTACCACCTTGCCCTACGACCCCAGGGTTATGGAAATATCTAGATAGGACCTCAGGACCTGGCCAGCTATTGGGTTTATATGCAGGCTTAAGGCTTGTACTGTGATCATTCTGGATCTTCTCCATCACATGGCACCTGTGACGATAGTGCATATGGAATTCATTCCGAGTGCGGAGACGTCATCTTCAGAAACTGAAACTGAAACTGAAACTGAAACTTAACTACAAGTTTGGAGTTTGAAGCCTGAAGAAGACATGAGTGACCAACACTTGCCTGTATCAGCACTATCCCATAGTGAGGGTGAAGCACCAACAGGTCCAGCTCTCCCCGACTGGCCACTTCTCTGGGCAGAGGTGGCGGCTTGCTGCCCTTGGAGGAGACGCTCTTGAGATCGTTGAGGTAGTTATCGTACTGAGCGTTGCTGACGATGAACAGACCTCTGCCTTTCTGTCCATCGTTCTCTTCACAGTTCTCCAGACGTCTGCCCAGCTCCTCCAGCATCGTGGCCACGTCTGCCTGCATCCACAACACACATCAGGAACTGGTGAGCAGTGTTACAGTGCAGTACTTTGTAGTTTTCAATTCTCTCAAGACATCGCCCTTTACAATTAAGATTAATTGTACATATACCATGTGATGGAAGATCGAGCAATTATGGCCATGTATAGGACATCGGCCGGGGATCCTAAACCCTTTGACTCCCACACCCTATCCACCAGCATCCTGCCTTGTCAACCATGTTATCAAAGCAAAAATGTAACCCTTTGATTCCCACACCCTATCCACCAGCATCCTGCATTGTCAGCCATGCTAGCAAAAGCAGAAACTTAACCCTTTAATTCCTACACCTATCCACCAGCATCCTGCATTGTCAGCCATGCTAGCGAAAGCAAAAACTTAACCCTTTGACTCCCACACCCTATCCACCAGCATCCTGCCTTGTCAAGCATGCTATCAAAGCAAAAACTTAACCCCTTGACTCCCACACCCTACCCACCAGCACCTCGCATTGTCAACCATGCTAGCAAAGCATAAACTTAACCCTTTGACTCCCACATCCTATCTACCAGCATCCTGCATTGTCAACCATGCTAGCAAAGCAAAAACTTAACCCCTTGACTCCCGCACACTATCCACCAGCATCCTGCACTGTCAACCATGCTATCAAAGCAAAAACTTAACCCCTTGACTCCCACATCCTGTCCACCAGCATCCTGCATTGTCAACTATGCTATCAAAGCATAAATTTAACCCTTTGACTCCTCACCCTATCCATCAGCATCCTGCATTGTCAACTATGCTATCAAAGCAAAAACTTAACCCCTTACTCCCACACCCTATCCACCAGCATCTCGCATTGTCAACCATGCTAGCAAAGCATAAACTTAACCCCTTGACTCCCACACCCTATCCACCAGCATCCTGCATTGTCAACCATGCTAGCAAAGCAAAAACTTAACCCCTTGACTCCCGCACCCTATCCACCAGCATCCTGCCTGTCAACCATGCTATCAAAGCAAAAACTTAACCCCTTGACTCCCGCACCCTATCCACCAGCATCCTGCACTGTCAACCATGCTAGCAAAGCAAAAGCTTAACCCTTTGATTCCCACACACTACCCACCAGCATCTCGCATTGTCAACTGTGCTATCAAAGCAAAAACTTAACCCCTTGACTCCCACACCCTATCCACCAATCAAAAGAACAGATTTATTTGCTGTAAGAACCCAAGACAGAGCAATGGGACAGATCATCATCATACGTGTGTTTGTGTGTGTGTGTGTGTGTGTGTGTGTGTGTGTGTGTGTGTGTGTGTGTGTTGTATGTGTATGTATATGTGTGTGTGTGTGTGTGTGTGTGTGTGTGTGTGTGTGTATGTGTGTATATGTGTGTGTGTGTATGTGTGTGTGTGTATGTGTGCGTGTGTGGCGCGCGCGCGCGCGTGTGTGTGTGTGTGTGTGTGTTGTGTGTGTGTGCGCGCGCACGCGCGCGTGTTCTACACCCAAAAGAAGCAACCAGCCCATAGACACCTCCAGCTGGTGGACAAAGGATGGAGACTGTGTTCAGACCTGCCGATGCCTAAATCCCGTTCCTGTGTCTACGCACGTTAAAGATCAAATACGCACGTTAAAGATCTTATTTGTCCTGTCAATGGCTGGCCTATGGAAACATGAAAACACCCAGCACGCAGGGTCCACAGAACACGGACTATGGAGACTGCGCAGCCACATACCTCCTGCACAGTGTGACCTAGATAACCTGCACACAGCATCGGAGAAAATCCAGAATGTTAACAGATAATAACAACAGTATACACGTACTGTTGTGTCAGTTAAATGTTTGTAACAAGATATCTGGGAACGGTCATTTCATCAGACGGCAGATGCACATCGGAAATATCAGTTAACATCAGAAAGAGAGTCCTTGAATGTTATATAGAACCAATACTGTTATACGGAAGCGAGGCGTGGACAGTCAGCAAGCAAAGACACAGCAGGATCGAGGCAGCCGAGATGTGGTTTCTCAGAAGAATGTTGAGAGTTCCATGGACAGCAAAGAAAACAAACGAGACAGTCTTGATGGAGGCAGACACGAGTAGATCACTCATAAGGAAGATTAGGAAAAGACAAGCAACATTTATAGGCCATTTTATGAGGAAGGGGTTTTTGGAGCACCTGGTCACAACGGGGAAGCTGGAGGGAAAGAGAGCACCAGGTAGACCCAGGAGAGAATGCTGGACGGACTTGCAGAGTGGCTGGGGATGAGGAGGGTGGGGGAGATGCTAGGGGCAACGAGAGATAGAGATGGTTAGAAATCCATGGTCGCTAAGCCATGCGGCAGGGCACCTGATGATGATGATGATGAACAAGATATCATCCATACCTGGCTTCGATCCTTCTTTCTCGTCTCCTCATCTGGCGTCCCCAGTTGCGAAAACCCAAGGGGGATAACGTCTGAGAGGGACTGAGTGTTGAAGTCAAGGGGAGGCACTCTGTACGTCCTCTGACCTACATACGGGTAGTAGAAACGTGCGTATTCCAACGTCCAGTCGTTGAAGGATTTGCAGTGGCCTTCCACCACGATTGACAGCTTGTTGGGGTCCTGAGGGAGACAGAGGGAAAACATTTCTATCACACCTGTCAACACTCTTCACAAAGTCGCACTAGAGTCAAGCAAAATAATAAAGAAATTACTACTACACCCCCACCACCACCACTACTACTACTACTACTACCATCACACCACAACCATCACCACCACAACCACAACTACCATCTACCACTACTGCTACCACCATCATTACTGCTGCTGCTGCAGCTACTACTACTACTACTACTGCTACTACTACTACAACAACAACTACCACCACCACCACTACTACTACAACAACTAGGCTACTGTTGCTGCTGCAGCTACTACTACTACTACTGCTACTACTACTACAACAACAACTACCACCACTACTACTACTACAACTATTGCTGCTGCTGCTGCTACTACTGCTAGTAGTTGTACTGCTACTAGTGTGAGTGTGTGTGTGTGTGTGTGTGTGTGTGTGTGTGTGTGTGTGTGTGTGTGTGTGTGTGTGTGTGTGTGCGTGCGTGTGTGTTCGTTCGTTATTTCTTTTAACGTCTGTTCACATATGTGCTTTTAGACGGGTGCGTGTGTGTATGTGTGTGTGTCTGTGTGTGTGTGTGTGTTCAATACTGTGTGTATGTTTCAATCATACGGACTTTAAATAAACGTATGCATGTTCATCAATTTAAAATCTGCGTGTCCTCTATGTTAGAGGCCTATAATTATCCTCTTTAGAAAGAAATCTATCAGTGATCATCCGGGAAATCTTTCCAGAATTGTTACATAGTGAAAACGTCCACACAGCCTGTTGTTCCCCTTTACATGACATCTGATAAGAAAACATGATTATTGAAATTACTTTGCTGTCCTTTCTGCCGACAAGAATCAGAAAAAGAAAGAAGACGAGGAAGAAGAAGAAGGAGGAAGAGAAGGAAGAAGAATGCGAAGAAGAAGAATGCGAAGAAGAATAATGCGAAGAAGAAGAAGAATGCGAAGAAGAAGAATGCGAAGAAGAATAATGCGAAGAAGAAGAATGCGAAGAAGAAGAAGAATGCGAAGAAGAAATGCAAGAAGAAGAAGAAGAAGAAGAAGAAGAAGCGAAGAAGAAGAAGAAGAAGAAGAAGAAGAAGAAGAAGAAGAAGAAGAAGAAGAAGAAGAGAAGAAGAAGAAGAAGAAGAAGAAGAAGAAGAAGAAGAAGAAGAGGAAGAAGAAGGAGAAGAAGAAGAAGGAGGAGAAGAAGAAGAAGAAGAAGAGGA
>JAPXFY010000012.1:86549441-86551941 GCA_030674185.1 Monoplex corrugatus | reverse complement strand
CACACACACACACACACACACACACACACACACACACATACACATCTAGACAGTGTACCCCGGTAGTAATCAAAGTGTAGATCTAGTTCAGGATGACGAGGGACAATGGATATTGGTCACATAGTAGTGTCACATCTCCCGATATGTGTACACCCACACAACAGTCTTGCTGACTGATGTTTGACGGACACAGCTCAGTGACCACACACCACACACACACACACAACACACACACACACACACACAACACACACACAACACATACACACAACACACACATACACACACAACACACACACACACACAACACACACACACACACACACAACACACACACACACACACACAGCACTCATATGGAAACCTCAGCTACAGTAACAATCGTAATAGAATCCGAGAATTTCCAGCAGCTCCTTAAGTCCTTCATGTACAGTAACTGTCTGTCTGTCTGTCCGTGTCTTCTGTCTGTCTGTCTGTCTGTCCGTCCTGTCTAGTCCTGTCTCTGTCTGTCCTGTCCTGTCTGTCTCACTGTCTCTGTCTGTCTGTCTGTCTCACTGTCTGTCTGTCTGTCCGTCTGTCTCTGTCTCATGTCTGTCTGTCTGTCTCACTGTCCTCTGTCTGCCTGTCGTCTGTCTTCACTGTCTCTGTCTGTCTGTCTGTCTCACTGTCTCTGTCGTGTCTACTGTCTGTCTCTGTCTCTGTTCATGTCTCTGCTGTCTGTCTCCTGCTCTGTCTGTCTGTCTGTCACTGTCTCTGTCTGTCGTCTGTCTCCTGTCTCTGTCTGTCGGTCTCTGTCTCGTCTGCTGTCACTGTCTCTGTCTTGTCGTCTGTCTCACTTCTGTCTTCGTCTGTCTCACTGTCGTCTGTCTGCTGTCACTGTCTGTCTCTGTCTCTGTCTGTCTGTCTTCACTGTTCATGTCTCTGTCTGTCCGTCTGTCTCACTGTCTCTGTCTGTCTCGTCTGTCTCACTGTTCTGTCTGTCTGTTCTGTCTCACTGTCCTGCGTCTTGTCTGTCCTGTCCGTCTCTGTCTCACTGTCTCTGTCTGTCTGCTGTCTGTCTCACTGTCGTGTCTGTCTGTCATGTTCTCTGTCGTCTCTGTCTCTGTCTTCTGTCGTCTGTCTCACTGTCTCTGTCTGTCTGTCCTCACTGTCTCTCTGTCTTCCTGTCTCTTGTCTGTTTTCTGCCACTGTCTCTGTCTGTCTCTGTCTCACTGTCTCTGTCTGTCTGTCTGTCTCTCACTGTCTCTGTCTGTCTGTCCTGTCTCTCACTGTCTCTGTCTGTCTGTCCGTCTCTGTCTCTCTGTCTGTCTGTCTGTCTGTCTCCTGTCTCTGTCTGTCTGCTCTGTCTCACTGTCTCGTCTGTCTGTCTGTCTCACTGTCTCTGTCGTCTGTCTCACTGTCTCTCTGTCTGTCTGCTCCTGTCTCACTGTCCTGTCTGTCTGTCTCTGTCCTGCTGTCTCTGTCCTTTGTCTGTCTGTCTGTCTCACTGTCTCTGTCTGTCTGTCCTTGTCTCACTGTCTCTGTCTGTCTCGTCTGTCCTCTACTGTCTCTGTCTGTCTGTCTCACTGTCTTCTGTCTGTCTGTCCTGTCTGTCTCTGTCTCTGTCTCTGTCTGTCTCCTGTCTTCTCAGTCTGTCTGTCGTCTGTCTCACTGTCTCTGTCTGTCTGTCCGTCTGTCTCACTGTGTCTCTGTCCTGTCTGTCGTCTCACTGTCTCTGTCCTGTCCGTCTGTCTCACTGTCTCTGTCTGCTTCGCTGTCGTCTGTCTCCTGTCCTCTGTCTCCTGTCTCTCTGTCTCACTGTCTCTATCTGTCTGTCGTCTGTCTCATGTCTCTGTCCCTGTCGTCCACTGTCTCTCTGTCTGTCCTTCCCTGTCTCTGCGTCTGTCGTCCTGTCTATCTGTCTCTGTCTGCTGTCTGTCTGTCCGTCTTGTCTCACTGTCTCTGTCTGTCTGTCTGTCTCACTGTCTCTGTCTGTCTGTGTCTCTGTCTCCTGTCCGTCTCATGTGTCCGCTCTGTCTCCTGTCTCTGTCTGTCTGTCTGTCTCACTGTCCTCTGTCCTGTCTGTCGTCTGTCTCACTGTCTCTGTCTGTCCGTCTGTTCACGTCTCTGCTCTGTCTGTCCACTGTCTCTGTCTGTCATGTCCTGTCTCACTAGTCTCGTCTCTGTCGTCTGTCTCACTGTCCTCTGTCTGCTGTGTCTGTCTCACTGTCTCTGTCTGTCTGTCTGTCTCACTGTCTCTGTCTGTCTGTCTGTCTCACTGCCCTCTGTCTATCTGTCCGTCTGTCTCACTGTCTCTGTCTGTCATCTGTCCGTCTGTCTCTGTCTCTGTCTCACTGTCCTCTGTCTGTCTGTCTGTCTCTTCATGTTCTGTCTCTGTCTGCCTGTCCGTCTCACTGTCTCTGTCTGCCTGTCTGTCTCACTGTCTCTGTCTGCCTGTCTGTCTCACTGTCTCTGTCTGCCTGTCCGTCTCACTGTCTCTGTCTGTCTGTCTGCCTGTCCG
>JAPXFY010000012.1:86531941-86536941 GCA_030674185.1 Monoplex corrugatus | reverse complement strand
TAGACGGGGAAAAATGGCATGGAGGATGAAATAAGGGGGGGGGGGGGGTGTGGAGGGGAGAGGGGAACAGAGTAAGGGACGTAAAAAAAAATTAAAAGGAAGCGGCAAGGTCTTAAGAAAAAGGATATGGATGAACAGAGAAATGAAACTAGAACAACGCTAACATCAATAATGTAAAAGAAAAATCGTCATAAAAACAAAACAAAACAAAAATAATCATAATTATAATAATAATCTTAAAGTAACGCATTAACAGGACTGTGAACCAATGATTCTGAAATTTTAACTAACAAAACTTGATCCGATACTACTTCTTTAAAATGCGTTTCAAGATAGTTTCCTTGTGTAAACGTCTTTGGTAAAAAGGAACGAAGCTTTCTGCAGTAAAACAAACAGTGATACAATGTGAATTGTTCGCCACAAATACATAAAACGTTGTTACAATATTTTGTTTTCAAAGCGTTCAGTTGAATGCGAAAATATGTCATAACAATTAATCTCAAATGATATAACGAGGAATACTGCAAATTTTTACAGATATTTTGAACTGAAAGTTTGATTCTTTTTTGAGACACAAATTTTTCATTTAAATGTTCATGAAATCGAATCCATGATGCTAATTCTAGCGAGTTGTAAGCTTCTTTTACCGAGGTGTTAACATGTAATTCTATGGAATTTTCAGAATGGAGGGCACCGGATTTAGCTGCTCTGTCAACTACGTTGTTGCCATGAAGACCAACATGAGAAGGCACCCAGCATAAATTGATTTCCGAACCATTTATCTTTAAACAATGTATTAGATGATTTGCCTCAATAATTAAGTCAGGTCTTGTGTCTGTATCAAAAGACTGTAAGGCATATAATACAGATTTTGAATCCACAAAGAGAACTACTTTGAATGACACAGGCCGAAGGCTTATTAAATAATGCAACGCTTGAACAACAGCGACCAATTCTGCTGTATATATAGATACATTTGCCCCAATGAAAAAAGACTTTTTAATGTTAAATTTTGGAACATAAAAGGCTGCTCCAGCGCTCCGGTTTGCTAAGACTGACCCATCGGTAAAAATGTGGAGGTGGGTACTGTACTTTTCATCGATGTGTTCACAAGCTGTGGATAGCGTAATGTTGACATCATCATCTTTTTTAACTTTTGCATAATCGAGATCAAATGTGGCATTTAGCATTTCCCATGTAGGGATAGGCGTTATCGTTGGTTTCTCAGCAATTTCATCCATTGTTATATTGGACTGTTTGATCAGGCCAGATATGTAAGTTGCGGCTGTAATTTGTGATGAAATGTTTTTTGCTCGTTTTGGAAAGTCAGTATGTGTATGTATGTGTATGTATGTATGTGTGTGTGTGTGAGTGTGTGTGTGTCTGTGTGTGTGTGAGTGTGTGTGTGTGTGTGTGTGAGTGTGTGTGTGTGTGTGTGTGTGTGTGTGTGTGTGTGTGTGTGTGTGTGTGTGTGTCTAAGCAAGTTCGTAGGCCCAGATATAAGAACTGTTTGTCTCTCACATTACTTCTGAAATACGTGGGCGACATAAAAACATAAGATCTACCTGGCTGAACCTGTCTCTCAGTGACAAAAAAGCCACTTACTGCGTAGCTTTCTTCGGCGATCCAGCCGACTTCTTCAGCGCAACTGCTGGGTTGAAAACTGGCAATAATGACTTGTCATTTTCTGAGAAAGACATCACTGGACAATAATGATTTTTTCCCCAGATGTTTGCATGATGTGTGTGTATGTATGTATGTATGTATGTATGTATGTATGTATGTATGTATGTATGTATGTATGTATGTATGAATGTATTAATGTATGAATGTATTAATGTATGTATGTATGCATGTATGTATGTATGCATATATGTATGTATGTATATATGTTTGTATGTGTGTATGTATGTGTGTATGTATGTATGTATGTATGCATGTATGTATGTATGTATGTATGTGTATATGTATTATGTATGTATGTATGTATGAATGTATTAATGTATGTATGTATGTATGTATGTATGTATGCATGTATGTATGTATGAATGTATGTATGTATGTATGTATGTATGTATGTATGTGCGTATGTGCGTATGTATGTCTGTAAGTATGTATGTCTGGATGTCTGTCTGTATGTATGTATGTGTGTACGTTTGTATGTATGTATGTACGTATGTATGTATGTGTGTGTGTGTGTGTGAGAGAGAGAGAGAGGGAGAGAGAGAGAGAGAGAGAGAGAGAGAGAGAGAGAGAGAAAGACAGAGACAGAGACAGAGACAGACAGAGAGAGAGAGAGAGAGAAAGACAGAGACAGAGACAGAGACAGAGAGACAGAGAGAGAGAGAGAACATTCAAGAACTCTCTTCTGATGTTAATTGATAGGCATTTGTTGGTAAGAACATTTTTCGTCTTCTTGAAAGTTGTTTTAGCTTGGCTGATTTTGCTGGTTATTTATGATGTGCATCTGCCGTCTGGTGAAATGACTGTTCTCTTTTATGTGGTTTAAAATATATAATTAAGTAGAAAGGTAATCGAATGATAGTACCTGGTGCCCACCGTTGGGTTGGGAAACAAGACTTACTTCGTAAAAACATAATACGTGATTGGAACACTATACCCATATTCGTATTCTCTCAGTCTGTCTGTCTGTGTATGTCTATCTGTCTGTCTGATTGTGTTTGTCTTGTCTGTCTGTCCTGTAATGGTGAATGCGTGAATGTGGACAATGATTGCAGTGTAGTACCGAACAGGCGAGGCGGCTGTTTTTGATCTGGGGATCGGATTTAGACTGTTATTCTGTACGCATAAGCCTTCAGTTACCGAACTGAGGGGAGGTAATCTGATTAACAATATGACAAGATAGCAACGGTGGCGTCCCTTGGACTGTTAGTGCACGATGAGCTCGTTCTACGACACCTTAGTATAAAATACAATAACATTTAATCAAAAATGAAATGGAACAGGGACTATTGATTGGAATCCAATTCTTTGACTGTATCTTTGAATCAACCTTGGACTGGTCAAGAAATACATGGCTGTAATGCACGTACTCCAGTGTATCACTTACTGGACACAACATAATACATGCCATTGCCTCCTTGCTTGAAAGAACTAAAGAGTTGCATGATCTGAACCACACTCAGGGCTTCATTGATTGAACGCACTCGATTAGATTGTTGACTAAACTGTATCACAGAACATCTGAATATCACAAAATCAAACTGCACCAAACCTTCTGCCCACGAACACACATCTCCACAAGTAGATCAGAACATGGCCACAAATCTATATCTTGTACTGAGTAACCTATTATGATCTAGACACACTATACTACACATAAGCTATCGGCGAATCTGGAGTTCTATCTGATTATCTATGTATCTATCTATGTATCTATGTATTATCTATCTATCTATGTATCTATGTATCTATACTATGTCTATGTATCTATCTATGTATCTATGTATCTATGTATCTATTACTATAGTTCTATCGTGTATGTATGTATGTATCTATCTATTATCTATCTATCTATCTATCTATCTATCTATGTATCTATCTAGATCTGTATCTATGTATCTATCTATCTATCTATCTATGTATCTGTATGTATGTATCTATGTATCTATGTATCTATCTATGTATCTATGTATGTATGTATCTATGTATCTATCTATCTATCTATCTATCTATCTATCTATGTATGTATGTATTATGTATCTATGTATCTATCTATCTATGTATGTATGTATCTATGTATCTATGTATCTATTATGTATGTATGTATGTATGTATGTATGTATGTATGTATGTATCTATGTATCTATCTATTATCTATGTATCTATCTATCTATTATCTATCTATCTATCTATCTATCTATCTATCTATGTATGTATGTATGTATGTATGTATGTATCTATGTATCTATCTATCTATCTATGTATCTATGTATCTATCATCTATCTATCTATCTATCTATGTATGTATGTATCTATGTATCTATCTATCTATCTATGTATCTATGTATGTATGTATCTATGATCTATGTATCTATGTATTATGTATGTATGTATCTATGTATCTATGTATGTATGTATCTATGTATCTATGTATCTATGTATCTATGTATGTATGTATCTATGTATCTATGTATCTATTTATGTATCTATCTATCTATTATCTGTATTTGTATTGTATCTATGTATCTATGTATCTATCTGTATGTATCTATTTCTATCTATCTATCTATCTATGTATGTATGTATGTATGTATCTATGTATCTATCTATCTATGTATAGTATGTATCTATGTATTATCTATCTATCTATCTATCTATCTATTTATGTATGTATGTATCTATGTATCTATCTATCTATATCTATACTGTGCACAACAGCCGAACACCTTGTTGTAGAGGGGTCAAATTTTCGACTTTAATGTCTTTCTCAAGTAAAATCAGAATGTCCACTGACAACAAAGCATAGCTATTTAAAACAGAATTTGTGATGAAAGTTCATATCAATGATAAAAGAGATCAAGTGATTAGTGTTAAATCTACATGTCTCTTGCCTGTCTCAAACGAACATGTTCACATTTATCATGAATTTTTCTAACATACATGTTTCCGCCGCTGCACGCACACACACACACACACACACACACACACACACACACACACACACACACACACACACACACACACACACACACACACACAGTCGCACACACTTCCACACACTCACACACACACACCTACTAAAACGCACACATATGCATACATATGCACACCCACACATATTCACATACTCGCAAACACACACACACACACACACACACACACACACACACACACACACACACCACACACACACACACACACACACACACACACGCACATACTCTCACACACGCACCCCCACACACACATGCGCACCCACACACACACTCATGCTGAAGTAAAAGGTGTGTTAACAGGTAAAATAGTCCTTCCTTTTT
>JAPXFY010000012.1:86516941-86526941 GCA_030674185.1 Monoplex corrugatus | reverse complement strand
TTTCCATACACTGACATCCCCAGACTGGAACACAAAGATGGACAACGAACAGACCTTTTCTATACACTGACATCCCCAGACTGGAACACAAAGATGGACAACGAACGGACCGTTTTCTATACACTGACATCACCAGACTGGAACACAAAGATGGACACAAACAGACCGTTTTCTATACACTGACATCCCCAGACTGGAACACAAAGATGGACACAAACAGACCGTTTTCTATACACTGACATCCCCAGACTGGAACACAAAGATGGACAACGAACGGACCGTTTTCTATACACTGACATCCCCAGACTGGAACACAAAGATGGACACAAACAGACCGTTTTCTATACACTGACATCCCCAGACTGGAACACAAAGATGGACAACGAACAGACCGTTTTCTATACACTGACATCCCCGACTGGAACACAAAGATGGACACAAACAGACCGTTTTCTATACACTGACATCCCCAGACTGGAACACAAAGATGGACACAAACAGACCGTTTTCTATACACTGACATCCCCAGACTGGAACACAAAGATGGACAACGAACGGACCGTTTTCTATACACTGACATCCCCAGACTGGAACACAAAGATGGACACAAACAGACCGTTTTCTATACACTGACATCCCCAGACTGGAACACAAAGATGGACAACAAACAGACCGTTTTCTATACACTGACATCCCCAGACTGGAACACAAAGATGGACACAAACAGACCGTTTTCTATACACTGACATCCACAGACTGGAACACAAAGATGGACAACGAACAGACCGTTTTCTATACACTGACATCCCCAGACTGGAACACAAAGATGGACAACGAACGGACCGTTTTCTATACACTGACATCCCCAGACTGGAACACAAAGATGGACAACGAACGGACCGTTTTCTATACACTGACATCCCCAGACTGGAACACAAAGATGGACAACGAACGGACCGTTTTCTATACACTGACATCCCCAGACTGGAACACAAAGATGGACAACGAACGGACCGTTTTCTATACACTGACATCCCCAGACTGGAACACAAAGATGGACAACGAACGGACCGTTTTCTATACACTGACATCCCCAGACTGGAACACAAAGATGGACAACGAACGGACCGTTTTCTATACACTGACATCCCCAGACAGACTGGAACACAAAGATGGACAACGAACGGACCGTTTTCTATACACTGACATCCCCAGACAGACTGGAACACAAAGATGGACAACGAACGGACCGTTTTCTATACACTGACATCCCCAGACATACTGGAACACAAAGATGGACAACGAACAGACCGTTTTCTATACACTGACATTCCCAGACTGGAACACAAAGATGGACAACGAACGGACCGTTTTCCATACACTGACATCCTGAGACTGGAACACAAAGATGGACAACGAACAGACCGTTTTCTATACACTGACATCCCCAGACTGGAACACAAAGATGGACAACGAACGGACCGTTTTCTATACACTGAGATTCCCAGACTGGAACACAAAGATGGACAACGAACGGACCGTTTTCTATACACTGACATTCCCAGACTGGAACACAAAGATGGACAACGAACAGACCGTTTTCTATACACTGACATCCCCAGACTGTAACACAAAGATGGACAACGAACGGACCGTTTTCTATACACTGACATCCTAAGACAGACTGGAACACAAAGATGGACAACGAACGGACCGTTTTCTATACACTGACATCCTAAGACAGACTGGAACACAAAGATGGACAACGAACGGACCGTTTTCTATACACTGACATCCCCAGACTGACTGGAACACAAAGATGGACAACGAACGGACCGTTTTCTATACACTGACATCCTAAGACTGACTGGAACACAAAGATGGACAACGAACGGACCGTTTTCTATACACTGACATCCTAAGACAGACTGGAACACAAAGATGGACAACGAACGGACCGTTTTCTATACACTGACATCCTAAGACAGACTGGAACACAAAGATGGACAACGAACGGATCGTTTTCTATACACTGACATCCTTAGACTGACTGGAACACAAAGATGGACAACGAACAGACCGTTTTCTATACACTGACATCCTTAGACTGACTGGAACACAAAGATGGACAACGAACAGACCGTTTTCTATACACTGACATCCTTAGACTGACTGGAACACAAAGATGGACAACGAACAGACCGTTTTCTATACACTGACATCCTTAGACTGACTGGAACACAAAGATGGACAACGAACAGATCGTTTTCTATACACTGACATCCTTAGACTGACTGGAACACAAAGATGGACAACGAACAGATCGTTTTCTATACACTGACATCCTTAGACTGACTGGAACACAAAGATGGACAACGAACGGACCGTTTTCTATACACTGACATCCTAAGACAGACTGGAACACAAAGATGGACAACGAACGGATCGTTTTCTATACACTGACATCCTTAGACTGACTGGAACACAAAGATGGACAACGAACAGACCGTTTTCTATACACTGACATCCTAAGACAGACTGGAACACAAAGATGGACAACGAACGGACCGTTTTCTATACACTGACATCCCCAGACTGGAACACAAAGATGGACAATGAACGGACCGTTTTCTATACACTGACATCCTAAGACAGACTGGAACACAAAGATGGACAACGAACGGACCGTTTTCTATACACTGACATCCTAAGACAGACTGAAACACAAAGATGGACAACGAACGGATCGTTTTCTATACACTGACATCCTTAGACTGACTGGAACACAAAGATGGACAACGAACAGATCGTTTTCTATACACTGACATCCTTAGACTGACTGGAACACAAAGATGGACAACGAACGGACCGTTTTCTATACACTGACATCCTAAGACAGACTGGATCACAAAGATGGACAACGAACAGATCGTTTTCTATACACTGACATCCTTAGACTGACTGGAACACAAAGATGGACAACGAACGGACCGTTTTCTATACACTGACATCCTAAGACAGACTGGAACACAAAGATGGACAACGAACAGATCGTTTTCTATACACTGACATCCTTAGACTGACTGGAACACAAAGATGGACAACGAACAGACCGTTTTCTATACACTGACATCCTAAGACAGACTGGAACACAAAGATGGACAACGAACGGACCGTTTTCTATACACTGACATCCCCAGACTGGAACACAAAGATGGACAACGAACGGACCGTTTTCTATACACTGACATCCTAAGACAGACTGGAACACAAAGATGGACAACGAACGGACCGTTTTCTATACACTGACATCCTAAGACAGACTGAAACACAAAGATGGACAACGAACGGATCGTTTTCTATACACTGACATCCTTAGACTGACTGGAACACAAAGATGGACAACGAACAGACCGTTTTCTATACACTGACATCCTTAGACTGACTGGAACACAAAGATGGACAACGAACAGACCGTTTTCTATACACTGACATCCTTAGACTGACTGGAACACAAAGATGGACAACGAACAGATCGTTTTCTATACACTGACATCCTTAGACTGACTGGAACACAAAGATGGACAACGAACAGATCGTTTTCTATACACTGACATCCTTAGACTGACTGGAACACAAAGATGGACAACGAACAGACCGTTTTCTATACACTGACATCCTTAGACTGACTGGAACACAAAGATGGACAACGAACAGACCGTTTTCTATACACTGACATCCTTAGACAGACTGGAACACAAAGATGGACAACGAACGGACCGTTTTATATACCGTAGGCTATGACTGGTAAATGATACTGCAGTCATATGACGACCGTTTCCTCCTGTTTTTGTGTATATTATTGACTGGGACAGGTTGTTTCCGCCCCCCCCCCCCCCCCATCCCACAAATCTCTTTCGTTTTCTATCTAATATTTTAATATTCAAACATTTATATTTTGGTTGATTATCCTTTTCTGTTTTTCTCTAGCGATAATATGCCACAAGATTTGAATTGAAGCTCTTTGAATGGAACAACAACGTTATATACTTCAGGATACTTGTTAGTCTCGTAACATAGCAAGACGACCATATCACATACCCTGACAGAGCAGGCTGCCTGTCTATCTATCTATCTATCCATGTCTATGAACAATTACATGGCAGAGTGTGATAGAGCTAGTTGCCTGTCTATCTATCTATCCATGTCTATGAACAATTACATGGCAGAATGTGATAGAGCTAGTTGCCTGTCTGTCTATGTTTATGAACAATCATATCACTGAATATGATAGAGTTACCTGCCTGTCTATCCATGTCTATGAGCAATCGTATCACAGAGTATGTTAGAGTTAGTTGTCTGTCTATCTATGTCTATGAGCAATCATATCACAGAGTATGATAGAGTTAGTTGTCTATCTATCTATGTCTATGAGCAATCATATCAAAGAGTATAATAGAGCTAGTTGCTATGTCTATGAGCAATCATATCACAGAGTATGATAGAGTCAGTTGTCTATCTATCCATGTCTATGAGCAATCGTATCACAGAGTATGATAGAGTTAGTTGTCTATCTATGTCTATGAGCAATCATATCACAGAGTATGATAGAGTTAGTTGTCTATCTATCCATGTCTATGAGCAATCATATCACAGAGTATGATAGAGTTAGTTGTCTATCTATCTATGTCTATGAGCAATCATATCAAAGAGTATAATAGAGCTAGTTGCTATGTCTATGAGCAATCGTATCACAGAGTATGATAGAGTTAGTTGTCTGTCTATCTATCCATGTCTATGAGCAATCGTATCACAGAGTATAATAGAGTTAGTTGTCTGTCTGTCTATCCATGTCTATGAGCAATCATATCACACAGTATGATAGAGTTAGTTGTCTGTCTATCTATCCATGTCTATGAGCAATCATATCACAGAGTATAATAGAGTTAGTTGTCTGTCTGTCTATCCATGTCTATGAGCAATCATATCACAGAGTATGATAGAGTTAGTTGTCTGTCTATCTATCCATGTCTATGGGCAATCACATCACAGAGTATGGTAGAGCTAGTTGTCTGTCTATGTCTATGAGCAATCATATCAAAGAGTATAATAGAGCTAGTTGTCTATCTACCTATGTCTATGAGCAATCACATCACAGTGTATGATAGAGTTAGTTGTCTATCTATGTCTATTGGCAATCATATCACAGAATATGATAGAGTTAGTTGTCTGTCTATCTATGTCTGTGAGCAATCGTATCACAGAATATGATAGAGTCAGTTGCCTTTCTATCTATCTACCCATGTGTATGGGCGATCATATCACAGAATATGACAAAGTAAGTTGCTCATCTATCCGTATCTATGGTAATCATACTACAGGGTGTAATAGAGCTCTTTTCCTGTGTATCTACCCCTGTCTTTAGGCGATCATATCCCATTTGAGTCCCTTTTTATCCACTGGACGAGGCGGCAGGGAAGTTTTTAGTCCTCTTCTTATTATCCGTTGTTTGGTGTTTGTGGTCTGTTTGTGACCGTGCATTCGCGCTTGACAAAGGCCGGTTGGCCGAAAATTTGCGCTTATCTATCTTGTCTTGTTGTGTTGAATACACGCTTACATTGGTTTGATTGTTCTTCTGGTTCCTGTTGGCTTGGGCGCGGGCAGTCACACTTGTTTTGGATCTCGTGATATCCCAGAGTGTCAAAATCAATTTTCACTGCACTTGCAAATAAATAGGGGCTCTAAAATGCGAACTCCATCGCACAATCAGCTTGATGAGTCATGTAACAAAATTCCTATTCAGAATAATCATGATGAGGACAAGGAACAGAATCAAAAGAGAAATAGCAGAAAAACAGTGTGGATTTCTCGAAAGGAAAGGTGAAATCCAAAGAAAAAGGAACTATTAATGCCATATACATCCTAAGAACTATCACAGATATGTCAGTCCAGTTGAATAAGGATTTATATTTATGCTTTGTTGATTATACCAAGGCTTTCGATCAGGTAAGACATGAAGAACTGACCAACCAACTAGAAAGATTCAATACTGATGGAAAAGTTGTAAGAATAATCAGAAACATCTATTATATAGCTATTGGGAACAAACAGCAGCAATGAGAATAGAAAACGATATAGGCCCTTTCTGAAATATCAAAAGAGGGGTTAGGCAGGGTTGTGTTCTATCACCAGATTTGTTTTTATTTTACAGCGAAAACATCATGAGAAACCTAGAAGAATGCCCTGGGATAAAAGTTGGAGGAAAAATGACAAACAACATTCGTTACGCAGATGACACCATGCTAATTGCAGAAAATGAAAGGGACCTACAAAACCTTGTGAATATAATAGAAATAAACAGCAAAACTGAAGAGTTGGAGCTAAATAGCAAGAAGACTGAAGTATGGTAATCAGTAAAAGCATGAAATCCCTTCATGCAAAATAACAGCAAGCGGCAGAACTTTGAGACAGGTTGATAATTTTAAATATCTGGGAACGGTCATCTCACCAGATGGCAGATGGACATCAGAAATAGCCATCAGATTCGGCCGAGCCAAAACAGCATTCAAGAAGACGAAAAGCATTCTTATCAACAAATGCTTATCAACTAACATCAGGAAGAGAGTTCTTGAATGTTATATAGAACCGATACTGTTATACGGTTGTGAGGCGTGGACAGTCAACACGCAAAGCCAGAACAAGATTGAGACAGCCGAGATGTGGTTTCTAAGAAGAATGTTGAGAGTTCCATGGAAGATGTACTTGCAGCAACAAGTGATAGATGCATATGGAAGGCCATGATCGCCAACGCCATGCGGCAGGGCACATGATGATGATGATGATCCCAGAGTGTGACAAAGCTAGCTGCCTATGCCTATCTATCTATGTCTATGGGCGATTATGTTACAGAGTGTGACAGAACCAGTTACTTGTCTATTTATCCACGTCTATGAACGATTATATTACAATGTGACAGAGGTAGCTCCTGATGCTTATCTATCTATGTCTCTGGGCAATCATATCACAGTGTGTGACAGAGCTAGCTTCCTATGCTTATCTGTCTATGTCTCTGGGCAATAGTATCACAGTGTGTGACAGAGCTAGTTGCCTGTCTTTCAGCCTATATCTGTGGTAGGGTCTGTGGGTACTATGGCCTCATTGCTGGTCGCTTGTGGAGATAAGCGCACGTCACTTTCAGTCAGCTCACGCACAACAAAGGTTTTACACCGATTACCGACAAACGCCAGTTTCAATCACCAGACAAATTAACACACGTGGGTCATTAACTCATACAGCCGTCTCACAATCAATACCGCACAAGGGAGGGAAGTCAGGACAACGTGTTTTTTGCAGGAGTTACTGGGCTTCGCAGCACCTGGCGCCGCGCGGCTGGAAACTTTGGTGAAAGACGAGTAATACGAGTGATACGTGTTTCTGATGAGGCAGATACCCAAGCGTTTGCGGATGAGATATGCCAGGGTAGGCAGCATTGTATTGATCAAACTGACGAAATCTGTGGCACACCCATGGCGATCATTACTTAAAGTTAGTGCCGTGTTCATTTATTTATTTATTTATTCATTCGTTTATTTATTCATTCATCTTTCTTTTTCTTGTAAAGAACACGGAGAATCAATTTACACAAGTGTTTGTGTTCGCTGGTGAAAAATTTATATAGATTCCAAGAGACATTTGTAAAAAAAATAAATAAAAAAATAAAAACAAACAAACAAACAAACAAATTTGCCGTAGAGCTGGAGAATCGTGTGCTTTGTGTGAAACTGGAAAAGACGTGGGCGGAAAAATGTGTTTTTATTTTCATAAGGTGTAATTTAACCAAGGGCAAGACAATTTTGTTTTGTTTAAAAGTGTCATACATTTAAGCGTTTGTGCTTCTCGTTGAATTGGGTTTTATTCTTGTCGTTGCTGTTGTTCTTTGATTGTTTTGTTTTTGTTTTTGTTTTTGTCCTGATGATAATTATTCACTGAAATGTGGGCTGCCATCCCCATAAAATACACGTCGCCAAAGTACGACGCCACAAGTTGTTTCTGTAAGCCTATGACATTGGATTTTGCCTCAGAACATGCCAGGGACAACTCTGTTTGTTGTCGTGGATCCTTTAACGTGCGCTTATGTTTGCTGTACATGGAAGTTGGATTTATCGTCTGATCCTTAAGACCAACACCCAGACCGTCACTAAAAGTCTTGTGGAAAGGGGCAGTGGAGGGGAAGAAAAATCCCTGTCTGCCTGGGATCTGAACCTAGGTGTCTTGCATTGTAGGTGTGTGCTTTATCCACTAGACCACGCATTCCACAAACGGTAAGTGAACGTTTTTGTAATGATTGGAGTTATCATCATCATCATCATCATGTGCCCTGCCGCATGGCGTTGGCGATCATGGCCCTCCATATGAATCTGTCCCCTGTCGCTGCAAGTACATCTTCCACCCTCTCTGTCCTCAGCCACTTTGCAGGTCCGTCCAATATTTTCTCCCTGGGTCTACCTGGTGTTCTCTTTCCCTCCAGCTTTCTTGTTGTAACCAGGTGCTCTAATTCCCCTTTCCTCACAAAAATGGCCTCTAAATGATGCTTGTCTTTTTCTAACCTTCTTTATTAATAATCTTCTTGTGTCTGCTTCCTTGAAGACTGTCTGATTTGTTTTCTTTGCTGTCCATGGAATTCTCAAAATTCTTCTTAGAAGCCACATTTCAGTTGCCTCAATTTTGTTCTGACTTTGCGTGTTGGCTGTCCACGCCTCACAACCGTACAGCAGTATCGGTTCTATATAACACTCAAGAACTCTCTTCCTGATGTTAACTGATAGGCATTTGTTGGTAAGAACCCTTTTCGTCTCCTTGAATGCTGTTTTGGCTTGGCCGATTCTGCTGGCTATTTCTGGTTTGTATGTTCCATCTGGTTAGATGACCGTTCCCAGATATTTAAATTTGTCAACCTGTTTTATTGTTGTGCCATTTGCTGTTATTTTATATGAGGGGATTTCTTGCTTTTTATTGATTACCATGACTTCGTTTTCTTGCTATTAAGCTCCAGATTTCTGCTTTCTATTTCTATTATAGTCACAATATTTTTTTGGTCAGCTGTTTAGTCCTCTTGATCGCAAAGGCAGACTGGTGAAGACGTCAGTTTGAAGTTATCATGTGACTTCCCTCTGCTTGACATCGTTAACTGAATTGACATCAATTAACTACAGTATTACATCAGTGGATTTAATACCAATGTCTATTTTTGGTGAACATCTGACCCACACCCAACACCACTTTGAAAAGGACAATGTGCAAGTTCTCGACAAAGAAGCAAGATGGTTCCAGAGGGGAGTAAAGGAGGCAGTTTACATCGCCGCAAGGAACCCCACCCTCAACCGTGACCGGGGCCGACACAACCTGCCATCGGTGTACTCCTCACTTATTCAGTCGCACTGTCGTGAGTTCGCTCACGGCGGTGCGCACTGAAGCCAGTTCTCAACCCAGCAGTTGCGCTGAAGAAGTCGGCCGGATCGCCGATGAAAGCTACGCAGTAAGTAGCGTTTTTGTAACTGAGAGCCAGGTTCAACCAGGTAGCTATTATATTTTTGGTGTGTTAATGGAAACCTGTTATGCACGGTAGCTCCCACATCCGCCATGTCTTTTTCCATCTTCTTTCATAACTCGATGGATTGTAATGGCCTGTCTGATTGTTTTTGCAGGGTGAGATCTTTGTGAACCAGAGTGACCTTGCAGTCCAGACACCAGTGATTAGGATTTCCATCATCACTCCATCATGAACCACGACGTACGACATGATGTGCCATCCAACACCACCAGCAGAACGGACTTACAGCTTGCCAACAGCAACATCACACAGGCAGACACAGTACACACATCAGCGGACAAAACAGTGTCATCACTTATAGTGAAAAGACGTTAAATCAAAGAACGAACACATCAGTGTAGGTGAAGTCAGTGACGCCTCAAGCCTGTGCGAAATTTGATCTGTTGAATC
>JAPXFY010000012.1:86484441-86509441 GCA_030674185.1 Monoplex corrugatus | reverse complement strand
CACAAGCGACATTAACATTTTTCTTAGGATCATCGCACTACAAACAGATTTCTTTGTGCACCCTTCTCTGTTTCTTTCTTTCTATCTTTCCTTCTTTTTTTCCTTCTTTTTTTCTTTCTTTCTTTCTTTCTTTCCTTCTTTTTTTCCTTCTTTTTTTCTTTCTTTCTTTCTTTCCTTCCTTCTTTATTTCTTTCTTTCCTTCTTTCTTTCCTTCTTTCTTTCTTTCTTTCCTTCTTTCTTTCTTTCCTTCTTTCTTTCCTTCTTTCTTTCTTTCTTTCCTTCCTTCTATCTTTCTTTCCTTCTTTCTTTCTTTCTTTCCTTCCTTCTATCTTTCTTTCTTTCCTTCTTTCTTTCTTTCTTTCCTTCTTCTTTCTTTCTTTCTTTCCTTCTTTCTTTCTTCTTCTTTCTTTCTTTCTTTCTTTCCTTCTTTCTTCCTTCTTTCTTTCTTTCTTTCTTTCCTTCTTTCTTTCTTTCTTTCCTTCTTTCTTTCTTTCCTTCTTTCTTTCTTTCTTTCCTTCCTTCTTTCTTTCTTTCTTTCCTTCTTTCTTTCCTTCTTTCTTTCTTTCTTTCCTTCTTTCTTTCTTTCTTTCTTTCTTTCTTTCTTTCTTTCTTTCTTTCCTTCTTTCTTTCTTTCTTTCTTTCTTTATCTATTTATAGATTTATTTATTCATTCATTTTTGTTCCATTTTCAACTCCGTCTCAATAGCCACAAAGGCTGGCACAGTTTTCACGATGTGATGATGATGGTTTCTCAGAAGAATGTTGAGAGTTCCATGGACAGCAAAGAAAACAAACGAGACTGTCTTGATGGAGGCAGACACAAGTAGATCACTCATAAGGAAGATTAGGAAAAGACAAGCAACATTTATAGGCCATTTTATGAGGAAGGGGGATTTGGAGCACCTGGTCACAACGGGAAAGCTGGAGGGAAAGAGAGCACCAGGTAGACCCAGGGAGAGAATGCTGGGCGGACTTGCAGAGTGGCTGGGGATGAGGAGGGTGGGGGAGATGCTAGGGGCAACGAGAGATAGAGATGGTTGGAAGTCCATGGTCGCCAACGCCATGCGGCAGGGCACCTGATGATGATGATGATGATGATGATGATGATGATGATGATGATGGCGATGAGGATGATAACCATGATACCACGGCGCCATGGACTTCCATTCAGGACAGACACTGTATGACAAGGCTGTTCATCAACTTTGTCTATTGTTCCTCACTGTCACCAGCGTCTTCCAGAGCACTGAATTTGTTTTGAACATGTACATTAATTTTTTTACGTATCACTTCATCTGTCTTTAAGAGTCCAAGGTTTAGTTTGATGTTGTTTTTGGTCTGTTTCCTTTTCCTCAATTTCAGTCTAAATCTTCCCACTACAGGATTGTAGTCACTGTTGCAGTCTGCGCCTGGTAGTGTTTTTGCTGACAGTAAAGAATTTCTAAATCTTTTGTTGATCAGGATGTAGTCAATCTGATTTTTGGTATTATCTCCTGGACTCATCCAAGTCCATTTTCTTCTATTAGGCTGCTCAAACCAGGTGTTTCCTACTATGCTGTTACTCAACACTTACTATCTTAACATGTCCTGGCGTGTTCGTCAAGACATCTAAGCGGATGAGACTCGATTGTATGGTTCCAGTCTTCCCAATGAATCCATAGCACGCAAAAATGTGGGTAGCACCCGGTTGGAGCCGAAAACATCTCACAATGATATTTGGAGGGACTGATGGAGATTCGAACCCACAACCTTCCAGTCGGTAGTCCATTGCACCCATCCACTACACCACAGCGACTGATTAACTATATGTGACCTGCCAGCACGAAATCAGTCTTAGCTAACATTTTGGGCTTTTTGAGATATACATATCACTGGAAAGTGTACATTCTGCTGATTATTTTGGTACTTGAATAAAGCTTGTACTAAAAAAAATGTAGAAATTATGTATGTTTAAAGTCATTAAGTTGTATGACGGGCATTTTGAGAAAACGGCCTCTAAAGTTTTTGTGTATTCTCCCACACATTTTCCTTAAATTTCTTTATTTGGTGGCTTTGACCCAGTTTGTTTCTAATTTTAGCTGTCATTATCTGAAAGGCTTACATGTGCGGGTACTGTACAGGTTACGGTTCAAAATAAGAGACAAAAATATGTACAGGTTACGGTTCAAAATAAGAGACAAAAATAGGTACTTTTGGTAGGAAATTGCGTTCTTTCTGCTGCGGTCAGTGCATTAAAATACCATTTTAAATTGATTAATATTTTTTTCAAGAAAAATTTTTTTCTGTGGGGGATAGATTATAGTCTACAGAAATCAATTTTGACAAAAGTCAAAACACCCCAGACAGACCCTCAGTCACCTTTTCAGCTCCTAGCGCTGTTCGACTGACTGCGAGTTAAGACTGATTTGGTGGTGGGAGGTCACATATTCTTCAGCTTATCTCAGTGTTATTACAAGGTCCACAGGCAGTAATCCCAACAACAAGTCACAATCAACGCCGGGGTTGTCTTAAGTCAGAAGCTGACTGAGTTGACGATTCCTGTAATTGATTGTTAATACTATAATTATATAGGATCTTATCAAACGGTTTCAGGGTCTAAAACCAGATGGCAATTGGGTTCAACTGACGAGGAAAGATGCAGAAATAGGTTGTTGTTGGTCGTTAAGCCCATGTCACGAAACACAGGAGGCAGAACCATCACGAGCCTTCACTTGGCAGATAACAATATTTTACTTCCTGGTACTGGCAGATAACAGTATTTTACTTCCTGGTACTGGCAGATAACAGTATTTTACTTCCTGGTACTGGCAGATAACAGTATTTTACTTCCTGGTACTGGCAGATAACAGTATTTTACTTCCTGGTACTGGCAGATAACAATATTTTACTTCCTGGTACAGGCAGATAACAGTATTTTACTTCCTGGTACTGGCAGATAACAGTATTTTACTTCCTGGTACTGGCAGATAACAGTAGTTTACTTCCTGGTACTGGCAGATAACAATATTTTACTTCCTGGTACTGGCAGATAACATATTTTACTTCCTGGTACTGGCAGATAACAATATTTTACTTCCTGGTACTGGCAGATAACATATTTTACTTCCTGGTACTGGCAGATAACAATATTTTACTTTCCTGGTACTGGCAGATAACAATATTTTTACTTCCTGGTACTGGCAGATAACAATATTGTTACTTCCTGGTACTGGCAGATAACATAGTATTTTTACTTCCTGGTACTGGCAGATAACAGTATTTTACTTCCTGGTATGGCAGATAACAGTATTTTACTTCCTGGTACTGGCAGATAACAGTATTTTACTTCCTGGTACTGGCAGATAACATATTTTACTTACCTGGTACGGCAGATAACAGTATTTTACTTCCTGGTTATGCAGATAACAGTATTTTACTTCCTGGTTATGCAGATAACAGTATTTTACTTCCTGGTACTGGCAGATAACAGTATTTTACTTCCTGGTACTGCGACAGATATACTGTATAGTCTATTTACTTCCTGGTACTGGCAGATAACAATATTTTACTTCCTGGTACTGGCAGATACAGTATTTTACTTCCTGGTACTGGCAGATAACAGTATTTTACTTCCTGGTACTGGCAGATAACAGTATTTTACTTCTGGTACATGGCAGATAACAGTATTTTACTTCCTGGTACGCAGATAACAGTATTTTACTTCCTGGTACTGGCAGATAACAGTATTTTTACTTCCTGGTACTGGCAGATAACAGTATTTTACTTCCTGGTACTGGCAGATAACAGTATTTTACTTCCTGGTACTGGCAGATAACATATTTTACTTCCTGGTACTGGCAGATAACAGTATTTTACTTCCTGGTACTGGCAGATAACAGTATTTTACTTCCTGGTACTGGCAGATAACAATATTTTACTTCCTGGTACTGGCAGATACAGTATTTTACTTCCTGGTACTGGCAGATAACAGTATTTTACTTCCTGGTACTGGCAGATAACAGTATTTTACTTCCTGGTACTGGCAGATAACAGTATTTTACTTCCTGGTACGGCAGATAACAGTATTTTACTTCCTGGTACTGGCAGATAACAGTATTTTACTTCCTGGTACTGGCAGATAACAGTATTTACTTCCTGGTACTAGGCAGATAACATATTTTACTTCCTGGTACTGGCAGATAACATATTTTACTTCCTGGTACTGGCAGATAACAGTATTTTACTTCCTGGTACTGGCAGATAACATATATTTTACTTCCTGGTTACTGGCAGATAACAATATTTTACTTCCTGGTACTGGCAGATAACAATATTTACTTCCTGGTACTGGCAGATAACAGTATTTTTACTTCCTGGTACTGGCAGATAACATATTTTACTTCCTGTACTGGCAGTAACATATTGTACTCTGGTATGGCAGATAACTTATTACTTCCTGGTACTGGCAGATAACAGTATTTTACTTCCTGGTTATTGCAGATAACAATATTTTACTTCCTGGTACGGCAGATAACAGTATTTTACTTCCTGGTACAGGCAGATAACAGTATTTTACTTCCTGGTACAGGCAGATAACAGTATTTTACTTCCTGGTACTGGCAGATAACAGTATTTTACTTCCTGGTACTGGCAGATAACAGTATTTTACTTCCTGGTACTGGCAGATAACAATATTTTACTTCCTGGTACTGGCAGATACAGTATTATTTGGTACGCAGATAAATTTTTACTTCCTGGTACTGGCAGATGACAGTATTTTACTTCCTGGTACTGGCAGATAACAGTATTTTACTTCCTGGTACTGGCAGATAACAGTATTTTACTTCCTGGTACAGGCAGATAACAGTATTTTACTTCCTATGGTACGTGACGTTTTTACTTCCTGGTACTGGCAGATAACAGTATTTTACTTCCTGGTACTGGCAGATAACAGTAGTTTACTTACTCTGGTACTGGCAGATAACAATATTTTATTTCCTGGTACTGGCAGATAACAATATTTTACTTCCTGGTACTGGCAGATAACAATATTTTACTTCCTGGTACTGGCAGATAACAATATTTTACTTCCTGGTACTGGCAGATAACAATATTTTACTTCCTGGTACTGGCAGATAACAATATTTTACTTCCTGGTACTGGCAGATAACAAATATTGTACTTCCTGGTACTGGCAGATAACAGTATTTTACTTCCTGGTACTGGCAGATAACAGTATTTTACTTCCTGGTTATTGCAGATAACAGTATTTTACTTCCTGGTACTGGCAGATAAACAGTATTTTACTTCCTGGTTATTGCAGATAACAATATTTTACTTCCTGGTACAGGCAGATAACAGTATTTTACTTCCTGGTTATTGCAGATAACAGTATTTTACTTCCTGGTTATTGCAGATAACAGTATTTTACTTCCTGGTACTGGCAGATAACAGTATTTTACTTCCTGGTACTGGCAGATAACAATATTTCACTTCCTGGTACTGGCAGATGACAGTATTTTACTTCCTGGTACTGGCAGATGACAGTATTTTACTTCCTGGTACTGGAAGATAACAGTTTTTTACTTCCTGGTACTGGCAGATAACAGTATTTTACTTCCTGGTACTGGCAGATAACAATATTTTACTTCCTGGTACTGGCAGATAACAGTATTTTACTTCCTGGTACTGGCAGATAACAGTATTTTACTTCCTGGTACTGGCAGATAACAGTATTTTACTTCCTGGCAAGCAGCGAGCAAGGCTCGTTAAACTTGTTAAAAGACTTGACGTAAACATCGACAAGATCCAAAACAAGTGTGACTGCCCGCGCCCAAGCAAACAGGAACCAGAAGAACAAGAAAACCAATGTAAGCGCGTATCCAACAAAACAAGACAAAACAAGACAAAACAAGACAAAACAAGACAAAACAAGACAAAACAAGACAAAACAAGACAAGACAAGACAAGACACAACAAGACACAACAAGACAAGACACGACAAGACAAGACAAGACAAGACAAGACAAGACAAGACAAGACACAACAAGACACAACAAGACAAGACAAGACACAACAAGACAAGACAAGACACAACAAGACAAGACAAGACACAACAAGACAAGACACAACAAGACAAGACACAACAAGACAAGACAAGACACAACAAGACAAGACAAAACAAGACAAGACACAACAAGACAAGACACAACAAGACAAGACACAACAAGACAAGACAGACACAACAAGACAAGACACAACAAGACAAGACAAGACAAGACAACAGACAGACAACAAGAAGACAAGACACAACAAGACAAGACACAACAGACAGACAAACAAGACAAGACAAAACAAGACAGAAACAAAACAAGACAAGCAACACAACAAGACAAGACAAGACACAACAAACAAGACTAGACAAACAAGACAACACAACAAGACAAGCACAAACGAAGACAAGACACAGACAAGACACAACAAGACAAGACAACACAACAAGACAGACAGACACAACAAGACAAGACAACCAAAGACAAGACACAACAAGAAAGCAGACAACACAAGACAAGACAAGCACAAGACAAGACAAGAACAAACAAGAACAAGACACAAACAAGACAAGACACACAAGACAAGACAAGACAAACAAGAACACAACAAGACAAGACACACAAGACAAGACAAACAAGACAAGACAAGACAGACAAACAAGACAAGACACAACAGCAGACACAGACAAGAAGACACAACAAGACAAGAACAACAAGACAAGACACAACAGACAAGACACAACAAGACAAGACAAACAAGACAAGACAACAAGACAAGACACAACAGACAAGACACAACAAGACAAGACAAACAAGACAAGACAACAAGACAAGACAACAACAAGACAAGCACAACAAGACAAGACACAACAAGACAAGACACAACAAGACAAGACAGACACAAGACAAGACAAGACAACAGACAAGACAAGACAACAAACAAGACAAGACCAACAAGACAAGACACACAAGACAAGACAAGACAAGACACAACAAGACAAGACAAGACAAGACAAGACACAACAAGACAAGACACAACAAGACAAGACAAAACAAAACAAGACACAACAAGACAAGACACAACAAGACAAGACAAGACACAACAAGACAAGACACAACAAGACAAGACAAAACAAAACAAGACAAGACACAACAAGACAAGACACAACAAGACAAGACAAGACACAACAAGACAAGACACAACAAGACAAGACAAAACAAAACAAGACAAGACACAACAAGACAAGACACAACAAGACAAGACAAGACACAACAAGACAAGACACAACAAGACAAGACAAGACACAACAAGACAAGACACAACAAGACAAGACACAACAAGACAAGACACAACAAGACAAGACACAACAAGACAAGAAAGACACAACAAGACAAGACACAACAAGACAAGACAAAACAAAACAAAACAAGACAAGACACAACAAGACAAGACAACAAGACAAGACACAACAGACAAGACAAGACACAACAAGACAAGACACAACAAGACAAGACACAACAAACAAGACAAGACACACAAGACAAGACAAAGACACAACAAGACAAAACAAGACAAACAAGACAAGACAAAAAGACACAACAAGACAAGACAAGACACAACAAGACAAGACACAACAAGACAAGACAAGACACAACAAGACAAGACACAACAAGACAAGACAAAACAAAACAAGACAAGACACAACAAGACAAGACACAACAAGACAAGACAAAACAACAACAAGACAAGACACAACAAGACAAGACACAACAAGACAAGACAAGACACAACAAGACAAGACACAACAAGACAAAACAAGACAAGACAAGACACAACAAGAAAGACAAGACACAACAAGACAAGACACAACAAGACAAGACAAAACAAAACAAGACAAAACAAAACAAGACAAGACAAGACACAACAAGACAAGACAAGACACAACAAGACAAGACACAACAAGACAAGACACAACAAGACAAGACACAACAAGACAAGACACAACAAGACAAGACAAGACACAACAAGACAAGACACAACAAGACAAGACACAACAAGACAAGACACAACAAGACAAGACACAACAAGACAAGACAAGACACAACAAGACAAGACACAACAAGACAAGACAAAACACAACAAGACAAGACACAACAAGACAAGACAAAACAAAACAAGACAAGACACAACAAGACAAGACAAGACACAACAAGACAAGACACAACAAGACAAGACAAGACACAACAAGACAAGACAAGACACAACAAGACAAGACACAACAAGACAAGACACAACAAGACAAGACAAGACACAACAAGACAAGACAAGACACAACAAGACAAGACAAGACACAACAAGACAAGACAAGACACAACAAGACAAGACAAGACACAACAAGACAAGACAAGACACAACAAGACAAGACAAGACACAACAAGACAAGACAAGACACAACAAGACAAGACAAGACACAACAAGACAAGACAAGACACAACAAGACAAGACAAGACACAACAAGACAAGACAAGACACAACAAGACAAGACAAGACACAACAAGACAAGACACAACAAGACAAGACACAACAAGACAAGACAAGACACAACAAGACAAGACAAGACACAACAAGACAAGACAAGACACAACAAGACAAGACAAGACACAACAAGACAAGACAAGACACAACAAGACAAGACAAGACACAACAAGACAAGACAAGACACAACAAGACAAGACAAGACACAACAAGACAAGACAAGACACAACAAGACAAGACAAGACACAACAAGACAAGACAAGACACAACAAGACAAGACAAGACACAACAAGACAAGACAAGACACAACAAGACAAGACAAGACACAACAAGACAAGACAAGACACAACAAGACAAGACAAGACACAACAAGACAAGACAAGACAAGCGCAAATTTTCGGCCAACCGGCCTTTGTCAAGCGCGAATGCACGATCACAAACAGACCACAAACACCAAACAACGGATAATGAAAACAGGACTAAAACCTTCCCTGCCTCCTCGTCTAGTGTTTGTGGTCTGTTTGTGACCGTGCGTTCGCGCTTGACAAAGGCCGGTTGGCCGAAAATTTGCGCTTGTTTTGTCTTGTTGTGTTAAATACGCGCTTACATTGGTTTTCTTGTTCTTCTGGTTCCATCGACAAGATGTGACGTGGAAATCAGCGGCCAGAGACTTAACTGATGGTCAGCCGCAACACCACCATCATGTCATCATTTTAGTCAGTTTATTCCTTTTCTCACACTGGACAGAGCAGCAGGGAAGTTTCAGTCTTTTTCTCCTGATTTTTGTATCTGGTGTTTGTTTGTTTGTTTGTGAGTTCTATGGACAGCAAAGAAAACAAACGAGGCAGTCTTGAAGGAGGCAGACACAAAAAGAACATTAATGAAAAAGATTAGGAAAAGACAAGCAAAGTTTATAGACCTTTTAGGAGGTAAGACTAATTAGAGCACCTAGTCTCAACAGAAAAGCTGGTGGGAAACAGAGCACCAGGTAGACCCAGGGAAAAAATATTGGACGGACTTGCAGTGTGGCTGAGGACAGAAAGGGTGGGAGACGTAGTTGCAGCGACAAGGGATAGATTGGTAGGAAGGGCCATGATCGCCAACGCCATGCAGTAGGGCACATGATGATGATGATGATGATGATGATGATGATGATGATGATGATGATGATGATGATGATGGTGATGATGACCAATGAACAAGCACGCCAAACCATCCAGCAGAACACTGGACCATATGAAGATCTGCTGACATCAGTTAAGAAAAGACAACTACGTTGGTATGGCCATGTGACAAGATCCAGTGGCCTTGATAAATCAGTCCTCCAGGTATGGTCATGTAACAAGATCCAATGACCTTGCTAAATCAGTCCTCCAGGTATGGTCATGTAACAAGATCCAGTGGCCTTGCTACATCAGTCCTCCAGGGAACTGTTGAGGGAAGAAGACAGTGGGGAAGACAGAAAAATCGATGGACTGACAACATTGCAAAATGGACAGAGAAACCTTCTGCAGAGACCCAGGCTTTGGCACACAACTGACAGAGCTGGAGGAATCTTGTGAACAGTTCTGTAGTGCTGAGTTCTAGTGATTCGTCACAGAGGTGATGGAGAAGAAGAAGAGAGGACAAATGAAAGATGGAAAAATATCTAGATACGATGTAGGCGTATTAAGGTTAAATTTTACGCACGCACACACACACACACACACACACACACACACACACACACACACACACACACACACGCACCACACACACATGTATATAGATACATATATACATACACATACGCACGCACGCACCACACACTCACGCATGTGCACACACACACACATACTCTCTCTCTCACACACACATACACACACAAACACACACACACACACACACACACACACACACACACACACACACACACAACACAAACACACACACACACAAAACACACACACACACACATATCTGTGTTCCAAAATAGGAAAAGCCTTGGTACTAAAACAAAAATAGAAAAACTACGTGATGGACAACACGGTTGGTAACAAAAGCCATGAATAATTTACACACACAGATCCACGGTATTTGTCTCAAGGGACCTGTGGATCAACATAACGACACTATCAGTTTTCCCAGGACACCATCCCCTCACTCGAGCTGTCCATGTGAACTAACACTTCACAGGTCATGAGATGACAAAGGAGTGAAAATCTTTATTGGAAATGCCACAAAACACGTGCTGGCCAGATAAGGAAATTCTATCCGCGTGAGGATCTTTTCACTAAAGGAAAATTATTCAGATTCATATTATTCTTATTTATATTCATATTCATATTATTCATATTCATATTCATGTTCATATTCATGCTCATATTCATATTATCTATATTCATATATTTTTCTTCTGTCACAATGGATTTACCACGTGAAACTCGGGCTGCTCTCCCCTTTGAGAGGGCGTCGCCGCAGTGCAGCGCCACTCAATTAGGCGATGTTGTGCAGAATACTTCTTTCCAACTGTTAGTTGTTAACTCCAGTAAGCTTTTTTTATTTTTTAAATTTTTTTTTAGGATCATTGCACTCAGGGAGGTTACCTTTGTGCTCACCTTTTTTTTTTTTCGTCCCATTTTCTACACCACTTTAATGGCCACAAAAGCTGAAACGGTTTTTATTATGCGATGATGATGATGTCGATGTGGATGATAATCTTGATGCTATGGAGTTCCATCTAGGATTGAGACTGCGTGACAGGGTTGTACTCTATGATATATCCTGGTGTCAACCAGGCCCGAGAGATACAGACACCTGCGGTGTTGGTCAGAAGATTTCAGCAACACCCTCAATGACGCATCTGCGAAGTGGATGAGACTCGACTGTGTGGTCCCAGTCTTCCCAATGAGCCCACAGCACGCCCAACTCTGGGTAGGAGCCGGTTAGAGCCGAAAAATCCCACAATGATTTTTGAAGGTACTGATGAGGATTCGAACCCACAACCTTCCAGCCGGTAGTCCGTTGCGTTAACCACTACACCACGGCGACTGGTAACTCCAGTAAGCTTAAGAAAAACTGTTATGGCTGCTCCCGACGTCATCATCATGTGCTCTTTCCCCGTGGCTTTGGTGATCATGGCCCTCCATACGAATCTGTCCCTTGTCGCTGCAAGTACATCTCCCAACTTAGCTACCAAAAAAGTTTGAACAAGCGTCAGTTCATCTGGATACCCTGATTTCTTCTTCTTCTTCGTATCATCATCATCATCATCATCATCGTCGTCGTCGTTATCATCATCATCATCACTATCGTCGTCGTCGTCATCATCATCATCATCACCACCATCATCATCACCACCACCACCACCATCATCATCATCATCATCACTGTTATTATTATTATTACTATAGAGGAGGAAAGTAGACTCACCATCCAGTAAGCTGACACCACCACCACCATCATCATCATCTCGGAAATCCCTTCTGACCAATGTCCGCGCACTGTGATTTTCAACAACCCCATCCTGAATCCTGACCCCATCCAATCATATCTCCACTACCACCCCCCATATCACAGACACGTCTGGGATAATTGTTGCCGCCGGGCAGTCTGCTGATTGCAACGTGACATTCCATGTGTGGACATTCAATTTGGCACTGAGTGTCAACGTCACCAGATACGTATCTGTCAGCTTTCTTTGCTCTCTCTCTCCTTCTCTTGGTTTGCGTGTGCCTGTGTGTATGTGAGTGTGTTCGTTCGTTATTTCTTTTAACGTCTATTCACATATGTGCTTTTAGACGAGTGTGAGTGTGTGTGTGTGTGTGTGTGTGTGTGTGTGTGGTGTGTATGTGTGTGTGCGCGTGTGTGTGCATGTGTGTGTATGTGTGTGAGAGTGTGTGTGAGAGAGAGTGTGTGTGTGTGTGTGTGTGTGTGTATGTGTGTGTATGTGCATGTGTGTGTGTGTATGAGTGTGTGTGCATGCGTGCAAGTGTGTGAGTCGAGTGTGTGTGTGTATATGTGTGTATATGTATGTATGTGTGTGTGTGCCTCTGTGTGTGTGTATGTGCATGTGTGTGTTTGTCGGTGTGTGCACGTGCGTGTGTGTGTGTTGTGTGTGTGCGGCGCGCGTGTGTGTGTCTGTGTGTGTGCGTGCATGTGTGTGTGTAAGTGTGTGTGTTGTTGTTGCTGATGATTGAACTTTGATGGTGTTCATATTCTTCTGCGTGTGTATGAGTGGGAGGGTGGGTGTCCGTGTGTTGTGTGTGTGTCCGTGTGTGTGTGTTTGTTGTTGTTGATTGCTCTCATGGTGGAGGTGGTGGTGGTGATGGTGTATATATGTGTGTGTGTGAGTGTGTGTACGTGTGCGCGCGCACGTGTATAGGCGGGGGGGGGGGGGGTCGCTTATACTGAAAAGAAAGGGAGGTAAGTACTAAACGAATGACGGATAATAATTATATGACACTACTACTACTACTACTACTCATCATCATCATCAGGTGCCCTGCCGCATGACGTTGGCGATCATAGACTTCCATCTGCCTCTATCTCTCGTTGCCCCTAGCATCTCCCCCACCCTCCTCATCCCCAGCTACTCTGCAAGTCCGTCATCATTTTCTCCCTGGGTCTACCTGGTGCTCTCTTTCCCTCCAGCTTTCCCGTTGTGACCAGGTGCTCCAAATCCCCCTTCCTCATAAAATGGCCTATAAATGTTGCCTGTCTTTTCCTAATCTTCCTTATGAGTGATCTACTTGTGTCTGCCTCCATCAAGACTGTCTCGTTTGTTTTCTTTGCTGTCCATGGAACTCTCAACATTCTTCTTAGAAACCACATCTCGGCTGCCTCAATCTTGTTCTGGCTTTGTTTGTTGACTGTCCACGCCTCGCATCCGTACAATAGTACTGGTTCTATATAACATTCAAGGACTCTCTTCCTGATGTTAACTGATAGGCATTTGTACTACTACAACTACTATAATAAGAATGTTTCTGGTGATGTGATGTGATGATGATGATGATGATACTGATAACAGAAACAGTATTTACATAAAAGCTGCCTATTCAATAACTAAATAAGAAACCAATTTGTAAATAAATAAATAAATAAAAAATGAAAAAAAATTGAGATCGATTATCACGAGATTATTGCTTATTTATGTTCCGTAAGTTTGTTCTTTCTTTATTTGTTTGTTATTTGTTTATTATGCTTGTTCTCACTTCTTTTATTTTCGTATGAAACTGATAGCATTTAGTGTACGCCACATTCGTTTTTTTCCCTCTGAGTAATATCGTCACAGCGCACCAATCTCATACCATAGAGCACCCTTGCACAACAAATATAAATGAAATCGATAAAAGATTTATGCACGAAATATTTAATCAAAGCATTCCACATAAACATTCATCAACGTTAATGTTATATCAAGCAAAAAGACTGTTTACCCGTTAAACGCCAATCATTTACAATTGTCATGCTCAAAATGAACAGCCAACGTCAAAGTATGTCGTCTGTAGGTCAAAGTACGTCGTCTGTACGTCATCAGTAGTACCCTCATCAAAATACAATGTGTTGTTTCTTGGTCAGAATTCTGGTAGTCCTTGTCTGTACGTCAAAGTACGTCGTCTGTACGTCATCAGTAGTACCCTCATCAAAATACAATGTGTTGTTTCTTGGTCAGAATTCTGGTAGTCATTGTCTGTACGTCAAAGTACGTCGTCTGTACGTCATCAGTAGTACCCTCATCAAAATACAATGTGTTGTTTCTTGGTCAGAATTCTGGTAGTCATTGTCTGTACGTCAAAGTACGTCGTCTGTACGTCATCAGTAGTACCATCATCAAAATACAATGTGTTGTTTCTTGGTCAGAATTCTGGTAGTCATTGTCTGTACGTCAAAGTACGTCGTCTGTACGTCATCAGTAGTACCATCATCAAAATACAATGTGTTGTTTCTTGGTCAGAATTCTGGTAGTTATTGTCTGTACGTCAAAGTACGTCGTCTGTACGTCATCAGTAAAACCATCATCAAAATACAATGTGTTGTTTCTTGGTCAGAATTCTGGTTGTCACCGTTTGTACGTCAAAGTACGTCGTCTGTACGTCATCAATAGTACCATCATCAAAATACAATGTGTTGTTTCTTGGTCAGAATTCTGGTTGTCACCGTTTGTACGTCAAAGTACGTCGTCTGTACGTCATCAGTAGTACCATCATCAAAATACAATGTGTTGTTTCTTGGTCAGAATTCTGGTTGTCACCGTTTGTACGTCAAAGTACGTCGTCTGTACGTCATCAGTAGTACCATCATCAAAATACAATGTGTTGTTTCTTGGTCAGAATTCTGCAAGTCATCGTCTGTACGTCAAAGTACGTCGTCTGTACGTCATCAGTAGTACCATCATCAAAATACAATGTGTTGTTTCTTGGTCAGAATTCTGGTAGTCATCGTCTGTAGGTCTAAATGTCAACAGTAAAACACAAAAAATGGCGAATCCAAAAACACTATTGTAAAACTGCAATAACCAAAATAATATATGACCAATATCCAAAATGTCACAATTGCCTCAAAATCTGGACTCTACGTCCGTTACAAAATAAAGGAATAAACGGGACACCTCGTCATGTAGTCATCTGTAGTTTTGGAAGAAAAACATCACTTCCACGACTCGTGTGTCACAACTCTTACAATATTCTGTCCATTCATGACTTGATTCGTAAAAGGCGGTATCAGAAACAAGTGCCATGTACACTGAAGCACCCCAACATTTCTACCCAAATAAAAGCCAGAGCCATCAGTTCTATGTTCATGCCCACCCTGATATAGCGGGGCTACAGCCTGGACCCTGGCTATGCCCCTAGAGCATAAAATGGCCACCTGTCACATGTGCTGTTTTTAGAAGAGCTGTCAACAAGACCAGACGTGACATGCTCGAAAAACAGTCAGATCAGAGAAATGACTGGTGCTGTTCCCACTAGAGAAATGGTGGGAACAACACCAGTCCACGATCATGTTGACCAAGCGAGAAATGTAATGGTTTGGTCATCTGACCAGAACACAGCCCTATGGTCATCTGACCAGAACACAGCCCTATGGTCATCTGACCAGTATACAGCCCTATGGTCATCTGACCAGAATACAGCCCTATGGTCATCTGACCAGAACACAGCTCTATGGTCATCTGACCAGAATACAGCCCTATGGTCATCTGACCAGAATACAGCCTTATGGTCATCTGACCAGGATACAGTCCTATGGTCATCTGACCAGAACACAGCCCTATGGTCATCTGACCAGGATACAGCCCTATGGTCATCTGACCAGAACACAGCCATATGGTCATCTGACCAGTATACAGCCCTATGGTCATCTGATCAGTATACAGCTCTATGGTTATCTGACCAGAACACAGCCCTATGGTCATCTGACCAGTATACAGCCCTATGGTCATCTGACCAGTATACAGCTCTATGGTTATCTGACCAGAACACAGCCCTATGGTTATCTGACCAGAATGCAGCCCTATGGTCATCTGACCAGTATACAGCTCTATGGTTATCTGACCAGAACACAGCCCTATGGTCATCTGACCAGAACACAGCCCTATGGTCATCTGACCAGTATACAGCCCTATGGTCATCTGACCAGTATACAGCTCTATGGTTATCTGACCAGAACACAGCCCTATGGTCATCTGACCAGAACACAGCCCTACCAGTTGGCTCAACAGTTGTGGACATAAAGCGACAGGGAAAAATAAACCGGATCACTGATGTGTAGAAGACTTTGATGCCAAAACATTTGTCGTCTCCAGGCCTGCCGACTTGCTGCAGACCATCAGCTCTTACGTCACCCGACACCTGCGGTGTTACCTGTTGGCAGATAACAGAAGGCAGAAAATGCCTGGTCAACGTCAGTACACGTATCACGTTTATCTTTATCACATTACATTTATTATGCTCTGGGAACATTGGGCTTTCCACGTTCTTGTTTATACAGTGCCTAACAGATGCCATCTTCCAATCGAATAGAATCGTGATGTTTACAGCCCAGCTGACCCCTAAGTCCATATCAGAGCTTGTGCCATTTTAAAACACACACACACACACACACACACACATATATATATATATATATATATATATATATATATATATATATATCATCATCATCAGGTGCCCTGCCGTATGGCGTTGGCGACCATGGACTTCCAACCATCTCTATCTCTCATTGCTCCTAGCATCTCCCCCACCCTCAGCGTGTGTATGAGTGGGAGGGTGGGTGTCCGTGTGTGTGTGTTTGGTGGTGGTGGTGATGGTGTATAATGTGTGTGTATGTATGTGTGTTTATGGGTGTGTGTGAGTGTGTGTACGTGTGCGCGCGCACGTGTACAGGCGGGGAAGCTTATACCGAAAAGAAAAGGAGGTGAGTACTAAACGAATGACGGATAATATTTATATGACACTACTACTACTACTACTACTACTACTACTACTACTATTACTACTACTACTACTAGTATAATAAGAATGTTTCTGGTGATGTGATGTGATGATGATGATGATGATACTGATAACAGAAAGAGTATTTACATAAAAGCTGCCTATTCAATAACTAAATAAGAAACCAGTAGTAGGCCTCTCTCGGTCATGACTGACCATGGACAAAGTACATCCGTTCTAATGTCTAGATGGGCTGTCTGCTTGGTCCAAGCAGCGTCGCCTGTGACTGTAGAGACCAATGCGAGAGAGGCAGTCTCTGTCGCAGCGGTCGCATGTGTATGCTGATGCTGGTCTGTTGGCTGTCATCCCTTTTCTGCGAACTCGCTTTTCTGCTGCAGCAGCTGACAGTTTGTCCTCACCAATCCGCAGCTGTTTCTTGAGAGTGGTTCTCCAGCTGTTGCGGTCGTCTGCGAGGTCCTCCCAGGACTCAATGTTGATCTCAAGCGCCTTCATGTCACGTTTGCAAACGTCTTTGTATCTCATAAGAAACCAATTTGTAAATAAATAAATAAGTGAATAAAAAATGAAAAAAAATTGAGATTGACTATCACGAGATTATTGCTTATTTACGTGCCGTAAGTTTGTTCTTTCTTTCTTTATTTGTTTCTTATTTGTTTATTATGCTTGTTCTCACTTCTTTTATTTTCGTATGAAACTGATAGCATTTAGTGTACGCCACATTCGTTTTTTCCCTCTGAGTAATATCGTCACAGCGCACCAATCTCATAGCATAGAGCACCCTTGCACAACAAATATAAATGAAATCGATAAAAGATTTATGCACGAAATATTTAATCAAAGCATTCCACATAAACATTCATCAACGTTAATGTTATATCAAGCAAAAAAGACTGTTTACCCGTTAAATGCCAATCATTTACAATTGTCATGCTCAAAATGAACAGCCAACGTCAAAGTTTGTCTTCTGTACGTCATTAGTAAAACCATCATCAAATTACAATGTGTTGTTTCTTGGTCAGAATTCTGGTAGTCATTGTCTGTACGTCAAAGTACGTCGTCTGTATGTCATCAGTAGAACCATCATCAAAATACAATGTGTTGTTTCTTGGTCAGAATTCTGGTAGTCATTGTCTGTACGTCAAAGTACGTCGTCTGTATGTCATCAGTAGTACCATCATCAAATTACAATGTGTTGTTTCTTGGTCAGAATTCTACTAGTCACCGTCTGTACGTCAAAGTACGTCGTCTGTACGTCATCAGTAGTACCCTCATCAAATTACAATGTGTTGTTTCTTGGTCAGAATTCTGGTAGTCATTGTCTGTACGTCAAAGTACGTCAAAGTACGTCGTCTGTACGTCATCAGTAGTACCATCATCAAATTACAATGTGCCTTTTTGGTCAGAATTCTACTAGTCTCCGTCTGTACGTCAAAGTACGTCGTCTGTACGTCATCAGTAGTACCATCATCAAATTACAATGTGTTGTTTCTTGGTCAGAATTCTGGTAGTCATTGTCTGTACGTCAAAGTACGTCAAAGTACGTCGTCTGTACGTCATCAGTAGTACCATCATCAAATTACAATGTGCCTTTTTGGTCAGAATTCTGGTAGTCATTGTCTGTACGTCAAAGTACGTCGTCTGTACGTCATCAGTAGTACCATCATCAAAATACAATGTGTTGTTTCTTGGTCAGAATTCTGGAAGTCATTGTCTGTACGTCAAAGTACGTCGTCTGTACGTCATCAGTAGAACCATCATCAAAATACAATGTGTTGTTTCTTGGTGAGAATTCTGGTTGTCACCGTTTGTTCGTCAAAGTACGTCGTCTGTACGTCATCAGTAGAACCATCATCAAAATACAATGTGTTGTTTCTTGGTCAGAATTCTAGTAGTCATTGTCTGTACGTCAAAGTACGTCGTCTGTACGTCATCAGTAGTACCATCATCAAAATACAATGTGTTGTTTCTTGGTCAGAATTCTAGTAGTCATTGTCTGTACGTCAAAGTACGTCGTCTTTACGTCATCAGTAGTACCATCATCAAAATACAATGTGTTGTTTCTTGGTCAGAATTCTAGTAGTCATTGTCTGTACGTCAAAGTACGTCGTCTGTACGTCATCAATAGTACCATCATCAAAATACAATGTGTTGTTTCTTGGTCAGAATTCTAGTAGTCATTGTCTGTACGTCAAAGTACGTCGTCTGTACGTCATCAATAGTACCATCATCAAAATACAATGTGTTGTTTCTTGGTCAGAATTCTAGTAGTCATTGTCTGTACGTCAAAGTACGTCGTCTGTATGTCATCAATAGTACCATCATCAAAATACAATGTGTTGTTTCTTGGTCAGAATTCTGGTAGTCATTGTCTGTACGTCAAAGTACGTCGTCTGTATGTCATCAATAGTACCATCATCAAAATACAATGTGTTGTTTCTTGGTCAGAATTCTAGTAGTCATTGTCTGTACGTCAAAGTACGTCGTCTGTATGTCATCAATAGTACCATCATCAAAATACAATGTGTTGTTTCTTGGTCAGAATTCTAGTAGTCATTGTCTGTACGTCAAAGTACGTCGTCTGTATGTCATCAATAGTACCATCATCAAAATACAATGTGTTGTTTCTTGGTCAGAATTCTAGTAGTCATCGTCTGTACGTCAAAGTACGTCGTCTGTATGTCATCAATAGTACCATCATCAAAATACAATGTGTTGTTTCTTGGTCAGAATTCTAGTAGTCATCGTCTGTACGTCAAAGTACGTCGTCTGTATGTCATCAATAGTACCATCATCAAAATACAATGTGTTGTTTCTTGGTCAGAATTCTGGTAGTTATTGTCTGTACGTCAAAGTACGTCGTCTGTACGTCATCAGTAGTACCATCATCAAAATACAATGTGTTGTTTCTTGGTCAGAATTCTGGTAGTCATCGTCTGTAGGTCTAAATGTCAACAGTAAAACACAAAAAATGGCGAATCCAAAAACACTATTGTAAAACTGCAATAACCAAAATAATATATGACCAATATCCAAAATGTCACAATTGCCTCAAAATCTGGACTCTACGTCCGTTACAAAATAAAGGAATAAACGGGACACCTCGTCATGTAGTCATCTGTAGTTTTGGAAGAAGAACATCACTTCCACGACTCGTGTGTCACAACTCTTACAATATTCTGTCCATTCATGACTTGATTCGTAAAAGGCGGTATCAGAAACAAGTGCCATGTACACTGAAGCACCCCAACGTTTCTACCCAAATAAAAGCCGGAATCGTCAGTTCTATGTTCATGCCCACCCTGACATAGCGGTGTTAGACCCTGGACCCTAGCTATGCCCCTGGAGCATAAAATGGCCACCTGTCACATGTGCTGTTTGAGAAGAGCTGTCAACAAGACCAGACGTGAAATGACCGAAAAACAGTCAGATCAGAGAAATGACTGGTGCTGTTCCCACTAGAGAAATGGCGGGAACAGCAACAGTCCACGATCATGTTGACCAACCGAGAAATGTAATGGTTTGGTCATCTGACCAGAATACAGCTCTATGGTCATCTGACCAGAACACAGCCTATGGTCATCTGACCAGTATACAGCCCTATGGTCATCTGACCAGAACACAGCCCTATGGTTATCTGACCAGAACACAGCCCTATGGTCATCTGACCAGAACACAGCCCTATGGTCATCTGACCAGTATACAGCCCTATGGTCATCTGACCAGAACACAGCCCTATGGTCATCTGACCAGAACACAGCCCTATGGTCATCTGACCAGAATACAGCCCTATGGTCATCTGACCAGAACACAGCTCTATGGTCATCTGACCAGAACACAGCCCTATGGTCATCTGACCAGAACACAGCCCTATGGTCATCTGACCAGAATACAGCCCTATGGTCATCTGACCAGTATACAGCCCTATGGTCATCTGACCAGAACACAGCCCTATGGTCATCTGACCAGGATACAGCCCTATGGTCATCTGACCAGAACACAGCCATATGGTCATCTGACCAGTATACAGCCCTATGGTCATCTGATCAGTATACAGCTCTATGGTTATCTGACCAGAACACAGCCCTATGGTCATCTGACCAGTATACAGCCCTATGGTCATCTGACCAGTATACAGCTCTATGGTTATCTGACCAGAACACAGCCCTATGGTCATCTGACCAGAACACAGCCCTACCAGTTGGCTCAACAGTTGTGGACATAAAGCGACAGGGAAAAATAAACCGGATCACTGATGTGTAGAAGACTTTGATGCCAAAACATTTGTCGTCTCCAGGCCTGCCGACTTGCTGCAGACCATCAGCTCTTACGTCACCCGACACCTGCGGTGTTACCTGTTGGCAGATAACAGAAGACAGAAAATGCCTGGTCAAGGTCAGTACACGTATCACGTTTATCTTCATCACATTACACTTATTATGTTCTGGGAAAATTGGGCTTTCCACGTTCTTTTTTTTACAGTGCCTAACAGATGCCAGCTTCCAATCGAATAGAATCGTGTTGTTTACAGCCCAGCTGACCACTAAGTCCATATCAGAGCTTGTGCCATTTTAACATATATATATATATATATATATATATATATATATATATGCATATATATATATATATATACATTATAATATATATATACATGTATTTTATATATATATATATATACATATATATATATATATATCATCATCATCAGCATCAGGTGCCTGCCGCATGGCGTTGGCGACCATGGACTTCCAACCATCTCTATCTCTCATTGCTCCTAGCATCTCCCCCACCCTCTTTATCCCAGCACTTTGCAAGTCCGTCCAGCATTCTCTCCCTGGGTCTACCTGCTGCTCTCTTTCCCTCCAGCCCTCCCGTTGTGACCAGGTGCTCCAAATCCCCCTTCCTCACAAAATGGCCTATAAATGTTGCCTGTCTTTTCCTAATCTTCCTTATGAGTGATCTACTTGTGTCTGCCTCCATCAAGACTGTCTTGTTTGTTTTCTTTGCTGTCTGACTGATATATATATATATGTATAACTTGAATAGAAGATGCGCCCATGATCTTTGAGAGAAAAAAAGCCCACTTATATCCACCGTTAAACCTCCCATTAGCCATACACAACATTATTTAGTTTTGTGTCTACAGAATCCCTGTCTGTTTACTCCTTGAACAGCAGAACGCCCACTGTATCACTTGTGTTACCACGAGTGTTTAGTGTACATCAATACACTGTCACTGATGATTACACAATACACTGATGATTACACAATACACTGTCACTGATGATTACACAATACACTGTCACTGATGATTACACAATACACTGACGATTACACAATACACTGATGATTACCAAATACACTGATGATTACACAATACACTGATGATTACACAATACACTGATGATTACAAAATACACTGTCACTGATGATTACACAATACACTGATGATTACACAATACACTGATGATTACACAATACACTGATGATTACACAATACACTGTCACTGATGATTACACAATACTCTGATGATTACACAATACACTGTCACTGATGATTACACAATACACTGATGATTACACAATACACTGTCACTGATGATTACACAATACTCTGATGATTACACAATACACTGATGATTACACAATACACTGATGATTACACAATACACTGATGATTACACAATACACTGTCACTGATGATTACACAATACACTGTCACTGATGATTACACAATACACTGTCACTGATGATTACACAATACACTGTCACTGATAATTACACAATACACTGTCACTGATGATTACACAATACACAGTACACTGATGATTACACAATACACTGTCACTGATGATTACACAATACACTGATGATTACACAATACACTGTCACTGATGAGTACACAATACACAGTACACTGATGATTACACAATACACAGTACACTGATGATTACACAATACACTGTCACTGATGATTACACAATACACTGTCACTGATGATTACACAATACACTGTCACTGATGATTACACAATACACAGTACACTGATGATTACACAATACACTGTCACTGATGATTACACAATACACTGTCACTGATGATTACACAATACACTGTCACTGATGATTACACAATACATTGTCACTGATGATTACACAATACACTGTCACTGATGATTACACAATACACTGTCACTGATGATTACACAATACACTGTCACTGATGATTACACAATACACTGTCACTGATGATTACACAATACACTGTCACTGATGATTACACAATACACAGTACACTGATGATTACACAATACACTGTCACTGATGATTACACAATACACTGTCACTGATGATTACACAATACACTGTCACTGATGATTACACAATACACTGTCACTGATGATTACACAATACACTGATGATTACACAATACACTGTCACTGATGATTACACAATACACTGTCACTGATGATTACACAATACACTGATGATTACACAATACACTGTCACTGATGATTACACAATACACTGTCACTGATGATTACACAATACACTGTCACTGATGATGACACAATACACTGTCACTGATGATTACACAATACACTGTCACTGATGATTACACGATACACTGTCACTGATGATTACACGATACACTGTCACTGATGATTACACAATACACTGTCACTGATGATTACACAATACACTGATGATTACACAATACACTGTCACTGATGATGACACAATACACTGTCACTGATGATGACACAATACACTGTCACTGGTGATTACACAATACACTGTCACTGATGATTACACAATACACTGTCACTGATGATTACACGATACACTGATGATTACACAATACACTGTCACTGATGATTACACAATACACTGTCACTGATGATTACACAATACACTGTCACTGATGATTACACAATACACTGTCACTGATGATTACACAATACACTGTCACTGATGATTACACAATACACTGTCACTGATGATTATACAATACACTGATGATTACACAATACACTGTCACTGATGATTACACAATACACTGTCACTGATGATTACACAATACACTGTCACTGATGATTACACAATACACTGATGATTACACAATACACTGTCACTGATGATTACACAATACACTGTCACTGATGATTACACAATACACTGTCACTGATGATTACACAATACACTGTCACTGATGATTACACAATACACTGTCACTGATGATTATACAATACACTGATGATTACACAATACACTGTCACTGATGATTACACAATACACTGTCACTGATGATTACACAATACACTGTCACTGATGATTACACAATACACTGATGATTACACAATACACTGTCACTGATGATTACACAATACACTGTCTGATGATGACACAATACACTGTCACTGATGATTACACAATACACTGTCACTGATGATTACACAATACACTGTCACTGATGATTACACGATACACTGTCACTGATGATTACACGTGTCGATCCTGCTGTTGATACAAATCACACAACATGACATTTACAATGGGCCCAACACATCACTTATGACATCCATTTTGAACTCTTATCATTTTCAGGGCTTAAAACAGGAGGAGGAAAAAACCACTGAAACTTGGGGGGTCCGGGGGCATGCTCCCCGGGGAAAATTTTTTAAAAACCAAGTGTAAATCTATGCCATTTCACGCTTTCTGGACATAATTTCAAGAGATATTTAGTGCATAAAAATTGCTCTAAACACATAATTATTACAGGAAGATATATTTGGGAAAAGGGGAGAAGGGGTTAAAAACATAATAATAAAATGAATACTCATCCTTTAACTTGAGTGTTTTACAGTTGTTCACCAACTGTAGTCTTTGGATGAAATCTCACTTCTTGGGTTGCTCAATAAGTTTCACTTTTCAGGTTTAAATGATCACACAATATCGAGTTAGAAGTTGGAGCACACAAAGTCAGTAATTGCA
>JAPXFY010000012.1:86471941-86476941 GCA_030674185.1 Monoplex corrugatus | reverse complement strand
GGGTTTATATGCAGGCTCAAGGCTTGTGCCACGATCACCATACACATGGCCAGCTCATGGGTTTATATGCAGGCTCAAGGCTTGTGCCACGATCACCATACACATGGCCAGCTCATGGGTTTATTGCAGGCTTAAGGCTTGTGCCATGATCACCATACACATGGCCAGCTCATGGGTTTATATGCAGGCTCAAGGCTTGTGCCACGATCACCATACACATGGCCAGCTCATGGGTTTATTGCAGGCTTAAGGCTTGTGCCATGATCACCATACACATGGCCAGCTCATGGGTTTATTGCAGGCTTAAGGCTTGTGCCACGATCACCATACACATGGCCAGCTCATGGGTTTATATGCAGGCTCAAGGCTTGTGCCACGATCACCATACACATGGCCAGCTCATGGGTTTATATGCAGGTTTAAGGCTTGTGCCACGATCACCATACACATGGCCAGCTCATGGGTTTATATGCAGGCTCAAGGCTTGTGCCACGATCACCATACACATGGCCAGCTCATGGGTTTATATGCAGGCTCAAGGCTTGTGCCACGATCACCATACACATGGCCAGCTCATGGGTTTATTGCAGGCTTAAGGCTTGTGCCATGATCACCATACACATGGCCAGCTCATGGGTTTATTGCAGGCTTAAGGCTTGTGCCATGATCACCATACACATGACATCTGTGACGTTAGTGTATATGGAATTCGTTCCGAGCGCGGAGACGTCATCTTGGGAAACTATTCATTACTGTACTACGTTTCCTTTTAGACAAAAATTCCAATTCCGGTTCCTCCTCACCTGTCCGTTCTTGAGGATGGTAATGTCCTGCTGGAACTGCCGGCTGGCGGTCAGCACCAGGGTCAGCTTGTCCTTCAGGCTCTGGGCCATGAGCTGCACACGAGCCACGTCCTTCACCAGACGGGCCAGATCCTCTCTCTGGTCCTGCAGTTCACTCTTCAGACCCTTGTCCATCTCCGCCAGCATGGACACGTCGGACTTCAGTTTCAACACGCCCTTGGCTCGTTCCATGTTCACTGCAGACTGACACAGCGGGACGACAGACAGTTGTGAGATATTTGACAGTTTTGACTTCACAGTAAGTGTTTAGTATACTGTAAGTCATCATCATCATCATCATCAGGTGCCCTGCCGCATGGCGTTGGCGACCATGGACTTCCAACCATCTCTATCTCTCGTTGCACCCAGCATCTCCCCCACCCTCTTCATCCCCAGCCACTCTGCAAGTCCGTCCAGCATTCTCTCCCTGGGTCTACCCGGTGCTCTCTTTCCCTCCAGCTTTCCCGTTGTGACCAGGTGCTCTAAATCCCCCTTCCTCATAAAAGGCCTATAAATATTGCTTGTCTTTTCCTAATCTTCCTTATCAGTGATCGACTTGTGTCTGCCTCCATCAAGACTGTCTCGTTTGTTTTCTTTGCTGTCCATGGTACTCTCAACATTCTTCTGAGAAACCACATCTCGGCTGCCTCAATCCTGCTCTGGCTTTGCTTGCTGACTGTCCACGCCTCGCATCCGTACAACAGTATTGGTTCTATATAACACTCAAGGACACTCTTTCTGATGTTAATTGATTGGCATTTGTTGGTAAGAATGCTTGTCATGGACAGAGGAAGTATGCTGTAAGGGTTGTGAGATATTGACAGTTTTGACGTCACAGTAAGTGTTAAGTATGCTGTAAGGGTTGTGAGATATTGACAGTTTTGACGTCACAGTAAGTGTTAAGTATGCTGTAAGGGTTGTGACATATTGACAGTTTTGACTTGACAGTAAGTGTTAAGTATGCTGTAAGGGTTGTGAGATATTGACAGTTTTGACGTCACAGTAAGTGTTAAGTATGTTGTAAGGGTTGTGAGATATTGACAGTTTGACGTCACAGTAAGTGTTAAGTATGCTGTAAGGGTTGTGAGATATTGACAGTTTTGACGTCACAGTAAGTGTTAAGTATGCTGTAAGGGTTGTGACATATTGACAGTTTTGACTTCACAGTAAGTGTTAAGTATGCTGTAAGGGTTGTGAGATATTGATAGTTTTGACGTCACAGTAAGTGTTAAGTATGCTGTAAGTGTTGTGAGATATTTGACAGTTTTGACTTGACAGTAAGTGTTTAGTATGCTGTAAGTATTGTGAGATATTGACAGTTTTGACTTGACAGTAAGTGTTTAGTATGCTGTAAGGGTTGTGAGATATTTGACAGTTTTGACGTCACAGTAAGTGTTTAGTATGTTGTAAGGGTTGTGAGATATTGACAGTTTTGACGTCACAGTAAGTGTTAAGTATGCTGTAAGGGTTGTGAGATATTGACAGTTTTGACGTCACAGTAAGTGTTTAGTATGTTGTAAGGGTTGTGAGATATTGACAGTTTTGACGTCACAGTAAGTGTTAAGTATGCTGTAAGGGTTGTGAGATATTGACAGTTTTGACGTCACAGTAAGTGTTTAGTATGTTGTAAGGGTTGTGAGATATTGATAGTTTTGACGTCACAGTAAGTGTTAAGTATGCTGTAAGTGTTGTGAGATATTTGACAGTTTTGACTTGACAGTAAGTGTTTAGTATGCTGTAAGTATTGTGAGATATTGACAGTTTTGACTTGACAGTAAGTGTTTAGTATGTTGTAAGGGTTGTGAGATATTGACAGTTTTGAGGTCACAGTAAGTGTTTAGTATGTTGTAAGGGTTGTGAGATATTGACAGTTTTGACGTCACAGTAAGTGTTAAGTATGCTGTAAGGGTTGTGAGATATTGACAGTTTTGACTTCACAGTAAGTGGTCTGTATGCTGTAAGGGTTGTGACATATTGACAGTTTTGACTTCACAGTAAGTGTTTAGTATGCTGTAAGTGTTGTGACATATTGACAGTTTTGACTTCACAGTAAGTGGTCTGTATGCTGTAAGGGTTGTGAGATATTGACAGTTTTGACTTCACAGTAAGTGTTTTGTATGCTGTAAGGGTTGTGAGATATTGACAGTTTTGACTTCACAGTAAGTGTTTTGTATGCTGTAAGGGTTGTGAGATATTGACAGTTTTGACTTCACAGTAAGTGTTTTGTATGCTGTAAGGGTTGTGAGATATTGACAGTTTTGACTTCACAGTAAGTGTTTTGTATGCTGTAAGGGTTGTGAGATATTGACAGTTTTGACTTCACAGTAAGTGTTTTGTATGCTGTAAGGGTTGTGAGATATTGACAGTTTTGACTTCACAGTGTTCAGTATGCTGTAAGGGTTGTGAGATATTGACAGTTTTGACTTCACAGTGTTCAGTATGCTGTAAGTGTTGTGAGATACTGGCGTGTTTGACTTAACAACACACACATAACTGTCCAACCTCTAATTCCCCCCCCCCCCCTCTGTATCATTCACACATTCACATCCCCCCCCCCACACACACACTCAGACAGACACATACACACACACAACACAGAGTCAGACAGACACACACATGCTAATACACAGCACACCATTAGAGACACACACACATCATAACACACACAACGCACCACAGACACACACACACACACACACACACAGAACACATAAAACACACACATACATATGAACACACAGACACACACACATGGACACACACACACAGACATACACACACACAAACACAGACACAGACACACGCACAAACACACACAGAAACAGACAAACAAACACACAGCACACACAGACACACACAAAACACCAGACACAACAAACAAAACAAAACCACGGACACACACACACACACACAAACACACACAGACACACATAAAACACACACACCTTGAACACACAGGCACGACAGACAGACACACACACACACACACACAACACCACACAAACACACACAACACACACACACACACAACACACACAACACACACACACACACAAACACACACACACACACACACACACACAACACACACACAACACACACACAAACACACACACATACTACACACACACACATACACACACACAAACACACACACACACACAAAACACACACACACAAACACACACACACAAACACACACACACACACTCACACACACAAACACACACACACACTACACACAAACACACACACACACACACAAACACACACACACACATACACACACACACACACACACAAAGGACTTACCCTGGGGTCTAACAGGTTGTGGACAGACTTTTTGATCTCAATCAGGTTCTTGTAGAGCACCTTAAGTTTGGACTGTAGTTCCCGTTCATACATGGCCTGGTTGGTCACCTTCTCATTGGTGCCACGCAGCTCCTTCTCCAGGAACGGCAGACGACCCATCAGACTGCTCACCTTGTCCGTCATACTCTCCAAGGCCGTGGCCAGCGCCCCCTGGTTGTGTTTCAGCTTCACCATGCCTGGTGGCATCTAGTTGAAAAAGACATATTTATATGATATATGTGTATGGAGGCAGACACAAGAAGACATCATCGTCATCAAGTGCCCTGCCGCATGGCGTTGGCGACCATGGACTTCCAACCATCTCTATCTCTCGTTGCCCCTAGCATCTCCCCCACCCTCCTCATCCCCAGCCACCCTGCAAGTCCGTCCAGCATTCTCTCCCTGGGTCTACCTGGTGCTCTCTTTCCCTCCAGCTTTCCCGTTGTGACCAGGTGCTCCAAATCCCCCTTCCTCATAAAATGGCATATAAATGTATGGTGTTGATATCAAATGGTTTGCCTCTCAATTTGACCAGCAAAACTCTGTTGGACACTGCCCAGTATCCCTTAACTACTTTTGAATTGTCTTTGTCCATTATGATGCCTACTCCTCTTTCATGTGAATTACCACCAGAGTATATCACTGTATATTCTCCTGATGTTATCATGCCTGCCCCCTTCCATCTCACTTCCCCTAGTCCTAAAATACTGATGTTAAACCTTTCCATCCCCATTTTGATGTTGTCTAATTTACCTTTCTGCAACAGTGTTCTGATGTTCCATGTTGCAAGAAGACATATTTATATGA
>JAPXFY010000012.1:86449441-86459441 GCA_030674185.1 Monoplex corrugatus | reverse complement strand
GTAAGTGTGATGTCTACCGATGTTAACCACAGCCTACAGACTGTAAGTGTGATGTTTACCCATGTTAACCACAGCCTACAGACTGTAAGTGTGATGTTTACCGATGTTAACCACAGCCTACAGACTGTAAGTGTGATGTTTACCGATGTTAACCACAGTCTACAGACTGTGCGATGTTTACCGATGTTAACCACAGTCACCTGTCAGTGTGATGTTTACCGATGTTAACCACAGCCTACAGACTGTAAGTGTGATGTTTACCAATGTTAACCACAGCCTACAGACTGTAAGTGTGATGTTTACCGATGTTAACCACAGCCTACAGACTGTAAGTGTGATGTTTACCCATGTTAACCACAGCCTACAGACTGTAAGTGTGATGTTTACCGATGTTAACCACAGCCTACAGACTGTAAGTGTGATGTCTACCCATGTTAACCACAGCCTACAGACTGTAAATGTGATGTTTACCCATGTTAACCACAGCCTACAGACTGTAAGTGTGATGTTTACCCATGTTAACCACAGCCTACAGACTGTAAGTGTGATGTTTACCGATGTTAACCACAGCCTACAGACTGTAAGTGTGATGTTTACCCATGTTAACCACAGTCTACAGACTGTAAGTGTGATGTTTACCGATGTTAACCACAGCCTACAGACTGTTAGTGTGATGTTTACCCATGTTAACCACAGCCTACAGACTGTAAGTGTGATGTTTACCGATGTTAACCACAGTCTACAGACTGTAAGTGTGATGTTTACCGATGTTAACCACAGCCTACAGACTGTCAGTGTGATGTTTACCGATGTTAACCACAGCCTACAGACTGTAAGTGTGATGTTTACCGATGTTAACCACAGCCTACAGACTGTAAGTGTGATGTTTACCGATGTTAACCACAGCCTACAGACTGTAAGTGTGATGTTTACCGATGTTAACCACAGCCTACAGACTGTCAGTGTGATGTTTACCGATGTTAACCACAGCCTACAGACTGTAAGTGTGATGTTTACCGATGTTAACCACAGCCTACAGACTGTAAGTGTGATGTCTACCGATGTTAACCACAGCCTACAGACTGTAAGTGTGATGTTTACCGATGTTAACCACAGCCTACAGACTGTAAGTGTGATGTTTACCCATGTTAACCACAGCCTACAGACTGTCAGTGTGATGTTTACCGATGTTAACCACAGTCTACAGACTGTAAGTGTGATGTTTACCGATGTTAACCACAGCCTACAGACTGTAAGTGTGATGTCTACCGATGTTAACCACAGCCTACAGACTGTAAGTGTGATGTTTACCCATGTTAACCACAGCCTACAGACTGTAAGTGTGATGTTTACCGATGTTAACCACAGCCTACAGACTGTAAGTGTGATGTTTACCGATGTTAACCACAGTCTACAGACTGTGCGATGTTTACCGATGTTAACCACAGTCACCTGTCAGTGTGATGTTTACCGATGTTAACCACAGCCTACAGACTGTAAGTGTGATGTTTACCCATGTTAACCACAGCCTACAGACTGTAAGTGTGATGTTTACCGATGTTAACCACAGCCTACAGACTGTAAGTGTGATGTTTACCCATGTTAACCACAGCCTACAGACTGTAAGTGTGATGTTTACCGATGTTAACCACAGCCTACAGACTGTAAGTGTGATGTTTACCGATGTTAACCACAGCCTACAGACTGTAAGTGTGATGTTTACCCATGTTAACCACAGCCTACAGACTGTAAGTGTGATGTTTACCCATGTTAACCACAGCCTACAGTCTGTAAGTGTGATGTTTACCCATGTTAACCACAGCCTACAGACTGTAAGTGTGATGTTTACCCATGTTAACCACAGTCCCCTGTCAGTCAACACTTACCTGGTGTGAGGGCAAGGCCGGCAGACTGTGAAGCCATGGTGTTGACCTGAGGGGTGTCTGTGGCTGACAGGAGACAGGTGCCAGACTCGTTCAGGTATTTGAAGAACTTGCAGGTGATCTGGGTCTCCTGTAACACGTAGAGTAACACTTGTAGTAACAGCCAGTCGTGGTGGTGTAGTGGTTAGCGCTACAGACTACCGACAGACCTTTAATTATTTATTTATTTATTTTATATATGTTCTTTTCTGAAGGTAAGATACGTAGATGCGCATGTGATTTACATGTAACCAAGATTGTTCCAATGGTCATCATATCATCATCATCATCATCATATGTGCCTTGCCGTATGGCGTTGGCGATCATGGACTTCCATCTGTCTCTATCTTTTGTTGCCTCAAGCATCTCTTCCACCCTCCCTGTCTTCAGCCACTCTGCAAGTCCGTCTAGTGGTAGACTGATGAAATAACAATATAAAATATAGACTAGGTAAAACATAATCTACAATGTAGGTAGAGCCTCAGGACCTGGCCAGCTCATGGGTTTATGTGTAGGCTTAAGGCTTGTGCCATGATCACCATACACATGGCACCTGTGACGTTAGTGCATATGGAATTCGTTCCGAGCGCGGAGACGTCATCTTGAGAAACTGAAACCGAAACTGAAACTGAAACTATCGACTGGAAGGTTGTGTGTTCCATCCCTTCAGTCTTGTTGAAATCATTGAGGGATTTTTTGGGGGATCCCAATAGGCTCCCACCCAATACTGGATGTGGTATGTGCTATGTTGTGGTATTGCTATGTTGTGGTATCTGCTATTGTGGTATGTGCTATGTGTGGAGCTATGTTGTGGATGTGCTTTATTGCTATGTTGTGGTATGTGCTATGTTGTGGTATGTGCTATGTTGTGGTATGTGCTATGTGCTTGTGGGTATGTGCTATGTGTGGTATGTGCTATGTTGTGGTATGTGCTATGTTGTGGTATGTGCTATGTTGTGGTATGTGCTATGTGTGGTATGTGCTATGTTGTGGTATGTGCTATGTTGTGGTATGTGCTATGTTGTGGTATGTGCTATGTGTGTATGGCTATGTGTGGTAGTGCTATGTTGTGGTATGTGCTATGTTGTGGTATGTGCTATGTTGTGGGTATGTGCTATGTTGTGGTATGTGCTATGTTGTGGTATGTGCTATGTTGTGGTATGTGCTATGTTGTGGTATGTGCTATGTTGTGGTATGTGCTATGTTGTGTGTATGTGGTCTATGTTGTATGTCTTGGTATGTGCTATGTTGTTGGTATGTGCTATGTTGTGGTATGTGCTATGTTGTGTATTCTGTGGTATGTGCTATGTTGTGGTATGTGCTATGTTGTGGTATGTGCTATGTTATGGTATGTGCTATGTTGTGGTATGTGCTATTTGTGGTATGTGCTATGTTTGGTATGTGCTATGTTGTGGTATGTGCTATGTTGTGGTATGTGCTATGTTGTGGTATGTGCTATGTTGTGGTATGTGCTATGTTGTGGTATGTGCTATGTTGTGGTATGTGCTATGTTGTGGTATGTGCTATGTTGTGGTATGTGCTATGTTGTGGTATGTGCTATGTTGTGGTATGTGCTATGTTGTGGTATGGCTATGTGGTATGTCTATGTTGTGGTATGTGCTATGTTGTGGTATGTGCTATGTTGTGGTATGTGCTATGTGTGGTATGTGCTATGTTGTGGTATGTGCTATGTTGTGGTATGTGCTATGTTGTGGTATGTGCTGTGCTGTGGATGTGCTATGTTGTGGTATGTGCTATGTTGTGGTGTGTGCTATGCTGTGGTATGTGCTATGTTGTGGTATGTGCTATGTTGTGGTATGTGCTATGTTGTGGTATGTGCTATGTTGTGGTATGTGCTATGTTGTGTGTATGTGCTATGTTGTGGTATGTGCTATGTTGTGGTATGTGCTATGTTGTGGTATGTGCTATGTTGTGGTATGTGCTATGTTGTGTATGTGCTAAGTTGTGGTATGTGCTATGTTGTGGTATGTGCTAAGTTGTGGTGTGTGCTATGTTGTGGTATGTGCTATGTTGTGGTATGTGCTATGGGCTCGTTGGGACGACTGGGACCTCACTGTCCAGCCTCATCCACTTTATAGTTGTGTCATTGAGGGTGTTCCCCAAATCTTCTGACCAACACCGCAGGTGTCCGTTTCTCTCGAGTCTGGTTGACGCCGGGATATATTATGAAATATAGAGTATGACCCTGTCATGCAGTCTCAATCCAGAGTAACACTCCACATCGTCATGATTATCACTTCCATCGTCATCATCATCATAGCAAATATTTTGGTAACTGACGTTACAATGCTTCACTCTGCTTGCCTGTGTGTCTTAACGTGCCTGTCTTTTTATCTGTCCTATTCGCTTCTATTGGACTAAAATCTTTCTATCTCTAGTCTCTCTCTGTCTCTCTTTGTCTCTCTCTCTGTCTCCCTCTATCAATCTGTCTGTATGTCTTTCTCTCTGTCTCTCCCTGTCGCTGTCTCTAGTTCTCTCTGTGTCTGTCTGTCTGTCTCTCCCTTTCAAACAAATAACTATCAACATTACTGTGTAGGCCTATTGATTTGGTCCCTTTTTATCCACTGGACGAGGCAGCAGGGAAGTTTTTAGTCCTGTTTTTATTATCCATTGTTTGGTGTTTGTGGTCTGTTTGTGACCGTGCGTTCGCGCTTGACAAAGGCCGGTTGGCCGAAAATTTGCGCTTGTTTTGTCTTATTTTGTCAAATACGCGCTTACATTGGTTTTCTTGTTCTTCTGGTTCCTGTTTGCTTGGGCGCGGGCAGTCACACTTGTTTTGGGACTTACCTGTGTCCTAATGAACTTATCGGTGTCCTAATGAACTCACCTGTGTCCTAATGAACTTACCTGTGTCCTACGAGACTAACCTGTGTCCTAATGAACTTATCGGTGTCCTAATGAACTCACCTGTGTCCTAATGAACGTAATTGTGTCCTAATTGACTCACCTGTGTCTTAATGAACTTACCTATGTCCTAAAGGACTCACCTGTGTCCGAATGAAACTCACCTGTGTCCTAATGGACTCACCTGTGTCCTGATAGACTCACCTGTGCGCAGGCCTGGGCACAGCTTTCCAAAGACATTCCCTGTCTGCGTACCACACCCGGGGCGTTGTTCAGGGTCTCTCTTTGGGCGTGGATTACCACTGAGTATAGATAAACAGTGTTAGTGTTAGTGTAACGATATTCTCCAAGCTCAGTTGGACTCACTACACATTACACATAATCGGATGACTACCACCTGTTGTCTAGAGAGCAGCAAGTTGCCCTGGTGAGGTTGCGCACTGGTCACAATAGGCTGAACAGCCACATGTACCGCAAACTGAAGCTGGCGCCCTCCCCAACCTGACCCTGCAGTCAAGAAGACCAAACCACGGAGCATATACTCCAAAGATGTCCCCTTCACCAGGTGGCAAGACAGGACGTGTGGCCGACAGACACTCCGCTGACAACCAAACTCCATGGCTGAAGACAGGAGCTGGAAAAGACGGCTGCATTCATCACCCGGACTCAGATGATTGTGTAGCAGCGTACGCCAAGAAGAAGAAGAAGAAGAAGACATAATCGGATCTTGTGGTGGAGCACAGAAAACTCAAGCTATTATTAGACGAGCTGACCACATTTCAGTATCTTGTTGTACAGTCTGTATCTTTGATGGGTGTGGATGCTGGGTGCTTTCATCTATCCATAGGTCTGCCACGAACATGACTTACAGGATATTTAACCTGCGTATTTGATATTCTGCATGTGTAGACACAGGGAGGGGTTTAAGCATTGGCAGGTCTGCACACATGTTGTCCTGGGAGATGGGTTCCATCCTTTTACCCAACAGGCGGAGGTGTTTGGTTGATTTGGTTCAGTTTTTACGTCGACACCCACCTCAAGTGATATTGCCGACGGGGATAACCATCCCAGGGAATTGGGGGAAGGGGGACTTTATCTAATCCTATACTGACACCACCAGAACAACGATGATGTTAAGATGGGACTGTAAGAAGGCCAGTTTTAATGAGGGGGCTTATCTAATCCTATTCTGACACCACCAGAACAATAATGATGTTAAGATGGGACAGTAAGAAGGCCAGTTTTAATGTAGCGCACCCGGGATTGGAACCCACAACCATTAGCATGTGAATCCGACGCTCAACCAACTGAGATACTGAGGCCCGGACGGAGGTGTCTAGGTGGGGAGGCTATTTATACTGAAAGATCCCCGGGCATCCCCACAGGGGAGTCAACTGCACGAAGGAAAACTTCATTACCAAGCGATCAGTTCACGAGAACAGATCCTCAACAGTCGTAGTGACCAATACGGAAATTCTGTTTTAATACAATCAGTGACTGACTGGAACCATTCTGTTGGAGGAACAGTCACAGCACCAGTTTCAGTTTCAATTTCTCAAGATGACGTCTCCACGCTCGGAATGAATTCCATATGCACTAACGTCACAGGTGCCATGTGATGGAGAAGATCCAGAATGATCACGGCACAAGCCTTAAGCCTGTGCATAAATCTATGAGCTGGCCAGGTCCTGAGGTCCTATCTAGATAGTTCCATAACCCTGCTGAGGTCGTAGGGGAGTGAGGTGGCAGAGACCTCAACTTTTCCCGGGGACAGCACCACGAGGGTGGCGCCCATCCCCTCTCTCTCGCTTCAGATCCATATTCATATTTTTTTTAACCAAGACTTCAGAGAGGCAAGAAGGCTAATTGGTCTTCAAGGGGTGAGACCTGGGAAATCAACCATCTCTCCAATGTTTTTTACCAAGGCAGCCAGGCAATGCCTTGCTCTTCACAATTCCATCTGCCGTGGGATCTTTAGCGTGCGCAGCCAGAAGGCACACGGGTCAGACTCGTTTTTCGTCCCCTTCCGAAGGACTAGACGTTCAGTTCGATTTTCCGGTCAAACTGAGGAGAAAAGTCGAAGCCTCTACGGGGAGCGAACCCTGGAACCTCGAGTTTAGTTACTGGCAGGCGAACGTCTGAACCATTCTGCCACTCTTCTCCCTCACAACACCATCAACTGACTGCGCTAACGGATCGGTACACTTACAGTTACAGGGTAGTACCTGTTTCCGTCACGTTTACGCTAGGTATGGTTGCCATGATGCACATATCAAGATTAAGAACAAAGTCAGGAACTGATGGGGGCTTCAAACTCTAGCATCCCAGGCCTCAGTTAAATTTGATTATTATTTTGACGACTAATTAGTCCGTAAATTACAGTTATCATCGTCATCATCATTATCATCATCATCATCATCATCATCATCATCACCATCATCACCATCACCATCATCAACATCATCATCACTATCTATTATTATTATTATTATCATTATCATTATTATTATCATTTTATAATTATTGTTATTATTATTATTATCATTACATCGTTCATGCAGAGCGTTATCCTCCCAACTCAGCTGGACTCACAGCGCATTAACCAACACATAATCTGACAATTTAGTGGAGCACGGAGAACTCAAGCTGTTAGGTCAGCTGACCACATTCCACTATGTTGTTGTACAGTCTGTATCTGTTAGGTCAGCTGACCACACTGCACTATGTTGTTGTACAGTCTGTATCTGTTAGGTCAGCTGACCACACTGCACTATGTTGTTGTACAGTCTGTATCTGTTAGGTCAGCTGACCACACTGCACTATGTTGTTGTACAGTCTGTATCTGTTAGGTCAGCTGACCACACTGCACTATGTTGTTGTACAGTCTGTATCTGTTAGGTCAGCTGACCACACTGCACTATGTTGTTGTACAGTCTGTATCTGTTAGGTCAGCTGACCACACTGCACTATGTTGTTGTACAGTCTGTGTCTGTTGGTGAGCTGACCATACTGCACTATGTTGTTGTACAGTCTGTATCTGTTAGGTGAGCTGACCACACTGCACTATGTTGTTGTACAGTCTGTATCTGTTAGGTGAACTGACCACACTGCACTATGTTGTTGTACAGTCTGTATCTGTTAGGTGAGCTGACCACACTGCACTATGTTGTTGTACAGTCTGTATCTGTTAGGTCAGCTGACCACACTGCACTATGTTGTTGTACAGTCTGTATCTTTGATGGTTATGAACTCTGAATGTTATCATGTTTCCGAAACCAGTTCATCATCATCATCATCAGGTGCCCTGCCGCATGGCGTTGGCGACCATGGACTTCCAACCATCTCTATCTCTCGTTGCCCCCAGCATCTCCCCCACCCTCTCCATCCCCAGCTACTCTGCAAGTCCGTCCAGCATTCTCTCCTGGGTCTACCTGGTGCTCTCTTTCCCTCCAGCTTCCCAGCTGTGACCAGGTGCTCCAAAACCCCCTCCCTCGCAAAATGGCCCATAATGTTGCCTGTCTTTTCCCAATCTTCCCTTGAGTGATCTACCAGTGTCTGCCTCCATCAAGACTGTCCCGTTTATTTTCTTTGCTGTCCATGGAACTCTCAACATTCTTCTGAGAAACCACATCAGTTACTGACATCATTTACGTGGTTTTTAACGTCAAATTTGAATTATGCATACTAATATACATGAAAGGGGTCCAGGCTCTGGGTTGGTCCCTCCACCATCTACCCAGCAGGCGCGAGGTATCCTGGTGTGATCGAACCCCAGACATTCCGGCTGGAACTGTGGAAGCCCGATGTTCACCCACTTGACCACCACGTCCGTCCCACAATTTATCATCCTAACAGGCAGTCGACAAGCAAAGCCAGAACAAGATTGAGGCAGCCGAAATGTGGTTTCTATGAAGAATGTTGAGAGTTCCATGGACAGCAAAGAAAACAAACGAAACAGTCTTGATGGAGGCAGACACAAGAAGATCATTCATAAGGAAGATTAGGAAAAGACAGGCAACATTTATGGGCCATTTTATGAGGAAAGGGGAATTAGAGCACCTGGTCAAAACAGGAAAGCTGGAGGGAAAGAGAACACCAGGTAGACCCAGGGAGAAAATATTGGACGGACTTGCAGAATGGCTGAAGACAGAGAGGGTGGAAGACGCGCTTGCGGCAACAGGGGATAGATGCATATGGAGGGCCATGATCGTCAACGCCATGAGGCAAGGCACCTGATGATGATAATGATTGTTATTAATATTATTATGATTATTATTATCATTATTGTTATTATTACATCGTTCATGCAGAGCGCTATCCTCCCAACTCAGCTGGACTCACTGAGCATTAACCTACATGGGACTTTTTAGTCAAGCACGGAGAACTCAAGCTGTTAGATGAGCTGACCACAATCAACTATATTGTTGTACAGTCTGTATCTTTGGTGGGCGTGTATGCTGTGTGTTGTACTGTTTCCATAAGCCAGCCACTGACATGACTTACAGGATCTTTAACCTGCATGCTGGGTGTTTTACTGTTTATATCAACCAACCACTGATATGACTTACAGGATCTTTAATTTAACCTGCATGCTGGGTGTTTTACTGTTTCCATAAGCCAGCCGCTGACATGACTTACAGGATCTTTAACATGCGTATCTGACTTCTGCACGGTTACATACATATGAAAAGGGTGAAGGCACAGGGCAGGTCTGCACACACGCCGACCTGGGAGATCCTATAAACCTCCAACATCTCCTCACAAGGCGTGAGGTATCCGGGTATGATCGAACCTCAGACCTTCCGACTAGAAATCCGATGTTTGCCCACTTGATTACTGCACCCATTCTGTAGTTTATGATCCTAACAGACCTGGTTCTAGATATATCTAGATCTATGTCGGTCTCACCTGAATCTGCGTTGACAATGGCGGTCAGGCAACATCCGATGAAAAGAGCAGTCCAGAATATTGTCGGCCTGCATGTCCACTCGCCTTTCTTACCCACCATGGCCAGACCACAATGACCCGCTCATGCTGGCCGTCCCATCAGCACGGCGACTACGGCCTCAGATGGTCAGTCTCTGTCCACTACGGTCTACTCATTGTTTTCACTGCCTAGCATCACTGCCATAGCGTGTCTCGACAAAACGGTTCATATAGAGCATGCTTTGTGTGTGGAAGTCGACGTCATATAATTCACCTCGATATTTCGT
>JAPXFY010000012.1:86439441-86444441 GCA_030674185.1 Monoplex corrugatus | reverse complement strand
TGTCTGTCTCTCTCTCTCTCTCTCTTACAAACTTGTACAAGTTTAGGCTATGATAAAAAGACGATGTAAGATTGAACTTACAACTTGAGACTAATTGAAATAAAAATAAAAAAAATTAAAAAAAAAGAAAATCAGAAATTAGAATCAAACAGTTATAAGATACACAACACATGTTATTCCCGGAAAACAATAACTGGAAAAAAACAAACAAACTCAGCAATAGACTTACTAAAAGACGATTCAAATAATAGCTTAAATCGGATGCAGTCGATTCATTTCATGGAAGACGACGACTAATAAATAAATGAATAAATAAATAAATAAGTAAATAAATAAATAAATAAATAAATAGATAAATAAATAAACAAACAAATAAATAAATAATTAAATAGATAATACATAAATAATAAATAAAGGAACAAATAAATAAATAGATAAACAAATAAATAAATAAACAATTAAATGAACAAATAAATAGATAAATAAATAATAATAAATGAATAAATGACTGCATAGATGGATGAATGAATCAATCAATCAATAAATAAACGAATGAATCAATAAGATCAATATTAGATAAACAAACGAGCAGATTATGAGTAAATTACTCCACCAACCACTCAATAAACCTAGCCTACCTAACGAGCAGATTATGAGTAAATTACTCCACCAACCACTCAATAAACCTAGCCTACCTAACGAGCAGATTATGAGTAAATTACTCCACCAACCACTCAATAAACCTAGCCTACCTAACGAGCAGATTATGAATAAATCACTCCACCAACCACTCAATAAACCTAGCTTACCTAACGAGCAGATTATGAGTAAATTACTCCACCAACCACTCAATAAACCTAGCCTACCTAACGAGCAGATTATGAATAAATCACTCCACCAACCACTCAATAAACCTAGCTTACCTAACGAGCAGATTATGAGTAAATTACTCCACCAACCACTCAATAAACCTAGCCTACCTATCGATGACAAGAATGTACCTAAGTACTCACTGCAATCTAAACTTGAGAAAAGACGGCAAGAAAGAAACGAAGAATAACTTGTGTGTCAATAAAAAAAAAAAAGAAGAGAATTTGGCACTTGGGTGTCACGTTTTTACGTTGCTGTTCAGAACTACCATCTAATTAACCCTTTTGACTCACGCACCCTCTCCACCAGCATCCTGCATTGTCAACCATAATAGCAAAGCAAAAACGTAACCCTTTGATTCCCGTACCCTATCCATTAACGTCTTGCGGGAAGCTGGTGGATAGGGTGAGGGAGTCAAAGAGTTAAGATTTTGCAGTTGGAGGACAGGGGGCGGAAGTCAAATGGTTAATGAACTATAACAGGAACCATGACGGAAAAACACATCCACAACAACTATACCAACACAAGTTCAGAACTACTATGTAATTAATGAATTATGGAAGGTACCATTACCAATAGACAAATCCACAACAACTATATCAAGTTCAAAACTACTATGTAATTAACAAACTATAGCAGTAGTAGCCACGACAGAAAAATAAATCCTCAACAATTATATCAATGTAAGTTTAGAACTACGATATAATTAATTTAATGAACATGGCAGGAACCACTACCGACAGACAAACCCTCAACTATACCAAAGAAAGTTCAGACCTACTATCTAATTTTTTGAGAAGTGTTTTGAGCTTACTGTTTTTGTACTTTGTGTCTGCTTCTATGCTAGCTGAATGGGTAGCGCAAACTGTGTTAGATTTGAGAAGTTCTATACAACATGGGAGATAATTCTCAAGAGTTATGTCCTTTGATTAATACTATCTAATTAACCCTTTGACTCCCGCACCCTGTCCACCAGCATCCTGCATTACCAACCATGATAAAAAAGTATAAACTTAACCCTTTGACTCCCTCACCCTATCCATCAGCGTTCTGCAGGAAGCTGGTGGATAGGAAAAGGGAATCAAAGGGTTAAGTTTTTGTAGTTGGTGGATGGGATGCGGGAGTCAAAGGGTTAATGAACTATAACAGGAACAATGACGGAAAAACACATCCACAACAACTATACCAACATAAGTTAAGAACTACTATGTAAGTAATGGACTATGACAGGAACCATTACCGAGAAACACATCCACAACAACTATACCAACATAAGTTAAGAACTACTATGTAATTAATGGACTATGGCAGTAGCCTTGACGAATAAAACAAAATCCACATCAGCATATCACAGTAAGAATTAAATAGACATAAAACAAAATAAAGACATGTTGCAATACATACAGCAGTACATAATCAACTATGATAACGGCTATCACATTTTTTTTCTTTAAAAAACAAAACAAACGCTTTAAATAATAAATCAGCTTGAAGATTTTATTATTATCATTTATTTCTGTGCAACAGTTCAAATCAACGATGATAAGGGTTATTAGAGCTTTCTTCTTAAAAGGATATGCAAATATTGCAAGGGTATGAAGTTTTTTTGTTTGTTTGTTTGTTTGTTTGTTTGATATTTTAGCCAATTCTCTTCGCAGAAATTCATTGTACTAAAAGCTCATCTGTTCGTTCGAAATAATCACGTATGATATATTGATACGTATAACTCGTTCATTCATTCATTCATTCATTCATTCATTCATTCATTCATTCATTCATTCATTCATTCATTCATTCATTCATTCATTCGTTCGTTCGTTCGTTCATTCATTCATTCGTTCATTCGTTCATTCATTCATTCTTTCATTCATTCATTCATTCATTCATTCACTAATCCATTCATTCACTAATCCATTCATTCATATCTTCATTCATTCATTTATTCATCAATTTCTTCGTTCATTCGTTCAGTCATTCATTCCCTCATTCATTCACACTTTCACTGGCGTCGCAAATCATGGACTGTTGTCAGGTTAATTTCATCTAGATTGTAGGGGCACTTGAAATTTATCATCTCTATACTACATCTCTGTGCTAGAAACGGTACTCTTGACGGTGGGCGGTGGTTGTCGTGGTGTGGTGGTGGTGATTGCGGTGGTGGTAATTGTGATGGTGGTGGTAGTGGTGATGTCAGTGGTGGTGATGATTGCGGTAGTGGTGGTGGTAATTGTCATGGTGGTAGTGGTGGTAGTGGTGGTGGTAGTGGTGATGTCAGTGGTGGTGGTGATTGCGGTAGTGGTGGTGGTGGTGGTAGTTGCGCATATGGGTGATTTTGAACAAAGGAAACAGTATTTGATAAAACATAACATGAATATGTTGTAATTGATGGCACCTGGAATTTGTTCAAAAGAGACTCATCGTTTTCTGACAATTCCATACGCGCTCCATCCAAATCAGGCATCATTTATCCGGCAGTCTCATCAGGGTGGAAGATGTACTTGTAACAGGGTGGGAGATGTACTTGTAACAGGGTGGAAGATGTACTTGTAACAGGGTGGGAGATGTACTTGTAACAGGGTGGGAGATGTACTTGTAACAGGGTGGGAGATGTACTTGTAACAGGGTGGAAGATGTACTTGTAACAGGGTGGAAGATGTACTTGTAACAGGGTGGAAGATGTACTTGTAACAGAGTGGGAGATGTACTTGTAACAGGGCGGAAGATGTACTTGTAACAGGGTGGGAGATGTACTTGTAACAGGGTGGGAGATGTACTTGTAACAAGGTGGGAGATGTACTTGTAACAAGGTGGGAGATGTACTTGTAACAGGGTGGAAGATGTACTTGTAACAGGGTGGGAGATGTACTTGTAACAGGGTGGGAGATGTACTTGTAACAGGGTGGAAGATGTACTTGTAACAGGGTGGAAGATGTACTTGTAACAGGGTGGAAGATGTACTTGTAACAGGGTGGAAGATGTACTTGTAACAGGGTGGGAGATGTACTTGTAACAGTGTGGAAGATGTACTTGTAACAGGGTGGGAGATGTACTTGTAACAGTGTGGGAGATGTACTTGTAACAGGGTGGAAGATGTACTTGTAACAGGGTGGGAGATGTACTTGTAACAGGGTATGAGATGTACTTGTAACAGGGTGGGAGATGTACTTGTAACAGGGTGGGAGATGTACTTGTAACAAGGTGGGAGATGTACTTGTAACAGGGTGGAAGATGTATTTGCAACAGGGTGGAAGATGTACTTGTAACAGGGTGGAAGATGTACTTGTAACAGGGTAGAAGATGTACTTGTAACAGGGTGGAAGATGTACTTGTAACAGGGTGGGAGATGTATTTGTAACAGGGTGGAAGATGTACTTGCAACAGGGTGGGGGATGTACTTGTACCAGTGTGGGAGATGTACTTGTAACAGGGTGGAAGATGTACTTGTAACAGGGTGGGAGATGTACTTGTAACAGGGTGGGAGATGTACTTGCAACAGGGTGGAAGATTTACTTGCAACAGAGTGGGAGATGTACTTGTAACAGGGTGGGAGATGTACTTGTAACAGGGTGGGAGATGTACTTGTAACAGGGTGGAAGATGTACTTGTAACAGGGTGAAAGATGTACTTGTAACAGGGTGGGAGATGTATTTGTAACAGGGTGGAAGATGTACTTCTAACAGGGTGGGAGATGTACTTGTAACAGGGTGGGAGATGTACTTGTAACAGGTAGGGTGATGTACTTGCAACAGGGGGGGGGGGGAGATTCCTTTCTGCCTTTGTTCTCTCCAAATTAGACTACTGTAACTCCCTCTTTTCTGGCTGTCCTCAAAATCAATTAGACAAACTTCAAAAAGTACAAAACGCTGCCGCTAAACTTGTTTCTCGTTCCCGCAAGTATGATCATGTCACACCTATTCTCAAATCCCTTCACTGGTTGCCTGTTCAAGCTCGCATTGACTATAAGCTTGCCTCACTATGCCACTCTTTTTTCTCTGATCTCTCTCCTCGCTACCTGGCTGATCTTCTCTCTGTGTACACTACTTCTAGAAATCTCCGCTCCATTGCTGATACCAGATTGCTCCGTGTTCCACGCGTGCGCACAAAAACATTTGGACATCGCTCTTTCTCCT
>JAPXFY010000012.1:86429441-86431941 GCA_030674185.1 Monoplex corrugatus | reverse complement strand
CCATACCACCACCACCACCAATAACCACCACCACACCACCACCACCACCATAACCACCACCACCATACCACCATCACCACACCATACCACCACCCCCACCACCATACCACCACCATACTGTGAAGTTGTAAGTACAGTGGTGGTAGGGTTGATGTCTGAGTTGATGTTGATGGTCGATTCAAGATGCTGGTAAATGATATTTCTACTCAAAGAGATATGTGATGGTAAAGGCTGAAGAGTTTGGATAATGGATAATGGAGAGTACTGTGTAGTGGTTAGCAGTAACTGATGATGATGATGGTGAAAATGATCAGTTGGTAGTATTTGTGGTGGTGGTGGTGGTGGTGGTGGATGGTGGTGTGTGCGTGGCGGTGGATGTTATTATGGTGGTAACGATAACAGAAATGGAGTAACCAAAGATACAAACTGGTATTGATGGTGTTGGCAGTGGTGGTGGTTATGGTGGTGGTGGTGGTGGTGGTTTGGTGGTGGTGGTGGTTATGGTGGTGGTGGTGGTTATGGTGGTGGTGGTGGTTGGTTATGGTGGTGGTGGTGGTTATGGTGGTGGTGGTGGTGGTGGTGTATGGTGGTGGTGGTGGTTATGGTGGTGGTGGTGGTGGTATGGTGGTGGTGGTGGTTATGGTGGTGGTGGTGGTGGGTATATGGTGGTGGTGGTGTGGTGTGGTGGTTATGGTGGTGGTGGTGGGGGTGTGTGGTTATGATGGTGGTGTGGTGGTGGTGGTTATGGGTGGTGGTGGTGGTGGTTAGTGTTGGTGTGGTGGTTATGGTGGTGGTGTGGTTATGGTGGTGGTGGTGGTGGTTATGGTGGTGGTGGTGGTGGGTGGTTATGTGGTGGTGGTGGTGGTGGTGGTGGTTATGGTGGTGGTTGGTTATGTGGTGGTGGTGTTGATGGTGTGTGGTTATGGTGGTGGTGGTGGTGGTGGTGGTTATGGTGGTGGTGGTGGTGGTGGTTTGGTGGTGTGTGGTTAGGTGGTGGTGGTTATGGGGGTGGTGGTTATGGGGTGTATATGGTGGGGTGGTATGGTGGTGGTGTGGTTATGTGGTGGTGGTTTATGGTGGTGGTTATGGTGGTGGTGTTGGTGGTGGTTATGTGGTGGTGGTGGTTGGTGGTATGGTGTGTGGTGGTTATGATGGTGGTGGTGGTATGGTGGTGTGGTGGTGGGTGGTTGTGGTGGTGGATGTGTGGTGGGTGGTGGTATATGGTGGTGATGGTTGTGGGAGTGGTGGTGGTATGTGGTGGTGGTTTGGGTGGTGGTTATGGTGGTGGTTTGGTGGTGGTTATGGGTGGTGTTATGTGGTGGTGGTGGTTATGTGGTGGTGGTATGGGTGGTTATTGTGTGGTGGGTTTAATGGTGGTTTGGTGGTGGGTTGGTGGTTATGGTGGTGGTATGGTGGTTATGGTGGTGGTATGGTGGTGGTGAGTGTTATGTGTGGAGATTAATAGTGTAATGTGTGGTGGATGGTTGTGTGTTGTGTATTTAAGGTGCTGGTGGAAAGGTTCGTGGGTTAAGGTGGTGGGGATGGATGTGTGAAATGTGGTGGACGACAGTAGTGAAGGCAGTACTCAAAAAACAACGTTGAGGTCGTCGTGCTGAATTAACAGCGATGAAACAGTCGACCGGTATCAAAGTTGGATAAATGATAAAATGTACACAACAGACAGACAGTACAGACAGACAGACAAACAAACAAACATGACAACAGACAGACAGACAGACACACAGATAATAATATATACATACATGCATACAACATACATACATACATACATACATGCATCACACACATACATACATACATACATACATACACATACATACATACATATAGACATACATACATACATACATACATACATACGTACACACACATACATACATACATACATACATACATGCATACAGACAGACAGACAGACAGACAGGCATACATACACGTACATATGTACATACACAAGCAATACAGACACAATGACACACAAGTACACATACATACCACACCTAAACACACACACATACACAAACACACACACACATCCATATACACATACATACATACACACACATACCACACCTAAACACACACACACACACACACACACACACACACACACACACACACACACACACACACATCCATACACACATACATGTACATACATACACACACATACCACACGTAAACACACACACACATACACACACATACACATACACATCCGTCTAATATCACTCATAGTGAACAGACGTTAAATCAAAGAACGAACGAACACATACACACACATATGTACACATACAAGCAATGAAAACATAATAACAAACAAGTACACACACATACCACACCTAAACACACACACACAACCACACACACACACACACACACACACACACACACACACACACACACACATACGCGCGCGCGCGACACATCACACACACACACACACAAACAAACAAACGGCCACAAACGCTTGCACACA
>JAPXFY010000012.1:86394129-86409341 GCA_030674185.1 Monoplex corrugatus | reverse complement strand
ATATGACGCTAAACAGACGCATAAGCCAAAACAGCATTCAAGAAGATGAAAAGCATTCTTACCAACAAATGCCTATAACTTATCAGGAAGAGAGTTCCAGAATGTTATATAGAACCAATACTGTCGTACGGTTGCGAGGCGTGGACAGTCAACAAGCAAAGCCACAACAAGATTGAGGCAGCCGAGATGCGGTTTCTAAGAAGAATGTTGAGAGTTCCATGGACAGCAAAGAAAACAAACAAGACAGTCTTGATGGAGGCAGACACAAGTAGATCATTCATAAGGAAGATTAGGAAAAGACAGGCAACATTTACAGGCCATTTTATGAGGAAAGGGGAATTGGAGCATCTGGTCACAACGGGAAAGCTGGAGGGAAAGAGAGCACCGTAGACCCAGGGAGAAGATACTAGACAGACTTGCAGAGTGGCTGGGGACAAAGAGGGTGGAAGAGATGCTTGAGGCAACAAGTGATAGAGACAGATGGAAGTCCATAATCGTCAACGCCAAGTGGCAAGGCACTTGATGATGATGATGAAACAAGTGAGGCAGTAAAACGTTACTCAACTGACCAAGTGTTCGTTGGTTTTCTCCAAGTGGATGATTTTGACGCTCTCCTCCCCATACTGCACCAGGGGGTAGTCGATGAGGTCACTCTCACTGGTGTGCAGGATAGGGTGTGTCTGCTGTTCGGCCACCTCGTCATGCGCTTTCAACAGATTCTGAAACAGAACACAGAACATAAATGCACGTCACACTTTACTCAGAAATTCAATTTGAACGTCTTTTATTGTTATTTTGTTCAAAGCCAAGTCGACTGCGTACAGCAACAGCAGGGCTATAACCGTTTCAAAACATAATACACAATACTTCAACAGGAGAAAAAAAAAAAGAAAATTAAGTATACCTATCAATGCATTCGTGCACATAATCTAACGAAATGCTCCTTGCGCTGACCACTCCGTGGAATTTATCCCACTGGGGATTTAAAAAATATACCTGAATGCAAATTTAAACACAACTAAGAACATCTTTTATGGTTTTTCGAAACAGAACACAATTCTCTTGTCTCTCGTGAACAACTTATAGCTTCTGGATGTTTTTCCTTCTCTTGTTTAGAATGGGCAGATTAATTTGTTTTATGCCCCTCAGCACTTATTGTGGGAGTGGCTGAGTGGCTTAAACAGGGTCTAACTGCTTCCATCAATGTTAGAATGAGTTAGAATGACAACTCAAAATATAAACACAAAACAAAAATACTTTATATATTATATTATGAGCTTTCACTTCATATTCACAACCCTCTACTTGAGACAGATATCTTATCTTTTCAGCAGGTTTGATCCTTGGGGGTTTATTCTCTGGTGTTTTTATGCACACACAAAAAATTGAACACAGTAGGGCTTTACAATCAGCAGCCCTGTTCCACCTATGTACCCCCCCCCCCCCTCCTCTATCTCTCAAATCTCCCCAATGCCCCTCATCTGTGATGATCCCCTGCCCAGGGTCCTAAGAGAGACTACTGCCGTCAGTGTTCATTGATTTATCCTTGTCCCCCTGTTGGGAGATTTCTCCCCGCAGTCTGGTATTTTTCCTGCAGCCTGCGTTTTTCTATTACAGTGGACACAACAATATGACTGGTTACTGTGTTTTTCTATTATAGTGGACACAACAATCTCACTGGTTACAGTGTTTTTCTATTATAATGGACACAACAATCACTGGTTACAGTGTTTTTCTATTATAGTGGACACAACAATCTCACTGGTTACAGTGTTTTTCTATTATAGTGGGCACAACAATCTCACTGGTTACTGTGTTTTTCTATTATAGTGGACACAACAATATGACTGGTTACAGTGTTTTTCTATTATAGTGGGCACAACAATATGACTGGTTACTGTGTTTTTCTATTATAGTGGACACAACAATCTCACTGGTTACTGTGTTTTTCTATTATAGTGGACACAACAATCTCACTGGTTACTGTGTTTTTCTATTATAGTGGACACAACAATATGACTGGTTACAGTGTTTTTCTATTATAGTGGACACAACAATCTCACTGGTTACTGTGTTTTTCTATTATAATGGACACAACAATCTCACTGGTTACTGTGTTTTTCTATTATAATGGACACAACAATATGACTGGTTACTGTGTTTTTCTATTATAGTGGACACAACAATATCACTGGTTACAGTGTTTTTCTATTATAGTGGACACAACAATATGACTGGTTACTGTGTTTTTCTATTATAGTGGACACAACAATCTCACTGGTTACTGTGTTTTTCTATTATAGTGGACACAACAATATGACTGGTTACTGTGTTTTTCTATTATAGTGGACACAACAATCTCACTGGTTACAGTGTTTTTCTATTACAGTGGACACAACAATCTCACTGGTTACTGTGTTTTTCTATTACAGTGGACACAACAATCTCATTGGTTACTGTGTTTTTCTATTACAGTGGACACAACAATATGACTGGTTACTGTGTTTTTCTATTATAGTGGACACAACAATATGACTGGTTACAGTGTTTTTCTATTATAGTGGGCACAACAATCTCACTGGTTACTGTGTTTTTCTATTATAATGGACACAACAATCTCACTGGTTACTGTGTTTTTCTATTACAGTGGACACAACAATCTCATTGGTTACTGTGTTTTTCTATTATAGTGGACACAACAATATGACTGGTTACTGTGTTTTTCTATTACAGTGGACACAACAATATGACTGGTTACTGTGTTTTTCTATTACAGTGGACACAACAATATGACTGGTTACAGTGTTTTTCTATTATAATGGACACAATATGACTGGTTACAGTGTTTTTCTATTATAGTGGGCACAACAATCTCACTGGTTACTGTGTTTTTCTATTATAATGGACACAACAATATGACTGGTTACTGTGTTTTTCTATTATAATGGACACAACAATATGACTGGTTACAGTGTTTTTCTATTATAGTGGACACAACAATCTCACTGGTTACTGTGTTTTTTTATTATAATGGACACAACAATCTCACTGGTTACAGTGTTTTTCTATTATAATGGACACAACAATCTCACTGGTTACAGTGTTTTTCTATTATAGTGGACACAACAATCTCACTGGTTACAGTGTTTTTCTATTATAGTGGACACAACAATATCACTGGTTACAGTGTTTTTCTATTATAGTGGACACAACAATATGACTGGTTACAGTGTTTTTCTATTATAGTGGACACAACAATATGACTGGTTACAGTGTTTTTTTTATTACAGTGGACACAACAATATGACTGGTTACTGTGTTTTTCTATTATAGTGGACACAACAATATCACTGGTTACTGTGTTTTTCTATTATAGTGGACACAACAATATGACTGGTTACTGTGTTTTTCTATTATAGTGGACACAACAATCTCACTGGTTACTGTGTTTTTCTATTATAGTGGACACAACAATATGACTGGTTACTGTGTTTTTCTATTATAGTGGACACAACAATCTCACTGGTTACAGTGTTTTTCTATTATAGTGGGCACAACAATCTCACTGGTTACAGTGTTTTTCTATTATAGTGGACACAACAATCTCACTGGTTACAGTGTTTTTCTATTATAATGGACACAACAATCTCACTGGTTACAGTGTTTTTCTTTTTATAGTGGACACAACAATCTCACTGGTTACAGTGTTTTTTCTATTATAATGGACACAACAATATGACTGGTTACTGTGTTTTTCTATTATAGTGGACACAACAATCTCACTGGTTACAGTGTTTTTCTATTATAGTGGACACAACAATCTCACTGGTTACAATGTTTTTCTATTATAGTGGACACAACAATCTCACTGGTTACAGTGTTTTTCTATTATAGTGGACACAACAATCTCACTGGTTACAGTGTTTTTCTATTATAGTGGACACAACAATCTCACTGGTTACAGTGTTTTTCTATTATAGTGGACACAACAATCTCACTGGTTACAGTGTTTTTCTATTATAGTGGACACAACAATCTCACTGGTTACAGTGTTTTTCTATTATAGTGGACACAACAATCTCACTGGTTACAGTGTTTTTCTATTATAGTGGACACAACAATCTCACTGGTTACAGTGTTTTTCTATTATAGTGGACACAACAATCTCACTGGTTACAATGTTTTTCTATTACAGTGGACACAACAATCTCACTGGTTACAGTGTTTTTCTATTATAGTGGACACAACAATCTCACTGGTTACAATGTTTTTCTATTATAGTGGACACAACAATCTCACTGGTTACAGTGTTTTTCTATTATAGTGGACACAACAATCTCACTGGTTACAGTGTTTTTTCTATTATAGTGGACACAACAATCTCACTGGTTACAATGTTTTTCTATTATAGTGGACACAACAATCTCACTGGTTACAGTGTTTTTCTATTATAGTGGGCACAACAATCTCACTGGTTACAGCGTTTTTCTATTACAGTGGACACAACAATCTCACTGGTTACAGTGTTTTTTCTATTATAATGGACACAACAATCTCACTGGTTACAATGTTTTTCTATTATAGTGGACACAACAATATGACTGGTTACAGTGTTTTTCTATTATAATGGACACAACAATATGACTGGTTACAGTGTTTTTCTATTATAGTGGACACAACAATCTCACTGGTTACAATGTTTTTCTATTATAGTGGACACAACAATATGACTGGTTACAGTGTTTTTCTATTACAGTGGACACAACAATCTCACTGGTTACAGTGTTTTTCTATTATAGTGGACACAACAATCTCACTGGTTACAATGTTTTTCTATTATAGTGGACACAACAATCTCACTGGTTACAGTGTTTTTCTATTATAGTGGGCACAACAATCTCACTGGTTACAGTGTTTTTCTATTATAGTGGGCACAACAATCTCACTGGTTACAGTGTTTTTCTATTATAGTGGACACAACAATCTCACTGGTTACAGTGTTTTTCTATTATAGTGGGCACAACAATCTCACTGGTTAGTGTTTTTCTATTATAGTGGACACAACAATATGACTGGTTACTGTGTTTTTCTATTATAGTGGGCACAACAATCTCACTGGTTACAGTGTTTTTCTATTATAGTGGGCACAACAATATGACTGGTTACTGTGTTTTTCTATTATAGTGGACACAACAATATGACTGGTTACTGTGTTTTTCTATTATAGTGGACACAACAATCTCACTGGTTACAGTGTTTTTCTATTATAGTGGACACAACAATCTCACTGGTTACAGTGTTTTTCTATTATAGTGGACACAACAATCTCACTGGTTACAGTGTTTTTCTATTATAGTGGACACAACAATATGACTGGTTACTGTGTTTTTCTATTATAGTGGGCACAACAATATGACTGGTTACTGTGTTTTTCTAATATAGTGGACACAACAATATGACTGGTTACTGTGTTTTTCTATATAGTGGACACAACAATATGACTGGTTATACTGTGTTTTTCTATTATAGTGGACACAACAATTCACTGGTTACAGTGTTTTTCTATTATAGTGGACACAACAATCTCACTGGTTACAGTGTTTTTCTATTATATGGACACAACAATAGACTGGTTACAGTGTTTTTCTATTATAATGGACACAACAATATGACTGGTTACTGTGTTTTTCTATTATAGTGGACACAACAATCTCACTGGTTACAGTGTTTTTCTTTTATAGTGGACACAACAATCTCACTGGTTACAGTGTTTTTCTATTATAGTGGGCACAACAATCTCACTGGTTACAGGTTTTTCTATTATATTGGACACAACAATCTCACTGGTTACAGTGTTTTTCTATTATAGTGGACACAACAATTCACTGGTTACGTGTTTTTTCTATTATAGTGGACACAACAATATGACTGGTTACTGTGTTTTTCTATTATAGAGACACAACAATTGACTGGTTACTGTGTTTTTCTATTATAGTGGACACAACAATATAGGTTACTGTGTTTTTTCTATTATAGCAGACACAACAATATGACTGGTTAGTGTTTTTCTATTATAGTGGACACAACAATATGACTGGTTACTGTGTTTTTCTATTATAGTGGACACAACAATCTCACTGGTTACAGTGTTTTTCTATTATATGGACACAACAATCACTGGTTAGTGTTTTTCTATTATAGTGGACACAACAATCTCACTGGTTAGTGTTTTTCTATTATAGTGGACACAACAATATGACTGGTTACTGTGTTTTTCTATTATAGTGGACACAACAATATGACTGGTTACTGTGTTTTTCTATTATAGTGGACACAACAATCACTGGTTAGTGTTTTTCTATTATAGTGGACACAACAATCTCACTGGTTATGTGTTTTTCTATTATAGTGGACACAACAATATGACTGGTTACTGTGTTTTTTCTATTATAGTGGACACAACAATATGACTGGTTACTGTGTTTTTCTATTATAATGGACACAACAATTCACTGGTTAGTGTTTTTCTATTATAGTGGACACAACAATTACTGGTTAGTGTTTTTCTATTATAGTGGACACAACAATATGACTGGTTACTGTGTTTTTCTATTATAGTGGGACACAACAATATGACTGGTTACTGTGTTTTTCTATATAGTGGACACAACAATATGACTGGTTACTGTGTTTTTCTATTATAGTGGACAACAATATGACTGGTTATTGTGTTTTTTCTATTATAATACACAACAATATGACTGGTTACTGTGTTTTTCTATTATAGTGGACACAACAATATGACTAGTTATTGTGTTTTTTACTATTATAGCGGACACAACAAATGATGGTTACTGTGCTTTTCTATTATAGTGGACACACAATATGACTGGTTACTGTGTTTTTCTATTATAGCGGACACAACAATATGACTGGTTACTGTGTTTTTTCTATTATAGTGGACACAACAATTATGACTGGTTATTGTGTTTTTCTATTATAGTGGACACAACAAATATGACTGGTTACTGTTTTTTATTATAGCTAGACACAACAAAATGACTGGTTACTGTGTTTTTTATTATAGTGGACACAACAACTCAACTGGTTACAGTGTTTTTCTATTATAGTGGACCACATACAATATGATGGTAATATGCTGTTTTTTTTCTATTATAGTGGACACAAAATACATAGACTTTGTGGATTATTACTGTTTTTTTACTAAATTTTATTAGTGGACAACAACTTACTGTATGTTATTATGGTAACTTTCGTTTATCTATTAAGTGGGCACAACAATATGACTGGTTACTGTGTTTTTCTATTATAGTGGGCACAACAATATGACTGGTTACTGTGTTTTTCTATTATGAAAAATGGACACAAAATTATGACTGTTTTACTATGTTTTCTATAATAGTGACACACATTACTGGTTACTGTGTTTTTCTATTATAAATACACACATATGATGGTTACTGTGTTTTTCCATTATAGCGGCACAACAATATTGACTAGTTATACTGTGTTTTACTTATATTGGTCACAATAATATGACTGGTATAGTGTTTTTCTGTTATATGTGTACAACAACAACATGTTACTGTGTTTTTTCTATTATAGTGGGCACAACAATATGACTGGTTATTGTGTTTTTCTATTATAATGGACACAACAATCACTGGTTACGTGCTTTTCTATTATAGTGGTAACAACAATATGACTGGTTACGTGTTTTTCTATTATAGTGGACACAACAATGACTAGTTACTGTGTTTTTCTATTATAGTGGACACAACAATATACTGGTTACTGTGTTTTTCTATTATAGTGGACACAACAATATTGACTGGTTATTGTTTTTTTATATAATAGTGGACAACAATCTATACTGGTTACTGTATTTTCTATTATACTGACAATCAATATGACTGGTTACATGTTTTTTTATTATAATTGGAATAACAATATAACTGGTTACTGTGTTTTTCTATTATAATGGACACAAACAATATGACTGGTTTACTGTGTTTTTCTATTAATTATGGACACATACAATTATGACTGGTTACTGTGCTGTTTTTCTATTATAATGGACACAACATCTCACTGGTTACTGTGTTTTTCTATTATAATGGACACAACAATAACTGGTTACTGTGTTTTTCTATTATAATGGACACAACAATATGACTGGTTACTGTTTTTTTTTATTATAGTGGACACAACAATCTCACTGGTTACTGTGTTTTTCTATTATAATGGACACAACAATCCCTGGTTACTGTGTTTTTCTACTATAGTGGGCACAACAATCTCACTGGTTACTGTGTTTTTCTATTAAATGGAGCACAACAATATGACTGGTTATTGTGTTTTTCTATCATAGTGGATACAACAATATGACTGGTTACAAACAATGAGACAAACAGACGGCACGAACGCACGCACGCACGCACGCACGCACGCACACACACACACACACACACACCACACACACCAACACTCTCTCTCTCTCAACCAATCACTTCTGTGTCTACCCACTTCAACTCATTTATCAACCTCATCATCATACCTCATATAAAGACAAATCCATTCCCCCTAAGCAACCCCATCTTTTCCCCCAACCATCCTCACCTTCATAACACTGTGTGCTGGCAAGGAGTTGGTAGAGTTGGGGAACAGGGCATACATCTTCCTTCTTATTCCCTGTTACTTAATCCTGTCCAATTCCCACTTCCTTCTTATTCCCTGTTCCTCAATCCTGTCCCATTCCCATTTCCTTCTTCTACATATTCCCTGTTTCTCAATCCTATCCCATTTCCTTCTTCTATTGATTTCCTGTTCCTCAATCCTGTCCCATTCCTTCTTTTACCTATTCCTGTTCCTCATCCTATCCATTCCCACTTCCTTCACCTATTCCTGTTCCCCAATCCTGTCCAATTCCTTCTTTCTACCTATTCCCTGTTCCTCAGTCCTATCCCATTTCCACTTCCTTCTACCTGTTCCCTGTTCCCCAATCCTGTCCCATCCCATTTCTATTTATTCCCTGTTCCTCATTCCTATCCCATTTCCTTCTTCTACTGATTCCCTGTTCCTCAATTCTGTCCCATTCCTTCTTTCTACTTATTCCTTGTTCCTCAGTCCCGTCCCATTATCATGTTCTTCTTCAATGCTCTCACCTTCATCACAGGCTTATTCAGCAGCGTTATCAACTCTCCAACCACTGCCTCTGACCCGGACCCTCTCATCGACGCCTCTGAGCAGCAACCACTCACGTCGGCCATGAGCTCTTGACTGTCAGCGCCTAGAGGGCGAGGCTGCGGTGACCTTGAGGTGACCTCCACCATCTTCTGGTGCATGGCAACAGCCTGCTGGAAGCGAGGGTTATGGAAGAGCTGCTTGAGGAAGAAGACTTCTTGCGAGCCGTTGCTGCTGCTGCTGGTGTTGTCTGCTGAACTGATGCGGCTGCGGACGTGGTTTAAGGCAGAGAGGAGGTCATCTACACCTGTCCACAAATAAAAATAATAATTCTTACTGTTATTTTTGTTTAAAGCCCAGCCAACAGCATAGAACCATATCTGGGCTATGACCATTTCAAAACATCACAATATTTCAACAGGGAAAAAAAAGGAAAAAATTTAAGTACACGTATCAATGCATTCATGTACATAATCTAAACAGATGCCCCTGGTGCTGACCACTCCGTCCAATTCGTCACTCAGGGGATTTAAAAAACATACCAGATTATAAATTTAAACATGATTAAGTACACTAAAACATACATAAAACAGACCTAAATTACTTAAAAAGGCTTCTGCTTATCACATTTCCCCTGAGCCAAAAATACACTTAATACATGTACTCAATTATCAATCCTACGAGAAAGTACGCAAGACTTATCAAACAAAATGATACGAAGAAATGACAGAAAGCAAAGGAGGAAGAAAGAAACACAGAGAGTGACAGAAAAGAGGAAATTTCTAGCACAGAATTTCCAAAAGGTGGGGATACTATTTATACTGAAAGAGCCCTCGGGAGTTAACAACTACTACTAGACCCGGACCTGCACCAAATGCAAGCAAGAACACCCCATCCCCACCCCCATCAATCCCAAATACCCACCGTAAGCTGTTTATGGGGCAGATTGTGAGCCAGAATAGCAGAAGCCCCATCTGGAAACTGTTGAGCGCAAGCTACCAATGTTAACAATGCTAGGGATGTGCTGGTTCAGGCAAATCGTTTTCCACTATTCCATCATGCCAGAGATTCTCCTAGCTTTTAATATTACCGGTCAGAATTACAAAATGTTTGATGGTTTCTATCAACTTACATCCAAAGTGCTTTGTTCTCCCTCCATCAGGATGAGCCACAGCTAACAGCACAGCACAGACCATCATAGCAAATGATACAACACACGTATCAACCAAACTGTAACGTTGTCTACAGCACATGGCTGTTTAAACCAAAAGCTGATGAAAAAGTTTTACAGGTGGTAAGCACCTAATCAATATCGAATTTCAAAGTATTTACATAGTCTATGAACCCTATGTGTGTGCTTTACGATTAATGTGCTTATTTCCATACTGTGCTTGCTTGCATTATAATTTCCAAGTATCATTTTCCTTGATCAAGAAAGTTGAAACTGTCATTCTAGTGTGCATACTTAAGTCTAACCACTTGCTAGTGTGCATACCTAAGTCTAACCACTTGCTAGTGTGCATACCTAAGTCTAACAACTTGGCGGTGGAATGGACTGTTAGAGACAGCCTGGAAACAGTCAAGCATTTGATGCTAATAGTAATACAAATGTTTAATACAAATATTTATTTGTACTAATTATGATCCACATTTCAGATTAACTTTAAAAATGAAACAAAGTAACGTGTCCTATCTGACATAATTATCATTCTGTCGTGGTAATGGGACATTTCCTTGTCCACCATCAAATTAAAAACAAAATAAAGACATAATAATTATATACTGTAAACACTTGAAAGAAAACTGTCACACATAACAAACAAACTACAAATACAATTCATCAACTTAAGGGTACCCATAAGCACAAATGAACAGCACTTATTAACCTATACACAAACACACATATATGTATAGATTCCTAAACAAAAAAGTCTGTATGTATGTGAATACACACACACACACACACCACACACACACACACATTATACACATTCATATTATACACAAACACACATATGTATAGATTCCTAGTGTCTGTATGTATGTATGTGAATACACACCCCACACACACACACACACACACACACACACACACACACACACACACACACACACACACACACACACACACACACACACCACACACTCACATTATACACACACACACACAAACATCCGAACACCCCTCACCCCCCCATATCCCCTCCAAATGACACCACCATCTACTTATAACAAACCTGCATTTTTCTTGAGGTAGCGTTCCACAGGCACAGGCTTAACAGCTGCAGTCCCATCCACGTCATCCACCAACTCCCCCTCGTCATCCTCCTCAGCGTCCACAAACGCCGTGTTGATGATTCCAAACGTTGGGGGAGCCTGCTGCCCCTGAGCCATGCGACGATTCTCCAGAGCTTGAAGTTTCTGGGAGCCGCGCAGAGAAGTCCTCAAGAAATCCTGCTCTATCTGCTGGCGGTTCTCCTCCTCGCGTCGTTTGCGTAGCTCTTCCTGATGCTTGTGGAGTCGTTCCAGTTGTTCTGCTGTGGGCTTGGTTTGAGACCCACCTGCCACCATCAGTGCCACGTCACTGAGCGTGGCCTCAGTCCGTGCTTTGTCTTTCTCTGAGTCTGTACTTTTGCTGGGGGTAGTGGGTGGCACCCGTGGGGTTGTGGCAGTGTTCTGAGGTGGGGGGTACCGGGAGGGGTTTTCACAGTGGCCACGAAACTGTCCGGGCAGTCGATGGCCATCTCCCGGTGAGGCCCTGAATCAGGGCTGGGCTCAAGGCCAGGGTCAGCGTCTGGATCGTACATGTCAACGTCATCAGCAGACTGAGAGAGCGAGTTGTGACTGGAGGTGTTGCCGTTTGGCGCCAGACCCCTCTGGTTCAACAAGTCCTCGATGACGGGGGTATCTGGGTTGCTGACGGTTTTGCTTCCTCTCCCTTCCCCTTTCTTACTTTTGCCCTTGCGAGGGCTGTCACGCTCTTTCTCCATCATCATCATCTCGTTCGCCTCCAAGGCTTCCACACTGCCATTCAAGCCTCCGTGTTTGGTGGGGCTGGACTTGCGTTTCCGTTCAGACACAGGCATTGACGAGGCATACACTGGGTTTTGCTCTACCAGAGGCTCCTCACCCTTGGAATCAAAATCCTGCTGACTCTGATGTTGTTGCTGTTGCTGCTGTTGCACTAATGGCTGTTGTGCCTGCTGCTGCTGTTCCTTCTGTGGCACTGAAGACTGTGCGTCCTGTTGTTGTACCTGCTGCTGTACCTGTGGCTGCTCCAACTGCTGCGTTGCTGTTGCTGTTGCTTTTGCTGTGATGCAATTTTCTGCTGGTGATTAAGCTGCCTTGGCGGTTTTGTTGGTGAAATTGTTCTACTTTTTGGTGCACTGACTGGTAACAATTCTGGCTGTTTGGCCTGATTGTTCTGCTGAATATGGTTTTGTGATGGTGGATCAGCTTGTGGCTTTGAGTTGTTGATGTTATTATTTGCTGAAGACACTTTATTGACGGCATCTGCACGGAACACAGTGACGGCTTCTTCTTCTTCCTTGTGTGGTGGAGGGGATTTGGTCATATCCACCGGCACCACCCTGTGATTGGCCGATGCATCCTCCAACTTTCGCCGAGCGTTCTCTTCCACAGCAATGATGTAGGCATCATGCACCTTGGAAATGGCAGGCACTGCAACAGACACAGTGGTAAGTACAACTGACATATGGACGTCCATATTTTATTGTAATTCATTTTTATACCTTCTTTGACATTGTATATCTTATGGTTTAACTATTTCTTAATATATGCTTACATCATACGTGTAGAGTAGCAAAGATTAGATGTAAGACAGGGTCTAGTGAGACCCATTGCTACTATCCTTAAGTACCGGTAATGTTGTAAATACAGGGGGGTGCAAAAGTAGGTATACAGTTATGAAAAAAGAAAACACGTACAATACTCATTGCATTTATTATACAAACAAATGAATATTGCATATACATGTAATAACAAGCACAGCCTTAATCCCTCAGATACTCAAACTGCTTGCCGTCGGTATTCACACACTCCTCTAATCGAGAGCGGAATTAAGCATTATAATAATAATGTGATACTTACTGTATGCCTACTTTTGCAACCCCCTGTATAATGAAGATGAAGTCTGAAATCTCTCTCTCGCTCGTTTACGAATTCAACCGAACAATCCAAACACACTTTTCACAACATCCAAAACATGCAACAAACAATGTCAAAACATGCCCGCACATGACACCTGTCACGACAAACAGCAATACAAAAACTGTTTCCCTGCAATGTATACAATCCACGATTCATTCTGGTCAAAACAGCAATGTCAAGACAATGACAAACAGTAATTTTCCCTTCTGATAAGGAGCAGAAAATAGGAGAGGGGGGGTGGGGGGGAGAGGGGGGAGATTGAAAATAGGGAGGGGACTGAGAATGGGAATGTCCTATAGACTGTTACATTTTTGCTATTATGTTCCAACTCGAAGTCCAACCAAAGTGAGTTTTTGATATTTGTATAGTCATCATCATCATCAAGTGCCTTGCCACATGGCACTGGTGATCATGGCCTTCCATCTGTTTCTATCCCTTGTTGCCTCGAGCGCCTCTTTGTATAGTATCCATGAGTACAACAGCAACATTTCAGCTTCAACAAGACTGATATTAAAGCAAAACAACAATATCCCTATAGTTTTATATTCGTATGAAAGGCTCTGATGCGGTTCCTGTACTGTGACATAGGCACAACAAAAATTTAGAAATTATTTTTGAGATTTTGATTAATATATTTTGATTATTTTGATTAACATAATGCATGGAGTGATGATTCTAGTCAATACCAAAGGGAAGGTGGGGTTGGGGTTAAAATAAAAAGGAGAAAATGACTCTAAATAAAAGAAATAACAAGTCCCGAGTAAACAATCCCCTTCCCCACCATCCCATCTGCTTTTTTTCCTGATATTAAACAAAACCAGATAAAAGTATACTCACTTTCTAAGCCCAACTGTTCAAGTGCAATAAACCCCTTTCAAAAGAATTATCAAAATTACACAAAAGTTCACCACAAAACCAAGAAACTTACCATGACCAAAACCACAAAGGATACAAATAACCACCATTATAATAACTTAACATAAACAAGATAAGCTGTAATGTTTCAACCATGCCTTTCCCCAACTCCAACAGGATCTACTGGATGGCTGCCAATCATCTACCACTCCCGACACTAAACCTCCTCATGTATATGACCTTCAAGGGTGGCATCAATGTCAATTAGTCTCCTTTCTCCCCCCCCCCCCCCCAAACCCCAACCCCCAATGAGAAAAAAAAAAACCAGAAGAGAAAAGAAAAAAAAAAGAAAAAAGGTGGAAAAGCTGGTGTGTGTCAGAATCATGTCAGCTTTCGAGTTCCTAAGCCCCTGACTCCAGGCACCCTGTCTACCAGCATCCTGCATTGTCAGCCTTAGATAAAAGCAAAACAAAAACCTAACCTTTTGACTTCCTCACCCTATCCACCATCTTCCTGCAGGAAGCCGGTGGATTGGTTGTGGGAGTCAAAAGGTTAAGTTTTTACAGCTGGTGGATAGGGTATGGGAGTCAAAGGGTTATGTTTTTCAGCTGGTGGATAGGGTGTGAGGGAGTCAAAGGGTTAAGTTTTTGCAGCTGGTGGACAGAGTGTGGGAGTCAAAGGGTTTAGTTTTTGCAGCTGGTGGATAGAGTGTGGGACTCAAAGGGTTAAGTTCTTGCAGCTGGTGGATAGGGTGTGGGAGTCAAAAGGCTAAGCAATTAGAACTACCAGTTAAATCTGAATCTAATTATTGAATGTACAGATATTTTGCTAGTACTGTTCAGAAACTACTGTCCTCTCACCTTAGAGGCTTTAGGAGACTTATCAAGTAATCATACAACAGAGTGTTCGGTAAAGGTAAAATAAAACACAAAGGATTTATAACTGCAACATAAAATCACAGAGGGTTTGGTAACTGTAAAATA
>JAPXFY010000012.1:86386629-86389129 GCA_030674185.1 Monoplex corrugatus | reverse complement strand
ACATTATGAAGGAGAGAACGAGTTTTGCAGTTGTTTCGACAGAGAGATACTTCCTGATCAGGCTTATACGATGGAGATGATAGTAGCAAGATCTGGCAGTTTGAGAAACAAAGTTGTTCATGGAGAGGGTAGAGTCAATGCAGACACCAAGGTTTTTAGCTGAATCAGAAATTGGGACTGATGTGTTACATAATGGAGAGAAAGAGGAGGCAGCTGAGAAAGTTTCTGACGGGTGCCAATGAGGATAGCTTCTGTCTTGTCGTCATTAAGCTGAAGTTTGTTGAACGTCATCCAGTTCTTGATGTCCGAGTAACACTCAGTGGTGCGAGTCAACAGGCGCTGTATATTATCAGGTGAGTCACTGTCTTGAAGTTGGGTGTCATCAGCATAGAAGTGGTGTTTTATAGAGTGGGAGTTGATGATGGTGGACAGGGGGGAGGTATAAAGAGTGAAAAGAACAGGGCCAAGGACAGACAATACACAAATGCATACAAACACACATGCATGCACACAATAATACACACACACGCGCGCGCACTAGATATACTCAGCCACCTTCTGGGTGACAAAAAACAATGTCCTTAACTTCATCATAAAAAAGAAGACGACGATGAAGAAGGAAGGAGAACCGTCTGTCACACACAAACATGGATACTGACCAATCATAGTTATCTATTTATCTTTTAACTTACTTTACTAACCCTTTGACTCCCGCACCCTATCCTCCAACTGCAAAAACTTAACCCTTTGACTCCCGCACCCTATCCTCCAACAGCAAAAACTTAACCCTTTGACTCCCGCACCCTATCTCCATGCAAACTTAACCCTTGACCCCACACATAAACTTAACCCTTTGACTCCCGCACCCTATCCACCAACTGCAAAAACTTAACCCTTTGACTTCGCCCTACTCACCCTATCCATCAGCTTCCAGCAGGAAGCAGATGGACAGGGTGATGAAATCAAAGGGTTAAGTTTTCGCTTTGCTAGCATGACTGACAATGCAGGATGCTGGCCGACAGGTTGCGGAAGTCGAAGGGTTATTAATGAGACAATTGTCAGAGAGACACACGCCTATCACTCAAAGGCCCATCAACGAAAGCAAGGACGCTTGATTATTGTTTGATTATTATGAAACAGAAAGCAAGGAAATCTAAAACAATGATGCTATCTGTATTATGATAATAATGGCGTATTGACGGCGCAAGTCGTTCCAATGGGACAAACCGTTAGTCCTCTTCTCCCACTGGACGAAAGCAGCAGGGAAGTTTCAGTCTTTTCCTCCTAATTTTGTATTTGATGTTAGTTTGTGATCTTACATTCACGCTTGACAAAGACCAGTTGGCCGAAAATTTGCGCCTGTCTTTGTCTTGTTGTATTAAATACGCGTTCTGATTCTATTTTCGTGTTTTTCTGGTTCCTGTTAATCAAGACTACTATAGGATGTTTCCGATGAAAAGACTAAACCTTCAATTCGAATTCCAAAGACACGTAGTAAAACACCGTTAAATGCCTCGCCACTGATATTCCATGACAACGCATCTCGCAAAAAAAAAAAAAAAAAAAAGAGAGAGAGAGAGGGCAACGTCACTTACGTTATCATGTAAATGGGACGTTCTATCACTCCCTGACGTTTTCTCACACACACAAGTACCCAGATATTTATCTACTCCCCAAGTTGAGAGAACCCCCATCCCCACCCCTATGGCGTACGTTTCCACGCCGCAGATGACGCGGGAAAGCTGTGGCCAAGCAAGTACACCATGTTCCCTCTGGCTGCCTAGCGGGCATTTCGGACTTTCCCAACTGATGGAAATGGGTTATTCAGTACAAGAGATGTTAACAGAAGTACAGTGGATAAAGATACCGATCATAATATTATTTTTTTCTTTTTTTTAAATATACTGTGCCTGTCTTGGTTTGTTAGTTACACATTTTCGCTTTTATTTTTGTTTTTTTTGGGGGGTTTGTTGTGTGGGGGTGTGTTTTTTTTGTGTGTGTGTGTTTTTGTGTGTTTGTATTTTTGGGGGGTGGTGTGTGTTTTTGTTTTTGTTTTTTTGTTTTGTGTTTTTGTGTGTGGGGGTGTTTTTTTGTGGTGTGGTGTTGTGTGTTTTGTGTGTTTTTTGTGTGGTTTTGTGTTTGTGTGTGTGTGTGTGTGTTTGTTTTTTGTTTTGTGTTTTTGTTTTTTGGTTTTGTTGGGGTGTGTGTGTCCGGGGTGTGTGGGGGTGGTTTTTGTGTGGGGATTGGCGTGCGCGCGGTGTGTGTGTGTGTGTGTGGGGGGGGGTGTGTGTGTTGTGGGGGTGGTGTGTGTGTGTGGTGTTGGGGGGGTTTTTGGGGGAGTGTGTGTGTTTGGGGGGGGTGTGTGTGTGTGTGTGTGTGTTTGGGGGTGTGTGTGTTTTTTCCCTTCTTGTTTTGCTTGAACGCTGGCAGTTATTTTAGCTAGATTTCAAAATTTTTTTTTATTTTTTTTTTTTTTTGGGGGGGGGGGGGGGGGGGGGGG
>JAPXFY010000012.1:86366682-86386529 GCA_030674185.1 Monoplex corrugatus | reverse complement strand
AATGAAAGAAAAAGAATTAAACGGGGGGAAAAAAAACAACAATGAGTTCCTACCCCACCCACTCTCGTTGCCTTTTGTGGCTTCGGGACACAATCAGTTCCTGCCAAGCAAAGCTCACGGCTCTTTCACTCAAATTGCAAGGTGAAGAGAGTTATCATCATTATCATTATTCCCTCTCTCTTTCTCTCTGTCTCTCTATCTCTGTCTCTCTCCCTCTCTCCCCCTCTCCCTGCCTCCCTCGCTCTCTCCTCACTCCCTTCCTCTCTCCCTCTCTCCCCCTCTCTCCTTTCATTCTCTCTCTCTCTCTCTTTGTCTCTCTTTCTCTCTCCCTCACACGCACACACACACACACACTCACTCACACACACACACACTCATTCTCTCTCTCTCTCACTCATTCTCTCTCGATCTCTGTTTCTGTTGCTCGCTGTCTCTCTCTCTCTCTCATTCTCCCTCTTTCATTCTCTCTCTGTCTGTCTCTCTCCCTCCCTCTCTCCTTTCTCTTTCTCTCTCTCTCTCTCTTTTTTTCTCCCTCTCCTGTCTCTGTTGCTGTATCTGTGTGTGTGTGTCTCTCTCTCTCTTGTCTCTCTCTTTGTCTCTCTTTCTGTCTCTCTCTCTCACACACACACACACATACACACACACATACACACACACACACACACACACTCTCACACACACACACACACACATTCATTCTCTTTCTCTGTCTCATTCTCTCTGTCTGTCTCTCTGTTACTCTTGCTTGCTCTATGATGTCTGCCTGTCTGTCTCTCTTTCTCTGTCTTTCTCTCTCTCTCTCTCTCTCTCTCTCTCTCTCTCTCTCTCCCTCCCTCCCTCCCTCCCTCCCTCCCCGTCTTTACTACCGTCTCGTGGATTTTCTTTTGTTGTTGTTGTTTTGGGTTTTTTTTAGATTGAACACGTCTCTTGTGGACTTCTCTCTGTCGTTGAGTTTGAATTATATCCGTGATCTGGTACATTAGGCCACAAAAAAAGTGTCAACTTTCAAAACAAACAAAAGCTTTGACACTAATGAGTGTTTGCTTGCAAGTTTTTCTCCCCTTTGAATCATTCCGGGAGCAAACGAATTAAACAGACTTACGGACACATGAGCATTGGCTAGCGCTTGTTCTTCCCCCGTGCGCCAATATTCTTACTGAACTGATTGGTACTTTCTACTTGGAGACATGTACTTGTCAAGAGGAAATGACATATTATTCTGGGTTCCTCACCTTAGTGAGAAGCGACACTCCCCGTTTACAGAGTGGAACACGAATCGGGTTTGCATGTGCTAGGTTTTCTCACCTGAGCAAGAAGTGAACATTCTGTTAGCAGAGTCGAAGAGTGTAGTCCTAGCATCTAATGCGCTTAGTGTGAGTTCTTGTGTGTGTGTGTGTGTGTGGTGTGTGTGTGTGTGTGTGTGTGTGTGTGTGTGTGTGTTTCTTGGTCTTGGTGTATTTGGACAGATGAGGGAGGGAGGGAGGGATGGTGTCATGGGCTTGAATGCAATATGTGTCTTCTCTCTGTGTCTGTCTGTTCTCTCTCTCTCTCTTTCTCTCTCTCCTCTCTCTCTACTTCATGAAGTTAATGCTGAAATCGTGTTTCTCTCTCTCTGTGTCTGTCTGTCTCTCTCCTCTCTCTCTCCTCTCTCTCTCTCTCTCTCTCTCTCTCTCTCTCTCAATAGAAGTTTAACGTGGCTGGAAAAAAATCACGCGTTTTCTATGGCGTCTACTCACAAATACACTCTACACTCACTGGCTTCCACCCACGCGTATTCTCTTTCTCTCTGTTTTTGTCTGTCTCTGTCTCTGTCTCTGTCTGTCTCTCGCTCTCCTCTCTCTCTCTCTCTCTCTCACTCATCTCACTCACTGTACTCTCCTCTCTCTCTCTCCCCCCTCCTCCTCTCTCTCTCTCTCTCTCCCCCTCTCGGATTTTTTGGGAGATTGAACAGTCTCTTGTGGACTGTTGTTGAATTTGAATTATATCCACGATCTGGTACGTGACGACACAAAAAAAAGTGTCAACTTTCAAAACAAACAAAAGTCTGGACAGTAATGAGTGTTTGCTTGCAAGTTTTCCCCCTTTCGAATCGTTCCGGGAGCAAACGAATAAAACAGACTTACGGACACATGAGCATTGGCTAGCGCTTGTTCTTCCCCCGTGCGCCAATATTCTTACTGAACTGATTGGTACTTTCCACTTGGAGGTACGTACTTGTTAAAATAAGAGGAAGTGACATGTGCTCGGTTCCTCACCTTAGTGAGAAGCGACACTCCCCGCTTACAGAGTGGAACACGAATCGGGTTTGCATGTGCTAGGTTTCTCACCTGAGCAAGAAGTGAAAATTCTGTTAGCAGAGTCAAAGAGTGTAGTCCTAGCATCTAATGCGCTTAGTGTCAGTTCTTTGGTGTGTGTGTGGGGGGGGGGGGAGGGGTGTCTTGGCCTTGGTGTATTTGGACAGATGAGGGAGGGAGGGAATGGTGCCACGTGCTTGAATTCAAAGAGATGTTTAACGTGGTTCAAAAAAGGTCACGGGCGTGTATGCGCGCATTTACACACGCGCACTTTCACGCATGCTGTCTCTCTCTCTCTCTCTCTCTCTCTCTCTCTCTCTCTCTCTCTCTCTCTCTCTCTCTCTCTCTCTCTCTCTCTCTCTCAATAGAAGTTTAACGTGGCTGAAAAAAATCACGCGTTTCTATGGCGTCCACTCACAAATACACTCTACACTCACTGGCTTCCACCCATGCGTATTCTCTTTCTCTCTGTCTCTGTCTTTCTGTCTGTCTGTATCTCTCTGTCCCTCTGTCTCTGCCCCCCCCCCTCTCTCTCTCTCTCCCTCTCTCTTTCTCTCTCTCTTAATAGAAGTTTACCATGGCTTAAAGAAACACGCGTTTGAATGGCGTCCACTCACAACCCACCCACACACACACACACACAAACACACACACACACACACATGTACACACACACACACACATACATACACACACACATATGCACAACACACAAGTCAATAGAGCATTCACTCAACACACATACACACACTCACACACAGACACACACACACACACACACACACACACACACACACACACACACACACACACACACCACATTCGTGCAAGAACTTGCGCGCACGTGCACGCATACACAGGTACACGTATGATGATGGTAATAATGATAATATTTGTAGTCGGCCTCATCTGACGAGGACCATAAGAGCTTCACAAAGACGCAAGTGATAGGGGCAGACACACGTTCGGCAAATACAATTCATGTGGGCAGATACACAATTCATGTGGGCAAATACAGTTCATACCGTACCGTTATAATGAAAGGGATGAACCACAAAGCACACATTATTGGGAAAGTAATAGAGAAATCAATTACGATATAATGAAATATGTACGACCACATGTCCTTCATGTACAGATCTATTTCACTTTCAGTGGAAACTTTGAAACTCGGCAGACCACTTAGGGATAGATACACTGACGCTTAACCACTCCCCCCCCCCCCCCCCCCCCGGAGTTGTCTAGTAAAAAAAAAAAAAAAAATGCTTTAAAGAACAGAGACTGTAATGCGGCCAAATTAGCGTGATGCTGATGCTGATGATGTTGGTTGAGTCATTATCCCCTGTTACAGCACCGTGGCCGGTGCAGGGAGTGCAACAAGGCTTTAATGTCCACATACTGTACAGGTAATTGTAGGGCTGCAAGGTATCAGGTTTTCCCAAATGGCTGGATTCGTGTGGGATACAACACCTGATTTGCACATAACGTTAGGTGTCAGTTCTGGTAGTTGTGACGGTATGGTGCGTTGGTGGGCTCTTGTTGAACGGTGAAGTCTGCACGGGAGATAATTACAGCCCGAGAGAAGGTGTGATTTGTTTGTACTCGTTCCTACTGTTTGCTTGCTGCTGGCTGTTGAAGATAGATCGGGTCCGTCTGGATTAGATGAACGAAAGTTGGGTGGTTGTGCATACATCATTAGAGATTTCCAATATAATCTTCTTTTCTTGTCGCAAGTTGAGTGCATTACCGTTCTGTCACGGATGATTATGCTGGGATGGTTGCATGCCTGTATTACACCAGGCACTTATCTCTGCAGTTGTTTTGAAGTATTTGAAAATCTGTGTTTTTCGTGGTTGCATTCGGAGAGCATCCTTTTGCTCTGCGGTCTTTCTACAATACGATGTGGTCTTTAAGTATTGTGAGTTATGATGTATCACACGTCAGCGTCATCGAGTTTGATGGTAGCCGCAGCCACAAATGTCACAAAAAGCCACACACACACACACACACACACACACACACACACACACACACACACACACACACACACACACACACACACACACACACACACACACACATACGCACGCACGCACACATACGCACGCACGCACGCACACATGGGAATGCCGGGGGCTCTTTCAGTATAAATAGTACCCCCACCTTCTGGAAATTCTGTGCCAGAAATTTCTTCTTTTCTGACACTCTTTTGCTTTCTGTCATTTCTTCCTATCATTTTCTACCTTGCTGGTCCATTCACCTGCATGTGTTCGATAAAGTCTTACATACTTTTCTTAGGATTGATAATTGGGTACATGTATTAAGTGCATCTTTGTCTCAAGGGAAAGGAGATGTGCTGAAGCAGTTCTAGGTAATTAAGACCCGTTATAATATGGTTTGATGTCCTTGGTGTGTTGTGTTAAATCCCCTGTGTGATGAATTGGACGGAGTGGTCAACGCCAGGGGCATCTCCTTAGATAGTGCGCGAATGCATTGATATATGTACTTAATTTTCTTTCCCCCCCCCCCCTTTTTTGGTTGTTGTTGTTGTTGTTGTCTGCTACTTTGATGTTATCTTGACCTGCTTCTCTACATTGTCTGTACAAGTTTAAACTTAAAGACCTGGCCAGCGCATACAGTTTATCTCGCAAGCTTAATGCGGACGTCATAAATCTGTTTTGTTCTTTTTCATCATATGGTGTTAGTGCATATGGGAGTGAGTGATTAGACGCTGTTTTGAGAAAATGTTAAACTATTCGGACATAGTTGTGCACACCTGTATTCCATGATTATTCTTAGATAGCCGAGCCTTTGTGCCAAGCAGAATGGGTTTTAGGGACTCGCAGGTAACTTGATTATCAAAACACTAAGAAGCGGGTCATACCAACTCTAATGTGGAACCTAATAGCAGTCAGAGCATCTGCTCAGGGCTGCAATACTGGTTAATCTTACCATTAGGGTATCACCTTACAAGGGACTCAACAACACTAAAAGAGTCATCAAGTGCTCAGACCTTAGAGGAGTACCTGAGGAGGAAACAAAAAGGGAACTCGAGTTCTAAGGCGTTGTAGAGATGCACAGGGCTAAATACCTTGAGGGGTCAGAAAAGATGCCAATCGGTATTTTGTTCCTCGGTTTTGGGCCTTCAGCTTCGTCGTAGGATATCCTAATGTAAAGATAATTCTTTTCTCCATGCGCTGTTTCAGGTACCAAAAGTAAGGCCATGTGAAGCAGAATGATATATTTAACGATCAATATTCATGATTAATATATTTCTGTGGCACATAAGAGGTCTAAATTCGAGTTTTCAGGAGCTCTGGCTGCTTTAGAAACCTGCAACCTGTCGTGTTGGCTCTGCAGAAACTTCTTGGAGATCACAAAATCTTTTCCTTAACAGGATGTCATATCCTGCATTTACAGCAGTCTTGCAACATCGGTGAAATAGACAAGTTTAATCAGATGTGTGTGGTAGTAGGTATGTGCCCCTAGGCTGAGGGGAGGGAGGAGGAAGTTGCATGCCCTCTCTCTCTCTCTCTCTCTCTCTCTCTCTCTCTCTCTCTCTCTCTCTCTCTCTCTCTCTCTCTCTCTCTCTCTCTCTCTTCACCACACACACACACACACACACACATTCAGACGGAGAGAGACAGAAACGGGCCCCTGGGGTTAGGAGGTTGAGCGCGCACATTTATCATTCTCCGCTTTTTGCCATTCCTTGTCATCTACTGGACAGCAGCATAATTGGTCATACAATAGAGAACGCAGGAAAGACTTTGTTATAGAGTGGACAGCAGCATAATTGGTCATACAGTAGAGAACGCAGGAAAGACTTTGTTATAGAGTGGACAGCAGCATAATTGGTCATACAGTAGAGAACGCAGGAAAGACTTTGTTATAGAGTGGACAGCAGCATAATTGGTCATACAGTAGAGAACGCAGGAAAGACTTTGTTATAGAGTGGACAGCAGCATAATTGGTCATACAGTAGAGAACGCAGGAAAGACTTTGTTATAGAGTGGACAGCAGCATAATTGGTCATACAGTAGAGAACGCAGGAAAGACTTTGTTATAGAGTGGACAGCAGCATAATTGGTCATACAGTAGAGAACGCAGGAAAGACTTTGTTATAGAGTGGACAGCAGCATAATTGGTCATACAGTAGAGAACGCAGGAAAGACTTTGTTATAGAGTGGACAGCAGCATAATTGGTCATACAGTAGAGAACGCAGGAAAGACTTTGTTATAGAGTGGACAGCAGCATAATTGGTCATACAGTAGAGAACGCAGGAAAGACTTTGTTATAGAGTGGACAGCAGCATAATTGGTCATACAGTAGAGAACGCAGGAAAGACTTTGTTATAGAGTGGACAGCAGCATAATTGGTCATACAGTAGAGAACGCAGAAAAGACTTTGTTATAGAGTGGACAGCAGCATAATTGGTCATACAGTAGAGAACGCAGAAAAGACTTTGTTATAGAGTGGACAGCAGCATAATTGGTCATACAGTAGAGAACGCAGAAAAGACTTTGTTATAGAGTGGACAGCAGCATAATTGGTCATACAGTAGAGAACGCAGGAAAGACTTTGTTATAGAGTGGACAGCAGCATAATTGGTCATACAGTAGAGAACGCAGGAAAGACTTTGTTATAGAGTGGACAGCAGCATAATTGGTCATACAGTAGAGAACGCAGGAAAGACTTTGTCATAGAGTGGACAGCAGCATAATTGGTCATACAATAGAGAACGCAGGAAAGACTTTGTTATAGAGTGGACAGCAGCATAATTGGTCATACAGTAGAGAACGCAGGAAAGACTTTGTCATAGAGTGGACAGCAGCATAATTGGTCATACAGTAGAGAACGCAGGAAAGACTTTGTCATAGAGTGGACAGCAGCATAATTGGTCATACAATAGAGAACGCAGGAAAGACTTTGTTATAGAGTGGACAGCAGCATAATTGGTCATACAGTAGAGAACGCAGGAAAGACTTTGTTATAGAGTGGACAGCAGCATAATTGGTCATACAGTAGAGAACGCAGGAAAGACTTTGTTATAGAGTGGACAGCAGCATAATTGGTCATACAGTAGAGAACGCAGGAAAGACTTTGTTATAGAGTGGACAGCAGCATAATTGGTCATACAGTAGAGAACGCAGGAAAGACTTTGTTATAGAGTGGACAGCAGCATAATTGGTCATACAGTAGAGAACGCAGGAAAGACTTTGTTATAGAGTGGACAGCAGCATAATTGGTCATACAGTAGAGAACGCAGGAAAGACTTTGTTATAGAGTGGACAGCAGCATAATTGGTCATACAGTAGAGAACGCAGGAAAGACTTTGTTATAGAGTGGACAGCAGCATAATTGGTCATACAGTAGAGAACGCAGGAAAGACTTTGTTATAGAGTGGACAGCAGCATAATTGGTCATACAGTAGAGAACGCAGGAAAGACTTTGTTATAGAGTGGACAGCAGCATAATTGGTCATACAGTAGAGAACGCAGGAAAGACTTTGTTATAGAGTGGACAGCAGCATAATTGGTCATACAGTAGAGAACGCAGAAAAGACTTTGTTATAGAGTGGACAGCAGCATAATTGGTCATACAGTAGAGAACGCAGAAAGACTTTGTTATAGAGTGGACAGCAGCATAATTGGTCATACAGTAGAGAACGCAGAAAAGACTTTGTTATAGAGTGGACAGCAGCATAATTGGTCATACAGTAGAGAACGCAGGAAAGACTTTGTTATAGAGTGGACAGCAGCATAATTGGTCATACAGTAGAGAACGCAGGAAAGACTTTGTTATAGAGTGGACAGCAGCATAATTGGTCATACAGTAGAGAACGCAGGAAAGACTTTGTCATAGAGTGGACAGCAGCATAATTGGTCATACATAGAGAACGCAGGAAAGACTTTGTTATAGAGTGGACAGCAGCATAATTGGTCATACAGTAGAGAACGCAGGAAAGACTTTGTCATAGAGTGGACAGCAGCATAATTGGTCATACAGTAGAGAACGCAGGAAAAGACTTGTTATAGAGTGGACAGCAGCATAATTGGTCATACATAGAGAACGCAGGAAAGACTTTGTTATAGAGTGGACAGCAGCATAATTGGTCATACAGTAGAGAACGCAGGAAAGACTTTGTTATAGAGTGGACAGCAGCATAATTGGTCATACAGTAGAGAACGCAGAAAGACTTTGTTATAGAGTGGACAGCAGCATAATTGGTCATACAGTAGAGAACGCAGGAAAGACTTTGTTATAGAGTGGACAGCAGCATAATTGGTCATACAGTAGAGAACGCAGGAAAGACTTTGTTATAGAGTGGACAGCAGCATAATTGGTCATACAGTAGAGAACGCAGAAAAGACTTTGTTATAGAGTGGACAGCAGCATAATTGGTCATACAGTAGAGAACGCAGGAAAGACTTTGTTATAGAGTGGACAGCAGCATAATTGGTCTACAGTAGAGAACGCAGAAAGACTTTGTTATAGAGTGGACAGCAGCATAATTGGTCATACAGTAGAGAACGCAGGAAAAGACTTTGTTATAGAGTGGACAGCAGCATAATTGGTCATACAGTAGAGAACGCAGGAAAGACTTTGTTATAGAGTGGACAGCAGCATAATTGGTCATACAGTAGAGAACGCAGGAAAGACTTTGTTATAGAGTGGACAGCAGCATAATTGGTCATACAGTAGAGAACGCAGGAAAGACTTTGTTATAGAGTGGACAGCAGCATAATTGGTCATACAGTAGAGAACGCAGGAAAGACTTTGTTATAGAGTGGACAGCAGCATAATTGGTCATACAGTAGAGAACGCAGGAAAGACTTTGTTATAGAGTGGACAGCAGCATAATTGGTCATACAGTAGAGAACGCAGGAAAGACTTTGTTATAGAGTGGACAGCAGCATAATTGGTCATACAGTAGAGAACGCAGAAAAGACTTTGTTATAGAGTGGACAGCAGCATAATTGGTCATACAGTAGAGAACGCAGAAAAGACTTTGTTATAGAGTGGACAGCAGCATAATTGGTCATACAGTAGAGAACGCAGGAAAAGACTTTGTTATAGAGTGGACAGCAGCATAATTGGTCATACAGTAGAGAACGCAGAAAAGACTTTGTTATAGAGTGGAAGCAGCATAATTGGTCAACAGAGAAATGGCAAAAGACATTGATAGAGTGGACAGCAGCATAATTGGTCACAGATAAGGATCCAAGAAAAGACTTAGTTATAGAGTGGACAGCAGCATAATTGGTCATACAGAGAGAACGCAGAAAAGACTTTGTTATGAGTGGACAGCAGCATAATTGGTCATACAGTAGAGAACGCAGAAAGACTTTGTTATAGAGTGGACAGCAGCATAATTGGTCATAACAGTAGAGAAACGCAGAAAAGACATGTTTAGATGGACAGCAGCTAAATTGGTCAACATAGAGACGCAGAAAGACTTGTTATAAGTGGACAGCAGCAAATTGGTCAATACAGTAAGAAGCAGGAAAAGACTTGTATAGATGGACAGCAGCATAATTGGTCATACAGTAGAGAACGCAGGAAAGACTTTGTTATAGAGTGGACAGCAGCATAATTGGTCATACAGTAGAGAACGCAGGAAAGACTTTGTTATAGAGTGGACAGCAGCATAATTGGTCATACAGTAGAGAACGCAGAAAGACTTTGTTATAGAGTGGACAGCAGCATAATTGGTCATACAGAGAGAACGCAGGAAAGACTTGTTATAGAGATGGACAAGCATAATTGGTCAACAGTAGAGAACGCAGGAAAGACTTGTATAGATGGACAGCAGCATAATTGGTCATACAGTAGAGAACGCAGGAAAGACTTTGTTATAGAGTGGACAGCAGCATAATTGGTCAACAGTAGAGAACGCAGGATAAGATTTGTTATAGAGTGGACAGCAGCATAATTGGTCATACAGTAGAATGCAGGAAAGACTTTGTTATAGAGTGGACAGCAGCATAATTGGTCAACAGTAAGGAAGCAGGAAAGAACTTTGTTATAGGTGGACAGCAGCATAATTGGTCATACAGTAGAGAATGCAGGAAAGACTTTGTTATAGAGTGGACAGCGCATAATTGGTCATACAGTAGAGAATGCAGGAAAGACTTTGTCATTAATGGACAGCAGCATAATATGGTCATACAGAAGAGAAACGCAGGAAAGACTTAGTTATAGAGTGGACAGCAGCATAATTGGTCATACAGTAGAGAACGCAGGAAAGACTTTGTTATAGAGTGGACAGCAGCATAATTGGTCATACAGTAGAGAACGCAGGAAAGACTTTGTTATAGAGTGGACAGCAGCATAATTGGTCATACAGTAGAGAACGCAGGAAAGACTTCATTTACTGGACAGCAGCATAATTGGTCATACAGTAGAGAACGCAGGAAAGACTTTGTCATTTACTGGACAGCAGCATAATTGGTCATACAGTAGAGAACGCAGGAAAGACTTTTGTCATTTACTGGACAGCAGCATAATTGGTCATACAGTAAGAACGCAGGAAAGACTTTGTCATTACTGGACAGCAGCATAATTGGTCATACAGTAGAGAACGCAGGAAAGACTGTCATTTACTGGACAGCAGCATAATTGGTCATACAGTAGAGAACGCAGGAAAGACTCATTTACTGGACAGCAGCATAATTGGTCATACAGTAGAGAACGCAGGAAAGACTGTCATATAGTGGACAGCAGCATAATTGGTCATACAATAGAGAACGCAGGAAAGACTGTCATAGAGTGGACAGCAGCATAATTGGTCATACAATAGAGAACGCAGGAAAGACTGTCACAGATGGACAGCAGCATAATTGGTCATACAATAGAGAACGCAGGAAAGACTTTGTCATATAGTGGACAGCAGCATAATTGGTCATACAGTAGAGAACGCAGGAAAGACTGTCATATAGTGGACAGCAGCATAATTGGTCATACAGTAGAGAACGCAGGAAAGACTTTGTTATAGAGTGGACAGCAGCATAATTGGTCATACAGTAGAGAACGCAGGAAAGACTGTTATAGAGTGGACAGCAGCATAATTGGTCATACAGTAGAGAACGCAGGAAAGACTGTTATAGAGTGGACAGCAGCATAATTGGTCATACAATAGAGAACGCAGGAAAGACTGTCATATAGTGGACAGCAGCATAATTGGTCATACAGTAGAGAACGCAGGAAAGACTGTCATATAGTGGACAGCAGCATAATTGGTCATACAGTAGAGAACGCAGGAAAGACTGTTATAGAGTGGACAGCAGCATAATTGGTCATACAGTAGAGAACGCAGGAAAGACTTTGTCATTTACTGGACAGCAGCATAATTGGTCATACAGTAGAGAACGCATGAAAGACTGTCATAGAGTGGACAGCAGCATAATTGGTCATACAATAGAGAACGCAGGAAAGACTGTCACAGATGGACAGCAGCATAATTGGTCATACAGTAGAGAACGCAGGAAAGACTTCATATAGTGGACAGCAGCATAATTGGTCATACAGTAGAGAACGCAGGAAAGACTGTCACAGATGGACAGCAGCATAATTGGTCATACAATAGAGAACGCAGGAAAAACTGTCACAGATGGACAGCAGCATAATTGGTCATACAGTAGAGAACGCAGGAAAGACTGTCACAGATGGACAGCAGCATAATTGGTCATACAATAGAGAACGCAGGAAAGACTGTCATATAGTGGACAGCAGCATAATTGGTCATACAATAGAGAACGCAGGAAAGACTTTGTTATAGAGTGGACAGCAGCATAATTGGTCATACAATAGAGAACGCAGGAAAGACTTTGTCATATAGTGGACAGCAGCATAATTGGTCATACAGTAGAGAACGCAGGAAAGACTGTCATATAGTGGACAGCAGCATAATTGGTCATACAATAGAGAACGCAGGAAAGACTGTCATAGAGTGGACAGCAGCATAATTGGTCATACAGTAGAGAACGCAGGAAAGACTGTCACAGATGGACAGCAGCATAATTGGTCATACAATAGAGAACGCAGGAAAAACTGTCACAGATGGACAGCAGCATAATTGGTCATACAGTAGAGAACGCAGGAAAGACTGTCACAGATGGACAGCAGCATAATTGGTCATACAATAGAGAACGCAGGAAAGACTGTCATATAGTGGACAGCAGCATAATTGGTCATACAATAGAGAACGCAGGAAAGACTTTGTTATAGAGTGGACAGCAGCATAATTGGTCATACAATAGAGAACGCAGGAAAGACTTTGTCATATAGTGGACAGCAGCATAATTGGTCATACAGTAGAGAACGCAGGAAAGACTGTCATATAGTGGACAGCAGCATAATTGGTCATACAATAGAGAACGCAGGAAAGACTGTCATAGAGTGGACAGCAGCATAATTGGTCATACAATAGAGAACGCAGGAAAGACTTTGTCATATAGTGGACAGCAGCATAATTGGTCATACAATAGAGAACGCAGGAAAGACTTTGTCATATAGTGGACAGCAGCATAATTGGTCATACAGTAGAGAACGCAGGAAAGACTGTCATATAGTGGACAGCAGCATAATTGGTCATACAGTAGAGAACGCAGGAAAGACTGTCATATAGTGGACAGCAGCATAATTGGTCATACAGTAGAGAACGCAGGAAAGACTTTGTCATATAGTGGACAGCAGCATAATTGGTCATACAGTAGAGAACGCAGGAAAGACTTTGTCATATAGTGGACAGCAGCATAATTGGTCATACAGTAGAGAACGCAGGAAAGAAATAGATTCGCGTCTGTAGAGACTTGTCTGTAATCTAGCATATTTTTAGCTTACTGTGTGTATCCTTCAATGATGCGTTCTCTCTCTCTGTCTCTCTCTCTCTCTCTCTCTCTCTCTCTCTCTCTCTCTCTCTCTCTCTCTCTCTCTCTCTCTCTGTCTGAGTGTCTGTCTGTCTCTCCCTCTCTCTCTCTCTCTCTCTCTCTCTCTCTCTCTCTCTCTCTCTCTCCCTCCCCTCTCTCTCTGTCTCTCTTCTCTCTTCTATTCTATCTATATCTATCTGTCTATCTATCTCCCCCTCTCTCTCTCCTTCTCTCTCTCTCTCAAGTTGTGTCTGATGGTATACTATTTCGTGTTCTTAAAACTTTATAGAAGACATTCTTTTTCAATGGATGGATGGTTCCGGTAACAGAAGACCCTAACACTAGCGAGTACTGTCAATTTGACTAGCGAGTACTGTCAATTTGACTAGTGAGTACTGTCACTTTGACTAGTGAGTACTGTCAATTTGACTGAGTACTGTCAATTTGACTAGTGAGTACTGTCAATTTGACTAGTGAGTACTGTCAATTTGAATAGTGAGTACTGTCAATTTGACTAGTGAGTACTGTCACTTTGACAAACCAGTACTGTCACTTTGACTAGCCAGTACTGTCACTTTGACTAGCCAGTACTGTCACTTTGACAAGCCAGTAGTCACTTTGACTAGCCAATACTGTCACTTTGACTAGCCAGTACTGTCACTTTGACTAGCCAATACTGTCACTTTGACTAGCCAGTACTGTCACTTTGACTAGCCAATACTGTCACTTTGACTAGCCAATACTGTCACTTTGACTAGCCAATAATGTCACTTTGAATAGCCAGTACTGTCACTTTGACTAGCCAATACTGTCATTTTGAATAGCCAGTACTGTCACTTTGACTAGCCAATACTGTCACTTTGACTAGCCAGTACTGTCACTTTGTCTAGCCAATACTGTCACTTTGACTAGCCAGTACTCAGACCTGTTTACTGTACGAAATTTTCGTACAATCTCACGAAATTTAGGGTGGTTGTACGATTGTACGCAACAAAAATATAAAATACGAAATTCAACACATTTATTGTACGAAATCTGAACTGTGTGCCAAATCCACTTGCGGGTCCATCTTTTTCATTCACTGGCCGCCGATCTTGACCGGATGCGTTTAGATGGTCTACCGCCCTTAATGTTTGCGCATGCGCAGGAATGCTTTGACTGTGGTTCCTCACTGTTGACTTAAGCAGGCAGAAGGTTTTTTTGTACGCATCGCCGTAGTTCTAATTCAAGATGGCGAACCGTGAAGAAAACGCGCTCATGAAAGTGGCGATGAAGATGAGGAACCAAAAGCAAAAAATGTGAAAAGTTACAGAGCTTTAAACCGACTTATTCCAAAGAGTTTCAGTTCGTCACCTCTACATCAAAAGGCAGGCGCTTCGCTTTCTGCTCTGTTTGCACAGATTTTTCAATTGGCCACAGTGGCACTTTCGATATCAAACGGCATACGGAGGGGAAAGGTCACAAAGCCAATGCTGCCTCGGCTGCTTCCTTGTCGATCTCGACCTTTTTCAAGCCGAAGTCCGAAGACACCGACAGCTTACGATTACAAATCACGAGGGCAGAAGCAAGGATCTGCCATTTTGTCATCGAATCAAACTCGCCCTTGGCATCAACAGACAAGCCGACGGCAGCAGTCAAGATGTTTCCTATTTTCATAGGAAAGAAAATGTAGGTCTACTTTTTGATTTGTATGAGCCACAGTTGGTTTCTAGTAGCAGATCAAATGTGTTTTTCAGCAACAACAGCCAGTGCTACTGCTAGTGCTATGTGATTTGAGTTCCAGTTATAGTAGCAGTTTTTCTGTATTGTGTTTTTCCCCCCGTTTCAAGTATACCTTATAATCTAGCTGCGAGCTTGAAAGTTAGAGACAAGTCTTTAGTGCACATTGTTATGATGTTAGAGAACAAAAAGGAATGGACTGTTTGTAAAAGTGATGTGGAGATGCATCCTGAGTATGGTTTGCACCAAAAGAGGAGGGCACCGTGACCTCTGAAACACTGGCATAAGGAAAGTAAGAGAGAATGATAGCATTATCTTTTAATGATAACAATGAACTATATAATGTTAGTTTTAACTAATTTAAAAATAACAAAAAGAAGAAATGATACTGACATGTCTGTTTTGTTTTCGTTATATACTGTACACTGCACAGTATAATTCAATAAGTTAAGTTACTGCATCGTGGTGTTGATTTTACACATTGTTTTCAGATTGTACACATTTTTGAACCCCATAATTCTAGGGGTAAACAGGTCTGAGTACTGTCACTTTGAAAAGCCAATACTGTCACTTTGACTAGCCAATACTGTCAGTTTGAAAGCATTGAATCGTAATTATAGGTAGAAATTCATGACATCATCGGCACGTAGGGGATTTTCACCGGTTTATGTATTTACATTTGCTGTGTTGTTTTATAAATTATGGAATCATCCAAGGGTTTTCACGGCGTTTTGAGCAAACTGGGAGTAAAACTACATGAAGTCAATGCCATAGTCCACCAGACCTTCATTGAATGAACTGGTATGTGTGTGTGTGTGTGTGTGTGTGTGTGTGTGTGTGTGTGTGTGTGTGTGTGTGTGTATGTGTGTGTTTAAATCCAATAACAGGTCACATCTTCATTGTATAAAGTGGTGTGTGTACATCCAATAACAACTCCTACCCTCAGTGTATAAACTGGTGTGTGTACATCCAATAACAACTCCCACCCTCAGTGTACAAACTGGTGTGTGTACATCCAATAACAACTCCCACCCTTAGTGTATAAACTGGTGTGTGTACATCCAATAACAACTCCCACCTTCAATATACAAACTGGTGTGGGGGGGGGGGGGTTGGTTGTTGTTTCTTTGTTTTTTATAGTTCGGTTTTTACGTCGGCACCCACCTCAGGTGATATGGCCTGCGGGAATAACCATCCCGGGGAAGTGGGGGAAGGGGGACTTATCTAATCCTATACCGACACCACCAGAACAACAGTGATGTTAAGATGGGACATTGAGAAGGCCAGTTTTAATATAGCGCAACCAGGGATTCGAACCCACGACCATTTGTGTGTGTGTAAATCGCGCGCGCGCGTGTGTGTGTGCGTATAAATCCAATAACAGCTCTCAGTGTGAAGCAGTGCAGATTTGTAATAATATCCAGGCATCGTCTGTCTTCACTTCCTCCACCATGGTTTTTTGCATTTTGTGGCTTGCAGTTGCAATTTTTTTTTTTTTTTTTTTCAGTTGTGAGCCAGGACAAATGTAATTATGTTGTCTTTGTTGCATACTTTAAGAGTCCGGCTCATCCATTTACTCCATTGAACGGGTGAGTTGGATCCGCCTCCGAATGGGCGGAATATGAAATTGAATTGTGTGGCTCGTTTGCAAGAATCAGTGACAGTGAGAACGGGAAAGTTGGTTGGGGGGGGGGGGGGGTGAGCGGAGCAGTGCATTTGACGTCCATTTTGTCAAAACGATTGTGGACGAAGAGAGTTTACTCTGCTCCAAATTCTCGAAAATCTGATTGTAATGAACTCTAAAATTTAACTAAATATTATAAAAAGAGAAATTACACTTGTGAAGACTGTAGATGATGGATGTGGAAAGCGAAAACGACATGAAATTAACTCAATATTGTGTAAGAGAATATTGTATTGGACAACACTACAGCGACTGACTAAATAGAATTAGTTTATGAGGAGGAAGAGGTGATACGATGATACAATGCAAATATGATTGAACTATGTGTCAGCTTGTCTCGGAGAGATATTATTTTGTCGCCTTGGAACCGTCTTTAGGGGGCCATTTGCGTGAATAACTGCATCCGTCTCACTGTCCGCTTTCATTAACCGCTTTCTACGCTAGAGAAAAGATATTTTTTATAAAGCGGGAGGGCGGTGTTGCCCCTGTGCGGTGTATGTGCTTCAGACCAGAGATTGAATTCATCGCTTCATTTTTAATTATAATTCATCTCCTCATTTCTAAATTATAATTCATCACTTCGTTTTAAAGTGCAATTCATCTCCTCATTTCTGAATTATAATTCATCACTTCGTTTTAAAGTGCAATTCATCTCCTCATTTCTGAATTATAATTCATCACTTCGTTTTAAAGTGCAATTCATCTCCTCATTTCTAAATTATAATTCATCGCTTCATAACTGTTTTATAATTCATCTCCTCATTTCTAAATTGTAATTCATCACTTCATTTCTAAAGTATAATTAATCACTTTATTTCTGAATTATTATCCATCACTTCATTTCTAAATTATAATCCATCACTTCATTTCTAAATTATAATCCATCACTTCATTTCTAAACTATAATCCATCACTTCATCTCTGAATTACAATCCATCACTTCGTCTCTAAAATATAATTCATCACTCGATTTCTAAGGCTTAAAGCCTAATGTACTTAAATATAACGAATAGCTACCTCGAAGACTCGATTTCTGTTTCTCCTTTGGGTGCAGCTGTGTTATTAGTACTCGTGCCAGTCAGAATATGTCCCCTCTTCGGGATTCTTTGGGCTCTTTCGGCATAAATGATATCCCCACCTTCTGGAAATTCTGTACTAGAAATAGCGTCTTCTCTGTCATTGTCTTTGTTTCTGCCTTGCTCTTTTGCTTTCTGTCATTTTTTTCCCTATCATTTTCTGCCTTGCTGGTCCATTCACCTGTATATGTTCGTTAAAATCTTATGTACTTTCTGTTACGATTTATAATTGGGTACATGTTTTAAATGCATTTTTGGTTCTAGGGAAATGTGATATGTGGTAGCAATTTTTAGGTAATTTAGGCCCGTCTTTGTGTATCTTTCAGTGTCCTTGTTTACGTTTAAATTTATGTTTAAATTTGTATTCAGGTATGTTTTTTTAATCCCCTATGTGATGAATTGGACGGAGTGGTCAACACCAGGGGCATCTCCTTAGATTATGTGCACGAATGCATTGATATGTGTACTTAATTTCCTGTTGTTGTTGTTGTTTTATTTATATATATTATATATATATATATATATATATATATATATATATATATATATATATATATCCTGTTGAAGTATTGTGAATGTTTTGACACGATTAGAGCCCTAATATGGCTGTACGCAGTCGGTTGGGCTTTAAGCAACAACAACAACAGTAGTCAGAAAAAGGGTCCGGTGTTGATACAGTTGTTTGCTGTGTGTTTGTGTCGTGAATTATTCCTGCCTATTCCAAAGTAGTTTTGCCACCATTTAACCCTTTGACTCCCGCACCCTACCCACCAACTGCAAAAACTTAACCCTTTGATTTCCTTACCCTATCCACCAGCTTCCGGCAGGAAGATGGTGGATAGGGTGAGGGAATCAAAGGGTTAAGGTTTTGCTTTGCTAGCATGGTTGACAATGAAGGATACTGGTGGACAGGGTGCGGGAGTCAAAGGGTTAAGCGGTTGTTTGTCCATTGAAGACGTTTGAACGTTCGTTTGCCCGGCACAGGCTGTCTGCAAAGGATTTCCATTTGATTTTACTTTGATTTTAGTTTACAAATGTGTCTCCCAGACAAAAATTGTCAGCAAAAATTCCACTTTCGTGAGTAGGTAAAAGTACTTGTTTACATGGGAGAGGGGGGTGGAGAGGGGGAGAGAAATCGTGGCGCTGTAGCAACGTGTTTTTCCAGGGAGAGCGGTCCGCATTTCACCAGGAAAAAAAATTCCGATGTGACAGAAAGAAATGAAGCCAGTCCGATCCCGTAGTCAGTAGTGGGAGGCCCAATTCCCTAAACATGATTTTTTTGTTTGTTTGTTTGTTTGTGCAGGAAGTAAAGCAAACTGTTACTAATTCGACTTAGCTGTCACACACACACCACACACACACACACACACACACACACACACACACACACACACACACACACACACACACACACACACACACACACACACACACACGTGTGGGTTGGTGTGGGTGTATAATGTGTGTGTGGAGGGGGAGAGAGAGAGAGCACTAACTTATTACGCACATCATGGCTTGGCAAGAGAGAGTGAGAGAGAGAGATTAAAATTCTACGACGTTTTGAGGGTTGAGAATGGTGAAGAATCAACAGTTAAAATCCGTATTTGGTAGAACATTTCAATGGTTAATTTTGAAATAAATAGTGGACATAACAGACACTCAAGCATTGTTGCCCAAGCTATGATGTGCATAATGAGTTAACGCTCTCTCTCTCTCTCTCTCTCTCTCTCTCTCTCTCTCTCTCTCTCTCTCTTCTCTCTCTCTCTCTCTCTCTCTCTCTCTCTCTCTCTTCTGACTTGCAAAGCCATGATGTGCGTAATGGGTGGTGCTGTCTTCTCTCTCCTCTCTCTCTCTCCTCTCTTCTACTTCTTCTTTCCTCTCTCCTCTCTCTCTCTCTCTGTCTCTCTCCTCTCTCTTTCTCTCTTGCCAATCCATGATGTGTGTAAAAGGTTAGCGCTCTCTCTCTCTCTCCTCTCTCTCTCTCTCTCTCTTCTCTCTCTCTCTCTCTCTCTCTCTCTCTCTCTCTCTCTCGCCAAGTCATGATGTGCGTAGTAGGTAAACACTCTCTCTTTCACTCTCTCTCAGTCTCTCTCTCTCTCTCTCTTCTCTCTCTCTCTCTCTCTCTTGCCAAGCCATGATGTGCACAAGAGATTATCTCTCTTTCTGTCTGTCTCTCTCTCTCTCTCTCTCTCTCCCTCCCTC
>JAPXFY010000012.1:86264182-86361682 GCA_030674185.1 Monoplex corrugatus | reverse complement strand
TCTTCTGGCAGAACTTAATGATTTTGATATTGATTTTTGTAGCTTTTGACTTGGCCCATTACACAGCTCTGGCATCTGATTTTCCTACTCATTTGGCTTCAAAATACCGAATATTTTTGTCGTTGATTCTTTGCAAACTGGTTCCTGGCTCGGCCATTGTTGTCGAAAAGCCCCAGATTATATAGATTGTCAGTTTGTCCCTGTTTAATTATTCATCCGTCAGAAGTTTCACTGATACGATTGCCTGTTTTCTGTGACTGTCAAACAATTCATTTGAATGCCGTCATTATCAGCGTGTTTGCCAGAGCTATCATCACGGGATCTGCTATTGTTGCAAAACTGGCAAAAACTTCCAGCGAAATGTCAAACAAAGGCAGTTCAGAGAACCAGATAGTATGGCCGTGTGCTGTTGATCATCATCATCATTGATATATTGTTAAATTATGTATAGTCTCACGTATCTTTGTGGTTTTAAATGTCTGAGACTTTTCACTTGTTCCAGCTTAGAAAATTAAATAGCCCAACAACGAACTATATATAATGTATTTGCGTATGAGAGCGCGCGTGTGTGTGTGTGTGTGTGTGTGTGTGTGTGTGTGTGTGTGTGTGTGTGTGTGTGTGTGTGTGCGTGCGTGCGTGTGTGTGTGTGTGTCATGTTGTGAGTGACATAAATAATGATGGGTCATTGAGGAACGTAGGTGTGTTCATTGTGTGGGCGCGCATGTGTGTGTGTTCGTGTGTGTGTGTGTGTGTTCATGTGTGTGTGTGTGTCTGTATCTGTGTGTGTGTGTGTGTGTTCATGTGTGTATGTGTGTGTGTCTGTCTGTGTCTGTGTGTGTGTGTGTGTGTTTGATAGCCCTAAAATGCGCGCTTGGACGTTCCGCTTTTCCGTTTCTTTTAAATATTGTCAGTGATTTTAGATGACTAAAAATACTTAACAAAACAACGGTCGAGGTGTGGGTAGTTTGAAGGCTTCTCTTGGGTTTTAGAGATTAGAACTTTTGATTTTTTGATCGGTGTGCGTCTGGTGTAGTCCACAACCCCACCTCCCATCCCTTAAGTTTCCTCATGAAAACAGCAAACTGAATCATGGCCTGCATAAATTATTATAGTGCAACCATTTTAAGTAAAACTCGACTTGCGTGTTACAGAAAGACTTAGGGCCTTTCTAAGTGAAACATGATCTGCATGTTATGTTAGGCCAACCTTAACCCTTTGACTCTCGTGCACTCTGTCCACCACCAGCAGAAAATTTAACCCTTAGACTTTCACACACACACACACACACACACACACACACACACACACACACACACACACACACACACACACACACACACACACACACACACACACACTATCAACCACCAGCAAAAATTTTATCCCTTTGACTTTGCAGGAAGCTGGTGGATAAGGTGAGGGAGTCAAAGGGTTAAATTTTTGCTTTGCTAGTCATGGTTGACAAAGCATAATGCTAATGGATAGGCTAAGGGATTCAAAGAGTTAAGTAAAATATGTGTGTGTGTCTGTTCAGTTGATGTCAGCATTGTTTCTACAAGACCACTGTAACTTCCCTCCTCCCACTGTCACAGTTATAAAGGAAAGTGTGTTTGTTTCCCGTCTGTTTACAGATGTATCGGACGTGCCGACCAAGTGTGTGTCATCTACAGTCACCCTGGACATCAACGCCAGTGTCCAGTACATTGACTTTGAGGGACGCTCAGACGGCGATGCCATACGTCGTTACTTGACCACTATCAAAGCCCGCCAACTGGTCAGTCTGTGTTTGTGTGTGTCTCACTGTGTGTATTTGTCTGTGTGTGTGTGTGTGTCTGTCTGTCTGTGTGTATTTGTCTCTGTGTGTGTGTGTGTCTGTGTCTGTCTCTGTGTGTGAGAGAGAGAGAGAAAGACCTCGAGGGATACTCAGACGGCGATACCGGTAATAGGTCATATATTTGGTCTGCAAAGCCGACTAACTGTTCAGTCTGTGTGTGTGTGTGTGTGTGTGTGTGTGTGTGTGTGTGTGTGTGTGTGTGTGTGTGTGTGTGTGTGTGTGCGCGCGCGCGCGCGCGCATTGTGTGTGTGTGTGGGAGCGGTTAGGAATAGGGGTGTCGGGTGTATAGGGAATAATTTTTATTTTTTATCCCAACCTCCGCTCCACTTCAATGGCGTTGATCTCACGCCGCTTATAACGTTTTCTCAGCTGTTGAACATCACCAACTACCCAAGTTCATTCAGAGTCCCAGAGCCAGAAAGCCTTCAAGAGCCAGCAGTGTCAAGGACATGCGACTGTTTGGAGCTGCCTACACCAGGCTCTGACTGGTTCTTCGGAAGGTTCCCCCGCCCCTTCTTTATTTTAGCAGACAGTGTATAATAATGAAAACAGCTCAAAGCAATATAATGACATCAAAAGCTCAAATAAAAGATTTGAACAAGATCTTAAACTGCACCGATATGCGCTCTTCAGCACGCTACGAAACAGCCTTAGTAGAGCTATCCTGCCAATGGAACACACAGTGGTAATAGCAGACGAACAATTCACGATGGCGGCCAGAAATGTTGCAGCCAATCAGAGCCTTTTTCCGTTGGTATAGGCAGCTCCAGACAGTCGCATGTGTGTTAAACTGCCGTCTGTGTTTTGAACACTCGAATTTTTATCGGATATGTGTACGTATGTTGGTTTTGCCCACACTATGCAGGCAGTATATCGCTTCACAGTCTGCATACTCTGTCTCCCTTAGATGTGTGTTCTGGGTGTTTTCATTGTTTCCATGAACCAGTCACTGACATGACTAACGTGCACATTTGATGTACTGCATGTGTACGTATACACACAAAGGAGGTTTAGACACTGGCAGGTCTGCACACATGTTGACCTGGGAGACTGGAAAAATTTTCCACCCTTTACCCACCAGGTGGAGGTGTCTAAGCGGATCGAACCCAGGACCTTCCGATTGGAAGTCAGACGACTACTACGACGCCATTCTGGTCATCTCGTTCATGCACATGGTATTCCTACAGTCCAGAGGGTTGTCAGAGGTGTTCTTCGTTGTCGAGGCTCACCCGCCACAGCAAATGTGCATATGATTAGAGTGCATAATAATCCGTGTGCCTTCTGGCATGTCTCAACCGTGTGCCTTTACCCTTGTGCCTTCTGGCTGCGCACGCTAAAGATCCCACGGCAGTGGAAAATTGTGAAGAGCAGGGGTTTGCCTGGCTGCCTCGGTATAAAACATTGGAGAGATAGGTTGATTTCCCAGGCCCCACCCCTTGAAAACCAATTAGCCTGCTTGTCTTTCTGAAGTCTTGGTAAAAATAAAATATGTGACTATGAAGTTGAAGTGAGGGAGAGGGGATGGGCGCCGCCCTCGTGGTGCTGGCCCCGGGAAAAATTGAGGTCTCTGCCACTTCACTCCGCTACGGCCCCAGGGTTATGGAACTATCTAGGTAGGACCTCAGGGTCTGGCCAGCTCATGTGTTTATGTGCAGGCTTAAGGCTTTTGCCGTGATCATTCTGGATCTTCTCCATCACATGGAACCTGTGATGTTAGTGCATATGGAATTTATTCCGAGCTGGAGACGTCATCTTGGGAAATTGAAACTGAAAACTGAAACTTAGAGTCGTCATCGTCATCATGTGCCCTGCCGCGTGGCGTTTGCGACCATGGCCCTCTACATGTATCTATCTCTTGTTGCCGCAAGCACATCTTCCATTCCACCCTCTCTGTCCTCAGCCACCCTGCCAAATCCGTCCAATATTTTCTCCCTAGGTCTACCTGGTGCTCTCTTCCCCTCCAGCTTTCCTGTTAAACATAGACTGCATAGAATGTACTGTGTACCTGATTATTGTGGCGCTGAGATCAAGCAGGCGCGTACACCTTTATATAACTATGTAGGGCAGCAAGCAGGTAATCTTGGTCAGGAATCAGTCTTGGAGGAGTGTGGGGTGGTGGGGGGTATGTGTGTGTTTGGTCACGTAACCGTCATGAGGCCAGCCCATCTTTTGATTTGACTGACCGACGCAAGACAACAGCACAAAATATGCTTTTGCTTTAACCCTTTGACTCCCACACCTTATCCATCAGCAGCCTGTATTGTCAACCATGCCTAGCGAAGCGAAAACGTAACCCTCTGAGCCCCTCACTCTATCCACCAGCTTCCTGCAGGAAGCTGGCGGATAGAGTGAGGAGTCAAAGGGTTAAATTTTTGCAGTTGGTGGATAGGGTGCGGGAGTCAAAGGGTTAATGATGTCTGGTGACGTTCATTTTGTGGTGGTAATCAGACGCATAGGAGCAGTACCATAATCAGTATTTGTCTTGTCTGCCTGTCTCTGTGCATGGCAATTATATGACTGTCTGTCCTTGAGCCCGATTTATCCTCTGTCTCTCACACACACACACACACACACACACACACACACACACACATACACATACACACACACACACACACACACACACACACACACCACACACACACACACACACACACACACACACACACACACTCGCATTACCATTCGCATTAGTTAAGCAGTTAGCTCAGCGGACTCACGATTAGGTAGTTGCGGGTTCGAATCTCGTTAGCTTGTCCAAAATCATTGTCAGATTGTTTGATCGCAACCAGTCTCTACCCAGTTGAACATTAGACCATCTGTTGTCATCCCGTTTATCTTGAACTCACCCCTCTCTCCCTCCATCCATCTCTGCTCACACACACACCCCACCCCTCTGACACACATAAATGCCCCTATAACAGGTCATACACGCACAGAGAAAGATGTACCATTGTATTTTAGCAGTGGCCATTAAAAACAGTTACATATACTGGCAAGAAAATGTGTATGCAGAGAAGTAAGCAGTGTTGCTGTATACAGAAATGAATACAGATCATTAGACAGATAGTAAAAACATGCCAGAATTTGGTTGTATTTTTTCCAGGATGTTTATGATTGATCATAACAGCTTCAAACGGGGATAGAAACAGGGTGGGAGAGAGAAAGAAAGAGAGACAAGAGAGAGAGAAAGAAAGAGACAGAGAGAGAGAGAAAGAAAGAGAGACAGAGAGAGAGGGAGAGACAGACACAGAAAGAGAAAGAGAGAGAGAGAAAGAAAGAGACAGACAAAGACAGAAAGAGACAGAGAGCTTTTTTTCTTTTTACAAATAAAAAGGTCGGTGTTTTCTCATAACCCTGAGGTCACAGAGAGATCTCAGCTTTTCTGGGGGATAACATTATGAGGGCAGTTCCATCGCCTCTCCCCTTCCGCTTTACCTTTCTCTTCACAGCCGGATAGCCCGGAAGCCACACGCACAAAGATTTGCTCAGGCGAGTTCATACCTTTCCATACCAACAAGTGCGTGCAGTCGGATTGGAAAGCAAGTGTGTTACTTATGTTAACATCCAAGTTTGTATGTGTGTACGTAAGTATGTTACAATACACAAGTCAGCCATATAAAGGGAAAAGAATTAAACAGAGAAACGGAAATTATGTAATAATCGAAGTTTTTATAAACACACGTAAGTAATGTATCAGATTTTTTTTAACACATACATTTTCACATACGTACATACATCAAATTTTCGGATGTGTACATACATACATACATACATACATACATACATACTGTACATACATACATACATATATACATACACTATATAATACATACATACATACATACATACATACATTACATACATGCATACATACATACTGTACATACATATATACATACACATACATACATACTGTACATACATATATACATACACATACATACAAATACATACATACATATACATACATACATTCATTCATTTATACATACATACATACATACATACATACATACATACATACATACATACATACATACATACATACATCAAAACGGTGAGGATAGCAAGATAGGCTTGGATGGGAGGAGGAGAGAGAGGAGGAGGTGGAATGAAGGGGATGGAAGAAAGAATGCATTCAAGAAAATGAAGAGCATTCTTACCAACAAATGCCTGTCAGGAACATTAGGAAGACAGTTCTTGAACGTTTTGTAAAACCAATACTGTTGTACCGATGTTAGGCGTGGACAGTCAACAGGCAAAGTCAGAACAAGATTGAGACAGCTGAAATGTGGTTTCTAAGAAGAATGTTGACAGTTCCATGGACGGCAAAGAAAACAAACGAGACAGTCTTGAAGGAAGCAGACACAAGAAGAACAGTGATGAAGAAGATTAGGAAAAGACAAGCAACTTTTACATGTCATTTATGAGGCAAGAGAAATTGTAGCAGGAAGAGGGTACCAGGTAGACCTAGGGAGAAAATTTTGAACGGACTTGCAGAGTGGCTGAGGACAGAGAGGGTGGGGAGATGTATTTGCAGTGACGAGGGATAGGTTTGTATGGAGGGCCATGATCGCCAACGCTATGCGGCAGGGCACATGATGATGATGATGATGATAGAATGGAAGAATGACATAAAAGAGCATGCGCGTAAGGAGACAGCAGAGAGATTGAGAGTGTGTGTGTGCACGCGTGCGTGCGTGCGTGCTTGAACAAGAGATAATGAATCAGTAAGACACTTAAACACAAAGTCTAAATTACTGCCGTTGAATAAAGTCACTGAACTCATCCCGGCGGTTTAAGCTGTAGCAGTCTTCACAGTGACGACCGTTTCCGTCTTTATCAGACAACAGTCAAGAGCGAAGCTGTCTCTCATGCCCACACCAAACGAACACCTTTTACGGCTTTTAGTTTACGTCGGGACTTATATTTATGGAGGCGGGTGATTCGTTTGGCTGGGCTTATCAAGGCAAAATGACAGAGACTGGTTTATGATGATCACAAAGCAGTTTTGTAGAAGGGGGAAAACAGTTTATGTGCGAACTGTCTTTGTGAATGCGTATATCTTCCTTGTTTATTCTGTAGATAAAAACTGACGTCTGAACTGTTTTGGCCTAGCTGTGGTGTAGTGGTTAACGCAAGGGACTACCGATTGGAAGGTTGTGGTTTCGATTACCCATGGTCCATCAGTCTTTTCAAAACCATTGTGGGATTTTTCAGCTCCAACCAGCTCCTACCCAGTGTTGAGCGTGCTATGGACTCATTGGAAAGACTGGGACCACACAGTCGAGCCTTATCCACTTCATGGACGCATCATTGAGGGTGTTGCTCAAATCGTTTGACCAACACGCAGGTGTCTGTATCCTTGGGCTTTGTTGACGCCAGGATCTGATGATAGTAAGCGTAGAGAACAGCCCTGTCACGCAGTCACAATCCTACATGGAACTCTACAGCATCATGTTGTTCATCGTCATCGTCATCATCATCCCATTGTAAAAATGTCACAGCTTCTGTGGCCATTAACTCTTTGACTCCCGCATCCTGGCCATCATCATCATCATCATCAAGTGCCGTGCCTCATGGCGTAGGCGATTATGGCCCACCATATGTATCTATCCCTTGTTGCCGCAAGCACATCTTCCACCCTCTCTGTCCTCGGCCACACTGCAAGTCCGTCCAATATTTTCTCCTTGGATCTACCTGGTGCTCTCTTTCCCTCTAGCTTTCCTGTTGTGAACATCCTGTCCATCAGCTGCAGAAACTTAAACCTTTGACTTCCCCATCCTATCCACCAGGTAGGGTATGGGAATCAGAAAGTTAAGTTTTTGTTTTGCTAGCATGATTGACATTGCAGGATGCTGATGGAGATTGTGAAGGGATATGAATGTTCCGACGAACCTGCAGGTAAAGCGAAGACGACAAATAAGCTGTATCTTGAGATTTGAGGTTTTTAAGCATCTAGAGTAATCCCCTTCACGAAGAAAATCTGGATCATCATACCAATGATTGCCTTACCAAAAAAGTAATAGTAAGAGGAAATGGCCGGAAAACCACCATGAGAGAACAAACAAGAGTTATCATCAGTCAGACAGACAGTGGTGCTGTCTCCAAAACCACACTGCGTAGACTGCTGCAGCGTGGGATAGAAAGTTTCTGGACTTTTCCTCGTCATTCAGAATTGAAAGAAATAGAAATAAATCAATTAAAAGAACACTGAAAGAGAGTAAATAAGAATGCGGCGGGCAGAGTGACAGCGATAAGAAAAGGAGAAAGTAATCATTATGTGCGTGTGTTTTGTCGTTGTAGATCCAAGGATGGGCTAAGGGAATTAAAAGTGATGGGGATAATAAACTGTATTAGAAAGCGGAAAGGTGGGGTTGGGTTCCATCAGATGGGTTTCTGTTCCCTGAATCTACTTATTTACTTTACTTTTTCTGTCCTCTCGTGCTCTTAAGGGTCGAGGAAGATGCAGCTTTCGGACGTGGGCCAGACGGGTAGCGTCTGCCATAGTTTGGTTGATTTTTTCAGTTGTTTCTTTCGCGCCTTCTGTCCATATTTTTCCAAGGTCTCCCGCTTCGTTCGGATCCATGCCTTTTCATGTTATAAGCTTTGTAAGCTGGCTATTCGCTTGGAAGCGTTGTGAGGTGACCGAACCATTTCAGCCTTTTGTTTTTCTGTATATTCTAGACATGGCACAGTCCCCACACTGTCTCTAATGACTTCATTTCTGATCTTGCCTCGACGTGTGACATTCATTCATTATCTTTCTGAGACACCTCCTCCTCGCAAATGTTATTTCTCTCTCTCTCTCTCTCTCTGTGTCTCTCTCTCTCTCTCTGTCTCTCTCTCTCTCTCTCTCTCTCTCTCTCTCTCTCTCTCTCTCTCTATAGTATTCAACATGTATTATCCTTAAGCTGTACTTGTTACTGTAAACAAATGTCATGTGTATAGAATAGCAACGGCAAGTTTGAAAAATGGCTTCTAGCTAATAGCTTTTACCGTTGGAAAATAAAGCATTATTGTGTCTCTCTCTCTCTCTCTCTCTCTCTCTCTCTCTCTCTCTCTCTCTCTCTCTCTCTCTCTCTCTCTCTCTCTCTCTCTCTCTCTCTCTCTCTCTCTCTCTCTCGCTTTGTCTTCAGTTAAGTAAGCGTTGGTATGAAGACACAGCGGATTAGTTGACGCTTTGTATCTGTATGTGTGTGTGGTGGATGTGATAGCCCGTGAATCTACGTTGTTTACAGTATGCTTTTGGGGAAATTGTTTCAAGGACACATTGAAACAAGGATAGACGCAGAACCCTTACACTAAGACGTCAAGGTCTTTCCGTCGCCTAAAGCTTATGCGTAGGTTGACAGCTTACGCCATGATCGTTTTGGATCGTATCCATCACATGGCATCTGTGGTGTCCTTGTATGAGGAATGTATTCAGAGTGCAGAGACGCCATCTTTGAAATTTTTACTTTCATGTAAACTGGTCGGTACAATATCATTATAAGATAAGTCGGTAATAATTGACTCTTCGTGTGTGTGTGTGTGTGTGTGTGTCTGTCTGTCCGTCTTGTCTCTCTGTCTGTATATATGCGTGACTGTCTGTCTGTATATGTGTGTGTGTGTGTCGTGTGTTGCTTTTATATATATATATATGTGTGTGTGTATATATATGTTATATTATATATAATTATATATATACATACATATATATATGTGTGTATATATATATACACACACATATATATATATATATATATATATATATAATATATATATATATATATATATATATACACACATACACACATATATATATATATATATATATATATATATATATATATATATATATATATATGTGTGTGTGTGTGTGTGTGTGTGTGTGTGTGTGTATATATATATGCCTAGCTTGTATAGCTAAGCGGGAATTTGAGAAAGAAATCCTCTTTTTTGTTGTTGTTGTTGTTGTTGTTGTCAGTCCTAGTGGAAGTAGGTGTAATGGTAGTATTTTTATTGTTATTATTTTGTTCCTGATTATTATTCTTATCATCATCATCATTGTTATTATTATTATTATATGTTGTTGCTAGTTGTTGTTGTTGTTGTTGAATAACGGTAAATGATTATGGTTCAGATGTGATAACAGATTATAATGAAAACTTGCTTCATTTGTATTTTGTTTGATTGTTTTTCAGAATTCTTTAAACCTCTTCATGCTTTCATTGCAAGTTACACGTATTGATCTTACCAGCTGTTTTAAAACTTAAGACTGCACTTTTACACTCAACCTCCCTGTTGCCCCCCATGCACACGCACACAAATACACACACATGCGCGTGCGCGCGAGCACTCATATATACATAACAGCATGCGCGCACTCATTCACTCACACATACATACACATGCGCACGCGTGTTTTGCTACAAAACTGTGGACAGTTTGATGGAATGTGTGAGGCTTGAAAACAAAAGGAAACCTTATAAACTTGAAGAAGCGGTTTTTTTTTTGTTGTTTTTTTTTTTTGGGGGGGGGGGGTTTACTCCTCTTTGTTTAGACTTGTTATTGAACCTGGGGGGAAGGATGCAAAAGGTAAACAAAAAGCTTTGATTGTATAATTTTTTTCGGTGTGTGTGTGTGTTTATTTTTCTGTTTTGTTTGTTTTGTTTTTTGTTTTTTTTTGCGTGTTTTTTTTTGTTTTTGGTCTGATTGGTTTTTTTTTTTTATGGAGGTGTGTATTTGTGTTTATTTTGAAGGGCTTTTTGTTTTATTTAGTGGAGAGGAACGTTAAAGTTCTATATTTTTTTATCCATTCTGTAATAAGGTGATTGAAGATTTGTTTATCCACTTGCTGACAGCCCGTATTTTTTGCCGTCTGTATCAATATGTAGCGTGCATGTGAATGTTTTTCTGTATCTAAATTCCTGGGGGGGGGGGGGAGAGAGAGTGTGTGTGTGTTCGTATTTGTGCGTGTGTGTTTGTGAAAGTGTTTATGTGTGTGTTTGTGTGTGTGTTTGTGTAATCATGTGTACATGCCAGTGTATGTGTGAAAACGTGTGGTTTTATGTTCATTTGAGTCTTACATGAGTTCATATGTGCTTAACTCTATGTATGTATACATGGCCCGACGTCACCGCGCTCTGAATGAATTCCATATGCACTAACGTCTCAGGTGCTATGTGTATTGTGATCGTGGCACAAGCCTTAAGCCTGCACATAAACCCATGAGCTGTCCAGATCTTGAGGTCCTATCCAGCCTATTTTTTACCTAGTCTGTATTTTTTTCTACTGGACTGTTTTGTACGGCAGGTACTGATTCACGGCACGGAAGAGGCGACGAGTTCCCTGGCAGAGTTTTGTCACACAGCACGGTTGGTGCAAGGCAACGTCTTCTGTCCTTCCGTAGGCGACAGCATCGATGCCACCACTGAGAGACACATATACCAGGTCTGTCTGTTAGATGTCGCCTGTCTGTGTTTTGTGGTTTTGTCTGTGTTTGTTTTGTAATGTCTATCTGTTTTGTGATGTCTATCAGTTTTGTGATGTCGGCTGTCTGTGTTTTGTGGTTTTGTCTGTGTTTGTTTTGTGGTGTCAGTTTTGTGATGTCGGCTGTCTGTGTTTTGTGGTTTTGTCTGTGTTTGTTTTGTGATGTCTATCAGTTTTGTGATGTCGGCTGTCTGTGTTTTGTGGTTTTGTCTGTGTTTGTTTTGTGATGTCAGTTTTGTGATGTCGGCTTCTGTGTTTTGTGATGTCGGCTGTCTGTGTTTTGTGGTTTTGTCTGTGTTTTGTGATTTCGTTTGTCTGCGTTTTGTGATTTCGTTTGTCTGTGTGTGTTTTGTGATGACATCTGTCTGTGTTTTGTGATTTTGTCTGTGTGTGTTTTGTGATGTCGTCTGTCTGTTTTTTGTGATGTGTGTCTGTGTTTTGTGATGTCGTCTGTCTGTGTTTTGTGATGTCTGTCTGTGTTTTGTGATGTCTGTCTGTGTTTTGTGATGTCGTGTGTCTGCGTTTTGTGATTTTGTCTGTCTGTGTTTTGTGATGTCTGTTTGTGTTTTGTGATTTTGTCTGTGTTTTGTGATGTCTGTTTGTGTTTTGTGATGTCTGTTTGTGTTTTGTGATTTTGTCTGTGTTTTGTGATGTCTGTTTGTGTTTTGTGATTTTGTCTGTGTTTTGTGATGTCTGTGTTTTGTGATGTCTGTTTGTCTGTGTTTTGTGATGTCTGTGTTTTGTGATGTCTATTTGTCTGTGTTTTGTGATGTCTGTTTGTCTGTGTTTTGTGATGTCTGTTTTGTGATGTCTGTTTGTCTGTGTTTTGTGATGTCTATTTGTCTGTGTTTTGTGATGTCTATTTGTCTGTGTTTTGTGATGTCTGTTTGTCTGTGTTTTGTGATGTCTATTTGTCTGTGTTTTGTGATGTCTATTTGTCTGTGTTTTGTGATGTCTGTTTGTCTGTGTTTTGTGATGTCTATTTGTCTGTGTTTTGTGATGTCTATTTGTCTGTGTTTTGTGATGTCTGTTTTGTGATGTCTGTTTGTCTGTGTTTTGTGATGTCTGTTTGTGTTTTGTGATGTCTGTTTTGTGATGTCTGTTTGTCTGTGTTTTGTGATGTCTGTTTTGTGATGTCTGTTTGTCTGTGTTTTGTGATGTCTGTATGTGTTTTGTGATGTCTGTTTTGTGATGTCTGTGTTTTGTGATGTCTGTGTTTTGTGATGTCTGTTTGTGTTTTGTGATGTCTGTTTGTCTGTGTTTTGTGATGTCTGTTTGTGTTTTGTGATGTCTGTGTTTTGTGATGTCTGTGTTTTGTGATGATATCTATTTGTCTGTGTTTTGTGATGTCTGTGTTTTGTGATGTCTGTATGTGTTTTGTGATGTCTGTTTGTCTGTGTTTTGTGATGTCTGTTTGTGTTTTGTGATGTCTGTTTTGTGATGTCTGTCTGTGTTTTGTGATGTCTGTGTTTTGTGATGTCTGTCTGTGTTTTGTGATGTCTGTGTTTTGTGATGTCTGTGTTTTGTGATGTCTGTGTTTTGTGATGTCTGTTTTGTGATGTCTGTTTGTCTGTGTTTTGTGATGTCTGTGTTTTGTGATGTCTGTGTTTTGTGATGTCTGTGTTTTGTGATGTCTGTATGTGTTTTGTGATGTCTGTATGTGTTTTGTGATGTCTGTGTTTTGTGATGTCTGTGTTTTGTGATGTCTGTGTTTTGTGATGTCTGTGTTTTGTGATGTCTGTGTTTTGTGGTTTCGTCTATCTGTGGTTTGTGATGTCGTTTGTCTGTTTTGTGATGTCTGTTTTGTCTGTCTGTGTTTTGTGATGTCATCTGTGTATGTTTTGTGGTTTCGTCTGTCTGTGGTTTGTGATGTCGTCTGTCTGTGTTTTGTGATGTCGGCTGTCTGTGTTTTGTGGTTTTGTCTGTGTTTTGTGATTTCGTTTGTCTGCGTTTTGTGATTTCGTTTGTCTGTGTTTTGTGATGTCGTCTGTCTGTGTTTTGTGATTTTGTCTGTGTGTGTTTTGTGATGTCGTCTGTCTGTGTTTTGTGATGTCGTCTGTCTGTGTTTTGTGATGTCTGTCTGTGTTTTGTGATGTCGTCTGTCTGTGTTTTGTGATGTCTGTCTGTGTTTTGTGATGTCGTGTGTCTGCGTTTTGTGATGTCTGTCTGTGTTTTGTGATGTCGTCTGTGTGTTTTGTGATGTCATCTGTCTGTGTTTTGTGATGTCGTCTGTCTGTGTTTTGTGATGTTGTCTGTCTGTGTTTTGTGATGTCTGTGTTTTGTGATGTCATCTGTCTGTGTTTTGTGGTGTCTGTCTATCTGTGTTTTGTGATATCGTCTGTCTGTGTTTTGTGATGTCTGTCTGTGTTTTGTGATGTCTGTCTGTGTTTTGTGATGTCTATCTGTGTTTTGTGATGTCGTCTGTCTGTGTTTTGTGATGTCATCTGTTTTGTGATGTATGTCTGTGTGTTTTGTGGTGTCTGTCTGTGTTTTGTGGTGTCATCTGTCTGTGTTTTGTGATGTCGTCTGTCTGTGTTTTGTGATGTCGTCTGTCTGTGTTTTATGGTGTCGTCTGTCTGTTTTTGTCTAGCTGTCTCGGTCAGCACAATGTGAAGTTAAAGGTAACTGCCATCTGATGGCAGAGCCGACATTTCCAGAGTTCGGAGTTTGTTTAGAAGGGAATCATTGCACTCGGGCAGTTCCATATGGACTCCACCCAGTTTTGCCAGTAATTATCTGGCAGACTCTTTAGACCTGCGCGAAACCCTCAGCGCTGGCAAAATGGTGAAATGGGCAGGTGGTGGAATAGAGTGGGGGTGGGTGGGAGAGATTAGTGCGTATGAAACACTAATCCGATACCACGCAATGATTGAAGAACTGAGATAGGGTGGTGAACAGGCCATTTTTTATGTTGCATGCTGGAACTGGGCTCCTGCGTCCATGGCTCGTTCTGTAGAGCCAGTCACCTGCCCACATTCTGAAAGAGAGAGCATATTTTTGTCTTGCCAGCTGGCTGGCTGTCTCTGTCTCTCCCCCCGTCTCTCTCTCTCTCTCTCTGTCTGTCTCTGTTTCCCTCTCGCTCCTTCCCTCTCTCTCTTTCCTCTCTGTCCCCTTCCCTCCTTCCCCCTCTTTCTCTCGCTCTCCCCTCCTTCCCTCTCTCTCTCTCCTCCCTCCTCTCTGTCTCTGTCTCCTCCCTCTCTCTCTCTCTCTCTCTCGTTTTCTACGTAAGCCTCACCCAGTCCGCTACACTAGCTACAAAAATGTAATCCTTTTACTTCATTACTTCACACTATCCATCAGTTTCCTGCCGTCTAGCAGGAATCTGGCGGGATGTGGTGAGGGGACGAAAGGGTTAAAGGAAGCTGGTGGGATGTGGTGAGGGGACGAAAGGGTTAAAGGAAGCTGGTGGGACGTGGTGAGGGGACGAAAGAGTTAAAGGAAGCTGGTGGGATGTGGTGAGGGGACGAAAGAGTTAAAGGAAGCTGGTGGGATGTGTGAGGGGACGAAAGAGTTAAAGGAAGCTGGTGGGATGTGGTGAGGGGACGAAAGAGTTAAAGGAAGCTGGTGGGATGTGGTGAGGGGACGAAAGGTTTAAAGGAAGCTGGCGGGATGTGGTGAGGGGACGAAAGAGTTAAAGGAAGCTGGTGGGATGTGGTGAGGGGACGAAAGAGTTAAAGGAAGCTGGTGGGATGTGGTGAGGGGACGAAAGAGTTAAAGGAAGCTGGTGGGATGTGGTGAGGGGACGAAAGAGTTAAAGGAAGCTGGTGGGATGTGGTGAGGGGACGAAAGAGTTAAAGGAAGCTGGTGGGATGTGGTGAGGGGACGAAAGAGTTAAAGGAAGCTGGTGGGATGTAGTGAGGGGACGAAAGAGTTAAAGAAAGCTTGTGTGGTGTGGTGAGGGGACGAAAGAGTTAAAGGAAGCTGGTAGATCAGGTGAAGGCATGAAAGGCTGGTAATGCTTCAAACAGTTCATGTGATAGTGGTGGTGGTAATGATACGGACAGGAAGAATACCATAATCAGTCCTCGTTTTGTTCTCGTTGTCTCTCCTCTCTCTCTCTCTCCTCTCTCTCTCTCTCTCTCTCTCCTCTCTCTCTCTCTCTCTCTCTCTCTCTCTCTCTCTCTCTCTCTCTCTCTCTCTCTCTCTCTCTCGGTATGTCTTGTCTTTGAGCCAGACTCACTTTCTCTGTTCCTATTTCCCACATCTCTCCTTCCCCCACTCAGCATGGAAATTAATATGTCTTTGAGCCAGACTCACTTTCTCTGTTCCCTATTTCCCACATCTCTCCTTCCCCCACTCAGCATGGAAATTAATATGTCTTTGAGCCAGACTCATTTTCTCTGTTCCCTATTTCCCACATCTCTCCTTCCCCCACTCAGCATGGAAATTAATATATCTTTGAGCCAGACTCACTTTCTCTGTTCCCTATTTCCCACATCTCTCCTTCCCCCACTCAGCATGGAAATTAATATGTCTTTGAGCCAGACTCATTTTCACAACCCCGTTTCCACTGTTTGTTCCCGCTTTGTCGTCCACTCTCTCTGTCACATCCCCCTCTCTGTCTCTGTTTGCCAGTCTTTTTGTCTGTTCGTGGAGTATGTACTAGAGTTTTAAGAGACACATCTGCCACATTATTATCTGGCCAGCTGTCTGCTTATTTACCTCAGGTAAACGATCCTTTTATCCTTTTTGGAGGAGATCTGTATTACTATAAGCTGTATTAATGAGAGAGAGGGGTATGTGTGCTGAAGGGGTGGTGACGCGTGGTTTTAGGAAGATAGTTTATTGGTTGGAGTATTGGCTCTGAGATATTGATATAGTTTAATGGTTGGAGTATTGGCTCTGAGATATTGATATAGTTTATTGGTTGGATTGGCTCTGAGATATTGATATAGTTTATTGGTTGGAGTATTGGCTCTGAGATATTGATATAGTTTATTGGTTGGAGTATTGGCTCTGAGATATTGATGTAGTTTATTGGTTGGAGTATTGGCTCTGAGATATTGATATAGTTTATTGGTTGGATTGGCTCTGAGATATTGATATAGTTTATTGGTTGGAGTATTGGCTCTGAGATATTGATATAGTTTATTTGTTGGGAGTATTGGCTCTGAGATATTGATATAGTTTATTGGTTGGAGTATTGGCTCTGAGATATTGATATAGTTTATTGGTTGGAGTATTGGCTCTGAGATATTGATATAGTTTATTGGTTGGAGTATTGGCTCTGAGATATTGATATAATTTATTGGAGTATTGGCTCTGAGATATTGATATAATTTATTGGTTGGAGTATTGGCTCTGAGATATTGATATAATTTTTTGGAGTATCGGCTCTGAGATATTGATATAATTTATTGGAGTATTGGCTCTGAGATATTGATATAATTTATTGGTTGGAGTATTGGCTCTGAGATATTGATATAATTTATTGGAGTATTGGCTCTGAGATATTGATATAATTTATTGGTTCGAGTATTGGCTCTGAGATATTGATATAATTTATTGGTTGGAGTATCGGCTCTGAGATATTGATATAATTTATTGGAGTATTGACTCTGAGATATTGATATAGTTTATTGGTTGGCGTATTGGCTCTGAGATATTGATATAGTTTATTGGTTGGATTGGCTCTGAGATATTGATATAGTTTATTGGTTGGAGTATTGGCTCTGAGATATTGATATAGTTTATTGGTTGGAGTATTGGCTCTGAGATACTGATGTAGTTTATTGGTTGGAGTATTGGCTCTGAGATATTGATATAGTTTATTGGTTGGATTGGCTCTGAGATATTGATATAGTTTATTGGTTGGAGTATTGGCTCTGAGATATTGATATAGTTTATTTGTTGGGAGTATTGGCTCTGAGATATTGATATAGTTTATTGGTTGGAGTATTGGCTCTGAGATATTGATATAGTTTATTGGTTGGAGTATTGGCTCTGAGATATTGATATAGTTTATTGGTTGGAGTATTGGCTCTGAGATATTGATATAATTTATTGGAGTATTGGCTCTGAGATATTGATATAATTTATTGGTTGGAGTATTGGCTCTGAGATATTGATATAATTTTTTGGAGTATCGGCTCTGAGATATTGATATAATTTATTGGAGTATTGGCTCTGAGATATTGATATAATTTATTGGTTGGAGTATTGGCCTCTGAGATATTGATATAATTTATTGGAGTATTGGCTCTGAGATATTGATATAATTTATTGGTTCGAGTATTGGCTCTGAGATATTGATATAATTTATTGGTTGGAGTATCGGCTCTGAGATATTGATATAATTTATTGGAGTATTGACTCTGAGATATTGATATAGTTTATTGGTTGGCGTATTGGCTCTGAGATATTGATATAGTTTATTGGTTGGAGTATTGACTCTGAGATATTGATAGGTAGAAAGAAACTCTAGGGAGAGCTAGACAACAGAAGGTCTTCAGAGAAGTAACCCCCTTTAGACAAGTGTTTCGGCCCTGAATTCCTTACACTCTCGGGGGGCCGGGCCACATCCAGGTCATGACTCCTGGATGCCCTTCTGCTGTTGTCTTTTTTTTTTTTTTTTTTTTTTTCCCACGCCGGGGATCGAACCTGGGCGATTCTGCGCTTCAGAACTGCGGTACGCGGTTTTACCAATGTGCTAACGGGCACACATCATCTGTAGGGAATTTAATCCTTATGAAGTTCACTTTTTTCGTTCCTCCTTGCCCAGATCCAGCTTGAGCTCCTTTCTGCTGCCTCTGCCATCGCTTTAAGGGCTCTAGTCCTCTTCTTCCAGAAATGGCGAGTTGTTTCATGAGATCATAAGCGGAGGTGCCCACAAACCCTCTTGCCCCGACCTCTATGGCGAAGATTTTGACCCGCAGACCTGCTTTCTTCGGGGTGCTGGCAAGACCGGCGTATTTTTCGGTCTTGTAGATATGTGCTTCTTCCATTCTGCTTTCGCATGGCACAGTGAGTTCTATCAGAATCACTTGTTTCGAGGAGTCAGAGTGGAGAGCGGTGTCTGGTCTCATGCCTGTCTTGCTGATGACATCTGGGTAATTTCTCCACTCTGGGAGGTCTGCTGTACACTCCCAGTCGACTGCTCCATCCAGAAGACCCTTTGGCAATGTGCTGGTTGTCATAGCACTTTCGGGCCAGACCTGTTTCCCTCCTGCTTTGTAGAACGTTGTCATAGCAATTGGTGCGTTTGGGGTCATGGTTTTTTCGCTAACCACATCTGTGATCACTTTCAGAACTTGGTTGTGCCTCCATGTATACCTTCCTTGGGCTAGCGCTACTTTGCAAGAGCTTAGGACATGTTCCACTGTTTGTTTCTTCTGACAGAGCGGACATGCTGGGTCGTCTGCTTTCCCCCATTTCACTAAGTTTGCATTCGAGGGGAGCAGGTCATATACAGATCTGAGGAGGAAGCTTATCCTTAGAGGAGCCATGTGCCACATATCGTTCCAGCTGAGACTTCTTTGGAGTGCACTGTCCCATGTTGTCCATTGCCCCTGTTGACCTTGCTGGACTGCCTTCTGCACTCTTTTGACATCTTCTTCTTCCTTCAACTCCTGTATGATCATGTCTCTTTTTTCCTTCCCTTTGGCTTTGGACCACCACTGCATTTTTGTTGCTCCCAGTCCCTGTCTGTTGGTTTGCGTGTGTCCAATTATTTCTTTGATGCTGAGGTTTCTCTTGGCATTGTTTACAGCCTCTTGGACTTTCCACTTTCTGCCAGTTCTCAGCTTTGGATGAACTGATCTCACGATATTATCTTCCGATTCCTCCAGCATGCTCAACAGTCTTGCTTTTCCAACTTTGTATTCCTCCACTATGGATTTGAGAGGTAGCTTCAGCATTGCTTGACGACAGTAGAATGCAACATCAGTGAGACCAGGTGGGACACCGAGCCATTTTCTTGTGTATTTGTTGATTTTGGCTTCCATTGCTTCGACTGTGCTGGTGCAAATGTCATAGATTAGCAGTGGCCACAGCAGCTTTGGTATCAGCATGAACTGTAGACACCAGACTTTGTATTTGCCTGGCAGTCCGCAGTTATCTATTTTCTTCAGGCCTTCTTCTGCTGTGTTTGCTTGGTTTCACATCCCCTTTGTGTGTCTTTCAGGGAGTCATCATACCATCTTCCGAGACTTTTTACTGGCTCTTCTGTGACAGTGGGGATGGCTTGGTTGGCTACCATGAATTTGACTGAATCTGCCACTTTTCCTTTTCGCAGTGAGAGACTTCGGGATTTCTTAGGTTTGAACCTCATTCTTGAAGAGGCCACCAGCTCATCCAGCTGCTTTAAGATTTGGTGTGTCTCTTCCTCATCCGTGGACAAGACTGTTGTGTCATCCATGAAAGCTTTCAGAGGAGGCATCTGGTATCCATCTCCCAGATTCACTGGACCTGAACTCTTCATTGCAGCTTTCAAGATGACTTCCATTGCCAACACGAACAGTATGGGAGAGATTGCACAGCCCATTGCAATGCCCACCTCTAGGTCTATCCAGTCCGTGGTGTATTCTTTGGTAGAGAACCGCATTGAGAACCCTTGGAAATACTTCCTCAGCATTGTTCTGATGTTTTCTGGGATGTGATACATTTCAAGAGCCAGCTGGATCATATCGTGTGGAACTGATCCATATGCATTCGCCAGATCAAGCCAAACTACGTCAATGTCTCTCTTCTCTGTTCTTGCTTTTTGGATGGCATCCCAAATCAACGTGGCATGTTCCAAGCATCCAGGCATTCCTGGTATGCCTCCCTTTTGGACTGACATATCCAGATACTTGTTTTCAGTCAGGTATTTTGTCAATCTTGCTGCCATAACAGAGAAGAAGATTTTCCCCTCGACGTTCAGAAGTGATATTGGCCTGAACTGATTGATGCTGCTGGAGTTCTGCTCCTTCGGAATGTACACTCCTTCAGCTCTCATCCATTGGTCGCTGATCTTCTGGTTCCTCCATGCTGATCGAATCATCTTGTGGAGCCACTCGAGCACTTTTGGGCATTTCTTGTAGAGCAGGTATGGTATTCCGTTTGGTCCAGGTGCTGACTTGGCTCTGGCTTTCTTTACTACGTTCTTCACTTCATCCAGTGTTGGTGGTTTGTTATTGAATTTTCCTTCTGGCGCTGCAGGCCAAACCAGATTCTGGATTTCAAGTGGTGCCTCGCGCTGAGAATCGGAATATGTTTCCCTGAGATGCTGCTCTAGGGTTTCCTTGCCCACTGTGAGAGTCCCTGATTTGGATTGTTCAAACAGCTTTCTTGAAAAGTCAAAGGGATCTTTGAAGAAACGATCTTGAGTCTTCTTCTTTTTGCTCTTTCTTCGCCTTGCTGATTCCACTTTGCTGAGAGCATTGTGTTTGGCCTTCAGATCTTTCCAGAGTTCCAGGAGCCCTTGCTTCTCGAATTCTGAGGCAGTTTTCATTCGCTTTTTAAGCTTCCTTTTCTCCCTCCGGATGCTCTCCATCTGTTGCTGTCTTCTGGATTTCTGGGGAGGCGTTTTTGTCTTTGGCTGCTTCACTCCATAAGTGTCCCTGCAGATAGAGTATATGATGTCTCCGTATGTGCCAAGTTTGTGTTCCAGCGTACTGTTCCCTATTAGCGCATTCAGCTTAAGGACAAGTTCCTCATCTAATTTCTCCCATTGTTCTTTTGCACCGGCAGGCGGCAAATTGAGTTTTCCACGTTTGGCGTTAAGAGCTTGTGCAAAATCCGCATCAGAACCGTCAGCGTGGATGTCCTTGGCACTATGGTTTAATTCCTGGCCTTGGTCATCCAACGTCTCACCTGCTATCGCAGTGCGCTGCTGCTGGTTCGTATGTGTCTTCAAACAGCCCATTTTTGTCCTGTGGATCTTCATGCCGCGTTTGGTGGTGAATCTCCTTCCACACGCACACGGAAATTCCAACTGGTTATTAATCATGGTCCGTTGTGCGTTTCCAGTCGTGATGGAGTCAGTGCCGATGGATTCATCATTCTCTCCCCCTTTCGGTGAATTCTGGGAGCATCTTTCATTTGAAAAACTCGTGGCATGTTATCAAAGGCAAGGTGGGAAGCCAACCCACAAAGCCCGCAGATCTAGTCTTTCCCAGTGTCCTTCGGTCTTTCCCGAATGTCCTCCGAACTATTCCCGGAAGTCAATGGACTGACCATGTGCAGGTAGAAAGAAACTCTAGGGAGAGCTAGACAACAGAAGGTCTTCAGAGAAGTAACCCCCTTGATATAATTTATTTGAGTATTGGCTCTGAGATATTGATATAGTTTATTGGTTGGAGTATTGACTCTGAGATATTGATATAATTTATTTGAGTATTGACTCTGAGATATTGATATAATTTATTGGTTGGAGTATTGGGTCTGAGATATTGATATAGTTTATTGGTTGGAGTATTGGCTCTGATATATTGATATAGTTTATTTGTTAGAGTATTGGCTCTGATTGTTGATATAGTTTATTGGTTGGAGTATTGGGTCTGAGATATTGATATAGTTTATTGGTTGGAGTATTGACCCTGAGATATTGATATAGTTTATTGGTTGGAGTATTGGGTCTGAGATATTGATATAGTTTATTGGTTGGAGTATTGGGTCTGAGATATTGATATAGTTTATTGGTTGGAGTATTGACCCTGAGATATTGATATAGTTTATTGGTTGGAGTATTGGGTCTGAGATATTGATATAGTTTATTGGTTGGAGTATTGGCTCTGAGATATTGATATAATTTATTGGTTGGAGTATGGGCTCTGAGATATTGATATAGTTTATTGGTTGGAGTATTGGCTCTGGGATATTGATATAGTTTATTTGTTAGAGTATTGGCTCTGGGATATTGATATAGTTTATTTGTTAGAGTATTGGCTCTGGGATATTGATATAGTTTATTGGTTAGAGTATTGGCTCTGAGATATTGATATAATTTATTGGTTGGAGTATTGGCTCTGAGATATTGATATAGTTTATTAGTTGGAGTATTGGCTCTGAGATATTGATATAGTTTATTTGTTAGAGTATTGGCTCTGGGATATTGATATAGTTTATTGGTTGGAGTATTGGCTCTGGGATATTGATATAGTTTATTGGTTGGAGTATTGGCTCTGGGATATTGGAAGTTGCTGGCGATGGGGTGGTTTAGGGAGGGAATGTTTGATGGTGGATGATGCTGTCCGTTGAGGGGTTTCTGTTATGTTATACAGGTGTGTGTGTAGGGGGTTGTTTGTTTTTAAGAGATCTGTGCATAGGTGAGGTTGACCATGGTATGTGGTTGCACATATCTGTGCGTATTGGTACTTCAGGTGGGATAGAGGGGGTGAGTTGTAAGGCAAGTTTTGGACCTTGGTGGGGTGCAGAAGTTCTACTATGATGTACTGGCACTGGTTGAAGTGTGGTGTGGTGGTTGATGGTATTCCTGGTGGTTGCCATGGATTCTTCTTTTTTAACTTCATGACGAGTCATTGAGGAATCGCACTATAAAACTGTTCACCATATTCTTCCAGGTCTGTCGGTTGTGTGCCAAAGCCTGAGTCTCTGCAAGTGATTGATTTCTCTGTCCATTCCGTGGTGTTGTCAGTCCATGTGTCTGTCCTTCATCTCCCGCCTGCAACAGTTCCCTAGAGGATAAGTTTAGCACGGCCATTGGATCTTGTTACATGGCTACACCAACGTAGTTTTCTTTCTTTTTTTACTGAAGTCAGCAGAGCTTCAAATTGCCTGGTGTGCTACTTAATACTTTGGCGCACTTGTTCATTAATGATATGATCAATGTATCTGGTGTTTAGTACCTTGCGAAACACATCACCATGGCTTGGGTTTGCCTTTCCAGGTCGGCTGTGGTGAGATCATGTTTCACATGCATACAGGAAGATGGAATATACCAGTGTACATAAGAGCCTGGTCTTGTGTTTCATGGAGATGTTCTTGTCCTTCCATTGAGATTTCAGCCTGGACAGTGCTGATGTTGTCTTTGCTGCCTTTGAGAAGGTTTTTGGTTTGGATCCCTCGTTGTTAATGATGGATCCCAAGTAAGTGATACGAGCAGCATAGAGACTAGATTTGGTTTGTCCGTCATGCAAGCATTCCCAGGAAAAACGAAATGTATTTCCAAAGAAAATAGAGGGAAGCAGGGAGAATTTTTGAAAATCAACCAAAGGACATGACTCTTGAGAGTCACGTAGGAATTATCTCCCATGTTGTGAAACTTCTCAAATCTAACATAGTTTGCGCTACCCATTCAGCTAGCATAGAAGCAGATACAAAGCACAAAAATTGTAAGCTCCAGGAGTGTTCTGAGCTTACGGTTTTTGTGCTTTGTATCTACTTCTATGCTAGCTAAATGGGTAGCGCAAACTATGTTAGATTTGAGAAGTTTTGCAACATGGGAGATAATTCCTACGTAACCCTCAAGAGTCATGTCCTTTGGTTGATATTATAGAAATGTATTTCGTCTTTGGCTGTGCATCATAATGTGATCATCAATCAGAGTTATCCTACAAAAAGTATGTGTGCATCGAAATATGTTTAAAGCGTGTTTTTCTTATTGAGTTCAACTCTTTATGATTATGTTAGGAATATTTGGTTTACTTCTTAACACTTAAGTTTGTTGTGGTGTTGTCAGCACATGATCTTCTTCTCTGTTGATTACGTTTTGTAACGCATTTTCAGCACCCGGTCCGTTAGGGCTTATGGGCTTTATGAGTAAAAGTCTCTGTCTTTGTCTCTCGTCGCTCTCTCTTTCTCACTCTCTCTCTCTCTCTCACTCTCAGTTTCTCTGTCTGTCTCTGTCTTTGTCTCTCGTCGTCTCTCTCTCTCTCTCTCTCGCTCTCTCTCCTCTCTCCTTCTCCTCTCTCATCTCTCTCTCTCTCTCTCTCTCTAGCTATCTACCTGTCTGTCTGTCTATTATTTCTCTCTCTCCCTCTCTCTCTCTTTATCTATCTGTCTCTCTCTCCTCTCTCTCTCTCTCTCTCTCTCTCTCTCTAGCTAGCTAACTGTCTGTCTGTCTATGTATCTGTCTGTCTGTCTATATATCTGTCTGTCTCTCTCTCTCTCTCTCTTCTCTCTCCTCCCCCTATCACATAGATACATAGTCACACACACACACAAAAACATGCACGTGTGCACACAGGTGATTTACATTCTTAATGTCTTTCCTCCTTTCCACGTCCAGTTCTTTCTCTGTATTAACGCCAACCTGGATCCCACTCTCGACACAAACGCGCACACTGCAGATCCTGCAAGTTACATTCTCCAAGTTGTGCAGACTGTACACATTCAAACCTTTGTGTTGTTTGTACAGGTCCGTCTGCGAGACCATCTGGTGAGCTCGCTGAGGTTCTCCAAGGCCCGGGACATGGAACTAGCCTGGGTGGACGGTGTCATTAACATGGTGGTCGAGAGACGGACACTTCCGCCATCCAAGAGCTGGCTTCCGGTCCTGCTTCTTCCGCGTCCACTTCAGCTGCTGGTACCAGTGCTGGTTCTGGCGCTGCCAGCAGCAGCAGCGTCAGCGCTGGAGAGGATGGTTCTGACAAGAAAACGGCGGAAGATGATGGTAAGCAAGAAGAGAGTGTCTGTTTCCATCGCGCACTCCGTCTGTATCGCTGTCTGTGGTTCTGTCTCTCTGTTTCTATCTCTGTCTCTGTCTCTCTCTCCCTCTCTCTCTCTCTCGCACTCTCTCCTCTCGTGCTTTCTCTCTCGCGTCTCTCTCTCTCTCTCTCTCTCTCTCTCTCTCTCTCTCTCTCTCTCTCTCTCTCTCCTCCTCCTCTCTCTCTCTCTCTCTCTCTCTCTCTCTCTCTCTCTCTCTTCTCTCTCTCTCTCTCTGTCTCTCTCTGTGCAGGAATGACTTCGAATTGTAGTAGATGTGTGTGTGTGTGTTGTGTGTGTTCACGAGCTTGTGTGTTGTAAATAGAAATATATCAGCTGTGATTTCTTTGGTGTTTGTGAACGATTTTATCAACTCTGAAGTACATAGATAGTTTGTGATTATGAAAAAAAAAAATGAAATGGTTTTCCCCATAACCCTAGATCATAGGGGAGTGAGGTGGTAGAGACCTAATCTTTTCTCAGCAATGTCTTATTATATCCTTTCCATTACTGCTTTACTTTGCCCCGCCCTGAATAGGATCAAATACCCATTTTCAGCTAAAGGATTGGAAGCTACAGTCACAAGTCTTTTCATGTGATGGAAATGTCACGAACATATGGTGTGTTTAGTGTTATTGTCTGGCTTCTCATTCGCTTTAATTAAGTAAATATGATAAAAGTGAAAGGAACGATATCTTGACTAGTAGTAGAATGTGACTTTGACAAGACAAAAGTACAATTGATGCATTCGTTAAAGAGTTCGTGTGCCGTTCAAGTGAAATAGAAAAGTTTGGAAATGATAACAACAAGAACAAAAGCTTACAAAAAGAAAAAAAAACAAGAAGAGGAAAACAAAAGCTGACAAAAGGAAAAAATAATAAGAACAAAGCGAAAGCTTTCAAAAAGAAAAAAACCAACAACAACAAAACAAAAGCTTGCAAAAAGTAAAAAAAAAAATTTTTTTAAAGACCAACAAGAATGAAACACAAGCTTACGAAAAGAAAAACAAGGAAGCACTGCGTCATTTCAAGAGGGAGTGGATATGAGAGTTAGGGTGGCTAGAAGAGAGGAAACGTTGAAAGATGGAACGCCCCTTCAAGATGGAGTGCATCTTTCGAAATTTCTTAACATCGGCGACTAATTTAAACAGATACGTGAAACAAAACAAAACAAAAAACAAACAAAACAAAAAACACAGTGAAAGAAAGACAGCAGCTAAAGGCAGGGGTATACAAAGTGCAGTTTACTTTGTCATGAAGTTCCTTCTGTCTTTGACTTGCGTACTTTCCTGCTATCCTTCACACGTTTCCTGTTTCCTTGGTTAGTTGAATCAAGGTTGTTTTTATTTTCATATTTTAACGTTTAACAAGGACCGTTTGTTTCAAATTTGGAATCGGTCTTGCTTTTCTTAAAATTGGTGTTCAAATTTTATTGTCGTCTCTTTGTGGCTGTGGGTAATAGATTTGACTTGCTCAGTTGTGATTATCACTTCTGATTGACTCAGGTTAGTGACATTTCTTGATTGGCTCAAGCTGCAGGCAAAATTTTTAATTGGCTAGGGTATCCACTTGTGTTCTGATTTTGGCTAGTAACCAGGTTTGATAATGTGAGTAAATCCAGTCATTAACTTTGAAGAAATATTTTTTCAACATGACTTAGATCAAGCAGAAGGGCTTGGGAAAAGTCTAGATGAGAATTGCTGTCTGCGAAAGTCAATAGGCATTTCTGGCCATCTCTTTACCACCTTTATTTCTGTCAAGTCGATTTGGAAAGTCTAAATGACGTAATTGTGACGTGTGATGTGTCCCACGTGTGTCGGTATTCATTCACGTTCATGGAAGTCAGAATTATTTAACATTATATTACATGTCTGTGGTTTCTTGCTAGACTGGTGCTTGCTCTTATTTATTCCATTCTTAATATGCGAGTAAATTACTTTTTGAAATTAGTAAACAGACGTTTCCACGTTGTTTTATTAACTGCTGATGAAAGGATAATTAGCAAATGTACGTACCGCTTTGCATGAATTTCTAATTGTTGTGTTGACGGGGGTGGAAGTCAAGTGGCAAAGACATAGCACTTACATTCGGAAAGTTAGGGTTCGCTTCTGCCTGGGTACCCCCTGTCTGGTGGGTAAAAGGTGGAGATTTTTTTAATCTCCTGGGTCAACATGTCTGCAGACCTGCCAGTGCCTGATTTACTTCCCTTCACGTGTATATGCACACCAAACGTCAAAATTAAATGATATGCATGTTAAGGACCTGTAAGTCATGTCAGTGTTTGATGGTGTATGGAAATATTGAAAGCATCCATCTTGTACTCCCACCAAAAGTGAAGTACAATGTTTGATGGTGTATGGAAATATTGAAAGCATCCATCTTGTACTCCCACCAAAAGTGAAGTACAATGTTTGATGGTGTATGGAAATATTGAAAACATCCATCTTGTACTCCCACCAAAAGTGAAGTACAATGTTTGATGGTGTATGGAAATATTGAAAACATCCATCTTGTACTCCCACCAAAAGTGAAGTACAATGTTTGATGGTGTATGGAAATATTGAAAACATCCGTCTTGTTCTCCCACCAAAAGTGAAGTACAGTGTTTGATGGTGTATGGAAATATTGAAAGCATCCATCTTGTACTCCCACCAAAAGTGAAGTACAGTGTTTGATGGTGTATGGAAATATTGAAAGCATCCATCTTGTACTCCCACCAAAAGTGAAGTAAGCAGATTGTGTAGTAACATACCACCTGCACAGTCGAGGCAAAACAACATGCATACACACATCTGAAAAAATCGGAACGCTAATTTTTTTTATTTTTTTTTAAATGGTGTGTGAACATTATACGTTTGTCCTGCTCCTGACAATTAACGTGAGAAATAGCTGACGTACTGACGTATGTTACATATGCAGATCTGTGATTGGGGTGTGTGAATAGTTGTTTACACATGCGACGCTTTTCCATTCAAGACTGTGAAGTGAGAATTAGCTGATGTACGTTACAGTTTATGCGAAGATTGCTAGTGAAGTATGAATGTTGTTCTGGTCAAGATTTTGTTCCACTTATCATGATGTGCGAACTTGGGTATGGCAGACTGTGACGGTCTTTTGTTCTTGGAAGTGAAAGTGACAGTCAGCTGAAAAAGTGTATTATATGATTAATTGACCCATTACCTTCGAAAACCAGCTGTGCTTCTCTTTCCCTGTACACATGCATTTTGCTGACTGCGCAGCCATTTTCTATATCATTGTTTCGGTGATTTTCGTATTCAGTTCTCTGTAGTAGACTTCCGGCCTCTAGCGCTTGTTTCACATTATAAGTCATAGAACATTGTGACTTTAAGTGCTGAAACGCAGACACATGATGCCAGCCCGCAATTCACAGTGCCACAAAGCAAGTTGTGGTTTCAATGAATCAGTTATTCATTCACACAGAATTCCCTATGAATCAGTTATTCATTCACACAGAATTCCCTATTTCCTTAGCCAATGATAGTACCAACAGCTGTGCGTGCGGGTGGGAAACAGTGAATGCCAGCACAGTATGGATGTAGCCTATGAGAGTAGTAGAAAGCTTTTTGTGCAAATGCAACGAAAATTAGCTTCCGTCCGCCCGTTGTGATGTTTGAACGTTGGTGTGAGGAGATACGACGTATTTCGCTCAAGCTGTAAAAGTGACCAGTGGCAGAATACAACATAGCATACTATTAAAGTTATGTTGTAGTCAGGAAGTAGGTGGCGCTAATAGCTAATTGGTTATGACAACAGACTTCCCATTTCAAGGTGAGGGTCCTGCGTGGGGATCTATTGCTTGATGCATAAAGGGTGGAGGTTTTACTGAATTCCCAGGTCATGATAAATGTAGACCTGTCAGCGTTTGAACCCTCTTCAAGAGTACACGCAGGCAGAACATGAGATATGTACGTGAAAGACCGAATAAGTCATGTTTGTGTCCGTTTGCTTATGGAAACACAAAAACACCAACGTGCAGGTTATTTTTTGCCCCATTTTTCTACGCCACCTTAATGGCCACAGAAGCTGGCACAGTTTTTTGTTTGTTTGTTTGTTTTGTTGGGGTTTTTTTTTTCTGATAAGATGACGATGAGGACAATGATCATGATGCTACGGATTCCATCTAGGATTGAGACTGCGTGACGGGGCTGTACTCTACGCTTACTATCATCACATATCCTGTCGTCAACCAGGGCCGAGAGATACAGACACCTGCGGTTCTGGTCAGAAGATTTGAGCAACACCCTCAATGACGCATCCGTGAAGTGAATGAGCCTCGACTGTGTGGTCTCAGTCTTCCGAATGAGCCCATAGCACTCCCAACTCTGGGTAGGAGCCAATTAGAGCCGCAAAAAAAAACAACCACAATGATATATTTTTTAAGGGACTGATGGGGATTTGAACCCACAATCTTTCAGTCGATAGTCCGTTGCGTTAACCGCTACACCACGGAAACTGGTTCCAACTACAGTCTTGATTCTCCATTCACCGACTCCAAGCTATGTTGATCTCGACCTTTCGTTTGGATTACACTGGTGTATACTGGAAAGGGTTGGCCTGATGCATAGGGTGCAGCAGTAGCACATTTGGCCTGCCTTGTGCCCTGAAATCTCTTCATCTGCATGATTTCCATAATCATTTGTGAATGAAGGAGTCTGATCAGTCAGCCACTGCAGACGGCTAATTGTGATGTGTGAACATTGGCAATGGTGTGATCAATATTGTTTTCCCAGTGGCTGTGAAAGTGACGTTAGCTGACAGTTTTTAAGAGTCTGCTGTAGATTACTACTCTTGATGTGTGAACGTTCGTATGGCCAGTTATAGTGTTGTTTCGTGCTTATATAAGTGACGGTTAACTGTATCAATTAATGAACGCGACAGCCGTATTGAATTGTGGTAATTACAGTCCTAACTGTGATTGTTAATTAGATGTGTAAATATCGTTGTGGACACCTACATTTGTTCGTGCTCATGACGGTGAGAATGATAGATATCGGCCATAACTTTGTTAAAATTCTGCTGTAGACTGCAAAGTTTTATGTATGGATATACGTATGGCAACTCATAATATTGTTTTCTCTTGTTTCTATAGATCTACAGGCAAAGCTTACTTCCTTCTCCACTGGAGTTTGAGTGGTGGTCTGGGTGCTAATCTTTTGCATGAGGCCGCAAATCCAAGTCCCATTTGCAGCGTGCCTTTAGCATATCTAAAAGAATCTGTACTGTTATATGGTTGTGAGGCTTGAACAGTCAACACGCAAAGCCAGAACAAGATTGAGGCAGCCGAAATGTGGTTTCTAAAAAGAATGTTGAGAGTTCCATGGACAGCATAGAAAGCAAACGAGACAGTCTTGATGGAGGCAGACACAAGAAGATGATTGATAAAGAAGATTAGGAAAAGACAAGCAACATTTATGGGTCATTTTATGAGAAAAGGGGAATCAGAGTACCTGGTCACAACAGGAAAGTTGGAGGGAAAGAGAACACCTGGTAGACCCAGGGAGAAAATACTGGACGGACTTGCAGGATGGCTAAGGCCAGAGAGGGTGGGAGATGTACTTGCAGCGACAAGGGATAGATGCATATGGAAAGTCATGATCGCCAACGCCATGCAGCAAGGCACAGGATGATGATGAAGATGATGATGACGACGACGACGACGATGATGATGATGATGATGATGAAAAGAACCCAAGGAAAGAAAAGAGTTATCCCTGACAAAATTATGTGGGAAAACTTACTTTGATGGATTAGCAAAAATACTGGCATACACAGTCGCCGTGGTGTGATTAGAACAGCGGACTACTGACATGAATGTTGTGGGTTCGAATCCCCCGTCAGTCTGTTCAGTCATTGTGGGATTTTTCACTTTCAGCTCGTTCGTATCCAGAGTTGATGGTGCTGTGTGCCCATTGGGAAGACTGGGACAACACAGTCGAGTCTCATCCACTTCCTGGATGCGTCATTGAAAATGTTGCTCGATTCTTCTGACCAACACCGCAGGTGTCTGTATCTCTTGGGCCTGGTTGACCCAGGATATATTACGACAGTAATTGCAGGATATAGTACGATAGTAATTGTAGAGTACAGTCTTGTAACACCGTCTCAATCCTAGATGGAACTCTATAGCATCATGATTATCATCCTCATCATCATTACATTGTGAAAGCTACCCCAGTTTATGTGGCCATTAAAGTGGCGTAGAAATTGAGACAAAATAAAAGAAAGATGAACACAAAGGAAACAACGTAAGTGCGATGATCCTTCAAAGAAAAAAACACTGGCATATTAATAGAAACAAAAAAGGCTGGCGCTACGTTGTGGCGACATAGTCTTCTCTTGAGAACAGCCCACATTTCACACATTAAATTCGTTGTGCTAAGACAGAATGTGTCAGATGATATGTACAACTATTCATGATGTTGATGTCATTGTTACAGAGGACGTAAACCCTGTGGCAGAAATTGTGCCCACACTGGAACCCCTTCCTCCTGCACAGGTCAGTGTTTAACTCCTTCCACGTTTTATGTTTGTTTGTGTGCCTGTGTTATGTTTGAGTGTGTATGTTTGTTTTGTGTGTTATGTTTGTTTGTGTGCCTGTGTGTATGTTTGTTTGTGTGTGTGTATGTTTGTTTGTGTGCCTGTGTGTATGTTCGTTTGTGTGCCTGTGTGTATGTTTGTGTGTGTGCCTGCATGTATGTTTGTGTGCTTGCATGTATATTTGTTTGTGTGCCTGTGTGTATGTATGTGTTTGTTGTGTGTGTGCCTGCATGTGTGTTTGTTTCTGTGCCTGTATGTATTTTGTGTGCCTGCATATATGTTTGTTTTTGTGCCTGCAGGTATGTTTGTTTTTGTGCATGTATGTATGTTTTTGTGCCTGCATGTATGTTTGTGTATGTGTCCGCATGTATGTTTGTTTCTGTGCCTGTATGTATGTTTGTGTGTGTGCCTGCATGTGTGTTTGTTTGTGTGCCTGTATGCATGTTTGTGTGTGTGCATGCATGTGTGTTTGTTTCTGTGCCTGTATGTATGTTTGTTTGAGTGCCTGCATGTGTGTTTGTTTCTGTGCCTGTATGTATGTTTGTATGCCTGCATTGTTGTTGTGTGTCCGCATGTATGTTTGTTTTGTGCCTGCATGTGTTTTGTGTGTGTTTGTTGTGTCCTGCATTATGTTTGTTTTGTGCCTGCATGTTGTGTTTGTGTGCCTGTATGTGTGTTTGTGTGCCTGTTTTATGTTTGTTTGTGTGCCTGCGTGATGTATTGTTGTTGTGTGCCATGCTATGTGTGTTTGTGTGCCTGTATGTATGTTTGTTATGCCTGCATGCATGTTTGTTTGAGTGCCTGCATATATGTTTGTTTTTGTGCCTGCATGTATGTTTGTTTGTGTGCCTGTATGTATGTTTGTATGCCTGCATGTATGTTTGTTTGAGTGCCTGCGTGCATGTATGTTTGTTTGTGTGCCTGCATGTGTGTTTGTGTGCCTGTATGTGTGTTTGTTTGAGTGCCTGCATGCATGTATGTTTGTGAGTGCCTGCATGTATGTTTGTTTTTGTGCCTGCATATGTTTTGATTTTGTGCCTGCATGTAATGTACGTTTGTGTGCCTGCATGTATGTTTTTGTGCCTGCATATATGTTTGTTTTTGTGCTTGCATTGCATGTATGTTTGTTTGAATGCCTGCCTGGATGTATGTTTGTGTGTGTGCCTGCATGTTTGTATGTTTTGTGCCTGGATGTATGTTTGTGTGTGTGCCTGGATGTATGTTTGTTTGAGTACCTGCGTGTATGTTTGACTGCCTGCATGTTTGTTTGTTTGAGTACCTGCGTGTATGTTTGTTTGACAGCCTGCATGTTTGTTTATGTGCCTGCATGTTTTGTTTGTGTGCCTGCATGCATGTTTGTGTGGTGTGTCTGCATATATGATTGTTTGAGTGCCTGCGTGTATGTTTGTGTGCCTGCATGCATGTTTGTGTGTGCTGCCTGCATGTATACTGTTTGTGTGCCTGCATGTATGTATGTTTTTGTGCCTGCATGTATATTTGTTGTGTGCCTGCATGTTTGTTTTGGAATATATGTGTGTGTGTGTGTGCATGCGTGGAAATGTTGTTGTGCGGTGCGAGCGTGTAAATGCTTTGGAGGTTTTTGTTTGGGGCGAAAGAGGAGAGGTGTTTCGTGTAGTCTGTGCGCAAAGTGTATGGGGGTGCATTCATGTGTGTACGAGTATTGTGATGTTGCAATGTGGATGTCGTTTTCTTTTATTCTTAGTTTTTGATGAATTCTGGACACATTGGGTGACTAAAGTTGACAATTAGATAAAGTAAAAAATAAGTAAATATAAGCAATAAATGAATGAGCACAAACAAAGTAACTCTGTCATTATGTTGTGTTGTATACAGTTCATCCCCGACCACTTTATGTTTATCTTGATGATTACTGTGATTGCTTGTCTGCCAACACTATAAGCTGGAATGAGACGGATCTGTTTTCAGATTGCAAAATGTTATGAAAGGTCAGTTACTAAATAACTTTAAATGGTAAAGGATTTGTTCTTGCCTGGTAATAAAGGTGGCTCACAATTATACACGTTGGTTTTTCTTTTTATGTTTGTGTTTTGTATCAGATAAAAAGAAATCAAAAAATTAAACTAAGTAACATAACTATTGAGAGTCACGGAGTTATCTCCCATGTAGAATTTCTCAAACCAACACAGTTTGCGCTACCCATTCAGCTAGCATAGACGCAACCACAAAGCATAAACGAATGTTCTGAGCTTACCACTTTATGCTTTGTGGTTGCGTCTATGCTAGCTGAATGGGTAGCGCAAACTGTGTTGGGTCTGAGAAATTCTACATGGGAGATAACTCCGTGACTCTCAAGCGTTATGTTACTTAGTTGATATTCAAAATTCTCCCTGCTTCCCTCTTATTTCCTTTGGCATTACAAAAGATTAAAGTTAACAGAATGGCTTGACCAGTGTGGTGGTTTGTTTTGTTTTTGCGTTGTTTGGTAGCTGGTATATTTAGTATTGATGGCACGAATGCCCCATAGATCTGTGAGTTTGGTTACTAAGCTTCAATATATGGTAGTCTGTTACTTGGATTTCTCGGTAATGTATATCGGGCATTTGATCAAAAGGATCTCTGAGGAAAAAAAATGGTAATTGTAAATTACCAGTGTTACATAATTTATAAATCCTTGATGAATTTCAGCAGCAGACATTAGAAATGAACTAGATACTGAACACAAAAGCGATGTAGTCATATGTAGATCTGTGGTGTGGAATGTCGGTAAAGGATTGTTACATTCTGTTTGTTTTTTGTGGTTTCATAGTAAGAAAAGATATCAGCACATATATATGTACAGATAAGCTCACATGAGCACATTTATGTCAGATCAAGTGTTTTTGCTTGACATACACAAAAGTGGGATACTGATCAGGATTCGTTAGAATGTTCGTATATGGAACCCACCTGCAAAAATTCGGGCAAAATCTTGTGACTGTCGATGATTTGTCCAGCTTTGAATCTGATGTTGTGCCCTCGCCCCCTCCTCCTCCCCAACAAAAAAACAAAACAAACAAAAAAACAAAGAAGAGAGAGAGGGAGGGAGAAATATATATATATATATATACAAGCATTAGCAAAAAGGTTGTTTTCTACTTTGCCATTTACTGATTCTATATCTTTCTTATCTGTAGAGTCTTGTAGACACCACTAGCCAGCTTCAACCTGGAATGAGGCCAAAATCCTGTGAATGACAGGAAGAAGCCGCTGTAGATAAGAACCATTCAGGATAAGTACTGCAAAGCTCGCGAACGACAAGGAGTTTACTATACATACCATTTAGTGCAAGTAACTGCCTCTTGGGCACTTTATGGGAGTCAGTGCTTTAACCCTTTGACCCCCGCACCCTCTCCACCACCATCCTGCATTGTCAGCCACGCTGGTAAAGCAAAAAACTTAACCCTTTGATTCCCTCACCCTCTCCACCACCATCCTGCATTGTCAGCCATGCTGGTAAAGCAAAAAACAACCCTTTGACTCCCTCACCCTCTCCACCACCATCCTGCATTGTCAGCCATGCTGGTAAAGCAAAAAACTTAACCCTTCAACTCCCTCACCCTCTCCACCACCATCCTGTATTGTCAGCCATGCTGGTAAAGCAAAAACTTAACCCTTTGACTCCTGCACCCTTTCCACCACCATCCTGCATTTAGGAGAGCCAGTGCTTTAACCCTTTGACTCCTGCACCCTCTCCACCACCATCCTGCATTGTCAGTCATGCTGGTAAAGCAAAAACTTAACCCTTTGACTCCTGCACCCTTTCCACCACCATCCTGCATTTAGGAGAGCCAGTGCTTTAACCCTTTGACCCCCGCACCCTCTCCACCACCATCCTGCATTGTCAGCCATGCTGGTAAAGCAAAAAACTTAACCCTTTGACTCCTTCACCCTCTCCACCACCATCCTGCATTGTCAGCCATGCTGGTAAAACAAAAACTTAACCCTTTTGCAATTTGGTGGATAGGGTGCGGGATTGAAAGGGTTAATGGAAGCACAGAGCAGAGTACCATTTGAACGGAAGATTGATGTGTGTCTGCCGACACAGGTACCACCCCACACTGCAGTGTTCATCAACGAGCCCCGGTTATCTGATTTCAAGATGACTCTGAGCAAAGCCGGCATCCACTGCGAGTTCAATGCGGGTGTCCTGATCTGCAACAACACTGTGGCTGTTCGTAGGGTGAGTGTGTGTTGGTGCGTGTGTGGGGGGGAGGGGAGGGGGTGTGTGTAGTATGTTGGTGTGTGGTGTGGTTTTGTATGTATGTGGTTGTATGTGTGTTGTGCTGTGTCTGTGTGATTGGTATGTATGCTGTTACATGTTGTGTTGACCAGACCATTTATGTTGTCGTAGGCAGTGTGTGTCTGTGTGTTGGTATGTATGTGTGTGTGGGTGTTGTATGTGTGTGTGTGTGTGTATTTTCTGTGGTTGTATGTATGCATGTTTACACATGTCTTGTGTATTTGACGCAGACCCATTTTATGGTTGTCCGTAGGGCGAGTGTGTGTCTGTGTGTTGGTATGTATGTGAGTGTGTGTGTGTGAGTGAGTGTATATGTGTGTGTGTGTGTATGTGTTAGTATGTACGTGTGCGTACACCTTGAGTGTGTATCTTGTGTCCTTGACGTAGACCCATTCTGTGGCTGTCCGTAGGGTGAGTGCATGTTTATGAGAGAGAGAGGAGAGAGGAAATTACAAAAATTTGTTTGTAAAATAACAAATAGAAATACAAAAAATGGTTTATAGAACAACAAATAAAAATACTCTCCCTTTTTAAGGGAGATTAAAGAAACTGGATGATCATTGTGCTATCCAGTCTACGCTTTGCCTTCAGTGATTGGACTGATTGCCATTTGCCATGTTTATTTCCTCTAGATTGTGAACTCTATTCATTACAAAGCTTAAAATCTTAAAAGACCCATTTGCGTATACCTCTCTTTTAAAACAGTAAGAGCACATTTCTGTATTATGTCTCTCTGAGCCCCTTCGACGAAAACGAAATTTTCCTGTGTAGAATCAAAGTAAAAACATAAAATTTTAAACCAGATTTTTTTGAGTGAAGGAGGATACATTGATCAACAGGAAGAAAACGCCTGACCATAGAACGTCTTTTGTTCACATAGTAAAGTGGTTCCCACTTGAGGGAAGAATAAAGTGCAAGTGTCTTAGAATGCTTTTAGTCTTTTGATGGATCTGTCCTTAACTGCATGTCTGATCTTTTCCAGGTCTGTGTCTGCTTTCGTCATCTTTTCCCTCCTCTGTATTGCTAGATGGTTGCAAAACTCTTAAACCTTTTAGATAAAACACTTTCGCTTTCTTGTAAAGTCTTTGCAGCGTGGAACTAGCGTTGCTGACAGCTCTTCTTTTTCCTCCTCGTTCGCCTGCTCTCGATGTCAACTCTTGTCAGGCAAACAAAGACAGCTGTAGCCGGTAGATATTCAAAGGAATGAAAGTTGTTTTCGTCTATCGTGGATGTGTAGGTGTCAGCCAGACTTGGGTCCAAATAGCAATGTGTGTAAAGGACAGCATAATCTTTCCTCGTAAACTTTCAAGTTCTTTTGTGAGACAGTTATATATAAATCCTTTCTTTGAAAGGAGGGGGGGGGGGGGGAAATCTGTGTTTGAAACTTGTGCATATGAATGTGTTGAATATGTTTTCATTTTTGTTACATAATCTGCTAAGCTTTTACTTGTGTTGGCTGCATTTTGAGCTTAGAATGTGTTGTTGACAAGGCCTTTCATATATTGTTTACATTAGTAGCGGTGCCATTGAGAAATACTACGAAAGTGTGGTTGCCCTCAAAAGCTTGTCTCACTGATTGCTTCCTTCCAAGTGGCATGCTGGCCAGGTTGCAAGAGAATGGGAGGCATTCGAACCCAACCGAGTGCAGATTCAGTTTCTCAAGATGACGTTTCTCGCGCTCGGAACGAATTCCATAATAATATGTACTAACGTCACGGGTGCCATGTGTATGGTGATCATGGCACAAGCCTTAAGCCTGCACATAAACCCATAAGCTGGCCTGTGCAGAACGGAGTGAAACAAGGATACGTTTGAATGCCATGTACTTCTCCATCATCTTTGCAACAGAACTGATTGATGTATTCACAGATTTTGACAAGGGTATGTACGTCAGTTTCGTTCAGATGGGAAAGGCTTCAACCTGTCAAGACTTCAGGCCAAAACCAAAATGCACAGAACCGTCCTGCAGGAATTTCTCTTCGCACATGTCACTGCACTGGCTGCACGCTTGCAGGAGGACGTCCAGTGTATCACTGACCAGCTTGTGCTGCGGCCTTACAATTAGCCTTGGCAAAACCGAGGTTATGTTTCAGCCAACATCACCTCAGGCGCTTCACAGCACCAGTTGTCATCAACAACCGTATATCACGAAAAGTATACAAATTCTGCTGCGTGGGCAGTGAGCAGCAGTGGATCTGAGGATTCTGATGTGGTCCTGCACACCCCAAGGTTAGCTCTGCCTTTGGAATGTTGACGAGAACGTTAAGGCAAGACCGTTGTATCAGGCTCGCCACAAAGATTACTATTTACAGAGCAGTATCTGGACCACCCTTTATATTGCTGCAAGACCTGGAACACATACCAAGGGTACATTCTACAGTTGGATCGGTCCTACCAAAGATGTCTGCGCATAATCTGCAACATCCCGTGGCAAGATGGAGTGTCCAGCCTTCAAAATCTGGAGAAGTGTGGCATACCATGTGTAGATTTTGCCCTGATATGGCTGTAGTAGTCAGCTAGGCTATAAGCGATTGAACTTGAAGTGTAGATTTTCCACTCATCAAGTTCTAGCTTCTTTAGACATGACACGTTGATCAAACAAAGACAACCACATCCTGAAGATACTCATGTTCAGAGATCTGAAGCAGGAAGACTGTGACCAGGAAATACCTATAAAGTGATGCAGGAATACGGAAGTCGTTGCCCTCAGCAGAGACACTGCCAACAACAGAGCAAGCTGGCGACAGCGTGCACACAGGGCACAGTCATATTTGTGAGAAGTGCAGAACGGCTGTTTTACAACAGAAGAGAGACTGTCGAAAGTAGAACTCAAGACCGCAGGTTTCCTTATGCAGCAACTTGAAGAACATTTGTCTCTAGAACTGATCTTATGTCTCACATGTAGACCCACACCAGCTGGTACAAGACCAATGTGCGTACTCGTCTGACGGATATACAGGGGAGAGTTCATCAAAAAGAGTTTAAAACGGACGTAACACGCCTTCTCTCTCTCTCTCTCTCTCTCTCTCTCTCTCTCTCCTCCTCTCTCTCTCTCTCTCTCTCTCTCTCTCTCTCTCTCTCTCTCTCTCTCCTCTCTCTCTCTCTCTCTCTCTCTCCCTCCTCTCCCTCCCTGCTCTTCCTTCCTTCACTCACTGTCCCCTCCCTCTCTCCCCCTCTCCAACACGCACACACTCTCACACTTCTGCATGCATGCACACGAAACTTTGATCGGCCAAGTTCAGATATACGGGAATATATTTTCGGTATGAATTGCGTGCATTTACCTCACCACCTCACAAAAATAAAAGAGGCCAATGGGACATGTGCATCGCTTGTCAGACTCATGGCGTTTCATGATGTCTTTGCAGATTCTTTTTCCTTTCGTATATCTTCCTTTCTTAAGAGAAAGATTATTTCATACTGACAGAGAGATCTTGAAGATAATGTGTCCACAGAGATTTTCCAGGTGTTGTGGACTGGTTTTTCTAGAAATGATTTGGTTTGAAGGTGCTGTATAACAAGTAGCCACGAATGCATACTTACTGACTGGATTAGCCCAGTGCATGAGTAGGCCAGAAATAAGATATCTGAATTGTTTGAGGAACAGGTTCTTACCAAATTTGATACAGTGTGGTAAGAACATTTATTTTTGTGAGTTTCGCTAACAATGGTTAAAGGCTAAGATCACAACTACGAAAAAAAAAAGAATACACGTAAGGTTTGCAGGTGTCAGCAAGGATTACTTGATTTTTCAAAGTATTTTTGCCAAATGTAGATTATTTGTCCAATACATCTGTGATCATATGTAAATGTGTATGTAGGCCTACCTGTATTGTTAGTGGTTTTTTGTTTGTTTGTTTGTTTGTTTTTGTTTTGTTTTGTTTTTTAGTTCGTATGTATTTGTGTACATGTGTGTGGTGATAATTATAATGATAATAATGTCACTTATAAATTATAGTCCATGTCAGAAGCATGCCGTTGCACTTAACAGGAATACAACAATGTGCGTGCACACATACACGCACACACACACACACACACACACACACACACACACACACACATACACACATACACGCACACACACACACACACACACACACACTCTCTCTCTCTCTCTCTCTCTCTCTCTCTCTCTCTCGATGCTGAGATAGGTTGCACTCAGCCTGTTAAACGTGTGACCTTTGATTCAAACTTACATCCTCTCACCAACCATTCTGGTGTGTGTGTTGGTGGGGGGAGGGGTTGTGTGTAACAGTCTCTGTCTGTGTGTGCAACATGTCAGTGCTTCCGTTTTAATTGCACAGTGAATTGTGAATTGTAATGCACACCAAGTCCAGTGAATTAGAGCAGCGCTTTACAAGAAAGAGTTATCATTGTTAATAGTAGTAGCATTCATTATTGTCATCGAAGTAGTTGTAGTAGTATAGTGCATCGTTTCAGAAGCATGCGATACAAATACTCTTCAGAAATTGAACTGCCGTGGTTGAGAATTTGAAAACGATACTGTATTCGTATCTCGGCCATTAATGAACCGATTTGAATCTTTCGGCAAATATTCCACAAAACCTGTAGAGGAGAGAAATTAAAAATGAGTCTATCAGCATGGCTTTAACATTTTTTATATTTGGTGTGACATCAAAGGAGACGTCATGCAGGGTTCCCTCTGCCTTTGGCGTCAGTGGACATATATAATGTGGACCATGCTTTTGGCGGGCAGAGGGCATGACTTGAAATGTCAGGATGTGACGCTTGTTTTTGATGTCAGAAGGGAGTCCTAGTTCTCAGGGGCTCTGTGTGTGTGTGTGTGTGTGTCACTCTCTCTCTCTCTCTCACGCACACACACACGCACTCACTCACTCACTCTCTCTCACTCACTCTCTCTCTGTTTCTCCACTCTCACACTCTGTCTTTCACTCTCTCTGTCTCTGTCTGTCTGTTTCTCTCTCTCTCTCTTTCTCTTGCTCACTCGCTCTCATCTTTGTCACTCTCTCTTATTCTCTCTCCCTCCATCCCTCTCACTCCTCACTTTCTCTCACTCACTCTCACTCTCTCTCTCTATGTTTCTCACACACACACACACACCCCTCTCTATCTCGTTTATCTCTCTCACCCCTTTCTATCTCGCTTTCTCTCTGTCTCTCTCTCTCTTCTCTCTCTCTCTCTCTCTCCTCTCTCTCTCTCTCTCTCTCTCTTATTCTCCTTCCATCCCTCCTTTTCTGTCTCTCTCTCACATACACACATACACATTCACACACTCTCTTTCTCTCTCTTTTCTCTCTCTCTCTATCTCCCTTTCTCTCTCCCTCACCCTCTCCCTCTCTCCTTTTGATGCTTTTGGGAGAGAAGACAGGATGATGTGAATAGGATCATTTTTCCTTACTCTCTCTGGAGTCTGCATGTTGCTTCTTTTGTGTCCCTCCTTGCCCCCAAGGGGGAATTCCGTCACGCTGCCCTAGTTCTTCTTTTGTTGTTGCGGAAGGTGGGGTATTTTGAACTGGTCTTTGGAGAGGGGAGAGCATGAGCCCTGCAAAACGTTATTCACTTTGAACTGTTATTTATGGCGTGTTTTTGGTTTGGGTTTTATTTCATTTGGTTCGTGCTGATTTTGTTTGTTTGTTTGTTTTTTGTAGATGAGGTGGGAGTGCACGTTGTTAACCCTTTGACTCCCGCACCCTGCCCACCAGCGTCCTGCATTGTCAACCATGCATGCAAAGCAAAAACTTTACCCTTTGACTCTTGACCCTATCCTCCAGCTTCCTGCATGAAGCTAGTGGATAGGGTGAGGGAGTCAAAGGGTTAAGTTTTTGCAGTTGGAAGATAGGGTGCGGGAATCAAAAGATTAAGTATAACTTAAAAGATACCAGCAATCTTCTGCATCGGGTTATGTTACAAACTGTTTATAAACTCTGTGTGACTATGGATTGCTGTATAAACTTTTGTAACCTGTCTGCTACTGAGAGTTAAGATGTGAATACCCTTTCGATGTTGCGTGTCTTTTCCTAATCTTCTTTATTAATGATCTTCTTATGGGAAAGACAAGCAGCATTTACAGTACATTTTATGAGGCAAGAGAAAGTAGAGCACCTGGTCACAACAGGAAAGCTGGAGGGAAAGAGAACACCAGGTAGACCAAGGGAGAAAATACTGAACGGACTTGCAGGGTGACTGAAGATAGAGAGAGCGGGAGATGTACTTGCAGCGACAAGGGATAGATTCGTATGGAGGACCATGATCGCCAGCGCCATGCGGCAGAGCACATGATGATGATCCTTTCGCTGCTAGAGATGATGGGGGTCTGGAAGACATGGAATGGGCCGTCCTGGCTTACTGAGGACTGGTGTAGCTGGAGGAGCTTCGTTAACGGTTTGAGCTCTCACCTCACCTCACCTACTTGTCGGCATCACCGGGTTTGGTGTTGGCCGCTGCACATCTGGATGCCACCATCTCCCTCCAGGCCGCTCTGTCTGGACTTTTGTGGACAGTTTCTTGAATATTTAGGCCACTGATGTTGGTTATATTCGCGATGTATGAGATTGGAGGTCTGCCTTTTTTTTCTTTTTGCCACAGTTTTTATTGAAAGATGGTTGCCATGAGGTCCGTGTTCTTGTTGAGCTCTACCTGAAGCAAAGACGATTTACGATGACGATAACCCGTTTGGTATCTTTGTTTATGTTGCCTGGGATGTTTTCAGAGAAGATTTCACTCTAGATTCATTGCCAGTGGTACATCGTAAAAAGAACATTTTAACCCTTTCACTCCCGCTGTCTGTCCACTAGCATTCTGCGTTGTCAACCATGCTAGCAAAGCAAAAACTTAACCCTGTGACTTGCTCACCCTGTCCTCAAGCTTCATGCAGGAAGCTGGTGGATAGGGTGAGAGAGTCAGATGCAGAAAGCTGGTGGATAGGGTGAGGAAGTCAAAGGGTTAAGTTTTTTGCAGTCAAAGGGTTATACTGGCTATACAACAGTTTGTTACCAGTAAGTGTCCGTATCGCCAATCAGTAAACGTTGTCATACTAGTACCACTGTCTCTGATAGTTTCCAACCTTCTGTTGGGATTCTGTTGATCTGGACCTAGTAAACCAGACCTGGATCTAGTGGTGGTTGTTTTTCAGCTTGTATTTGTGTAGGCTTCGCTGGCGTATGTTTCTCTCCTCTCTGCTAGTTCTCTTCTCTCTACTCTTTTGTGAGCTCCATGGCACTTTTTTTTCCACTTAAAAGCTATTTTCTGCCCATTGGGGATGCCGGGGGCTCTTTCAGTATAAATAGTATCCCGATCTTCTGGAAATTATGTGCTAGAGATTTCCTCTTTTCTGTCTCTGTCTTTGTTTCTTTCTTCCTCGTTTGCTTTCTGTCATTTCTTCCTGTCATTTTCTGCCTTGCTGGTCCATTCACCTGTATGTGTTCAATGAAGTCTTACGTACTTTCTCTTAGGATCGATAATTGGATACGTGTATTAAGTGTATTTTTGGCTCTAGGGAGCAATTTTAGGTAATTTAGGCCCGTTTTATATATGTTTCGGTGTCTTTAGTTGTGTTTAAATTTGTAATCAATCATGTTTTTCAGATCCCCTGTGCAATAAATTGGACGGAGTGGTCGACGCCAGGGGCATCTCCTTAGTTTATGTGCGCGAATGCATTGATAACTGTACTTAATTTTCTTTTATATTTTTCCTGTTGAAGTATTGTGTATGTTTTGAAACGCGAACGGTTTTAGCCCTGATATGGCTCTATGCAGTCGGCTGAGCTTTGAACAAAAATAACATTAAAATAACAGTAAAGATAATGTTCCACACTTTCAAAGTAATTTCTTCATACTACAAGACAGTATCTCCTTCTACAGTTTTCCTGCCACAACAGGTTAAATCGTCCTCTTCTTAGAAGAACTTTTGTTCGTACTTGGGTAATTTTCTCGTATTACAAGTTAAACGCCCTCATTTCAGACCTTTTATCATCCTTCTTTATAACTACACTGCTGTTACTTCATTCAGGTCCTCCAGGAAAGAAACGAAAGGGACGATGTAAGCGTACAAAAATAGATGTTACACCCTTTCCTCCGCTCACCCCACCCCACCCCCACCCCGCCTTTTCTTATCAGCGTTATCAACTTAAAAGATCATTTCTCTGTTCAGCGTGTTGGCACCATTAAGAGAAAGACTTTCCTCAGTTTGTTGTTTGTTAGTTTAGTAGTTTAGTTAGTTTAGTTTAGTTTAGTTTGTATGTGTTTTGAAATGGTTATAGCCCTGAAATGGCTTTACGCAGTCGGCTGGGCTTTAAACACCAATAAAAATAACAAAAAACAACAGTTCAGTTTAGTTTAGTTTAGTTTAGATGAGTTTAGTTCAGTTCAGTTTTGTTTTTAGTTTAGTTTAGTTTGGTTATTAATTTGTTTATTTATTTATTTTTGAAACTTGTAACTCTCGTAGCCGTTTATTTTTCAACAGTCTTCGTTGCTTGGATTTTTTACAAATGATGCCCTGTGTGGGGAAAACTCACTTGACCGATTGATGCTTTGTTTGGGGGGGACCTGTGTTGTGTCTTGGGGTTTTTTTGTTTGTTTTTGTTTTTGTTTTGTTTTTTTATCAGGAGTTCAGACAGTCCGGGCACTACATTGTCCTCTAACTGCTCTTTTCTTCTATTGCCTGTGCATACTCTGCCAGTACCTGTCCAGCTTTTTAGTTGTAATTGTGTGAATCCAAAATGGGCATAACCTTTTGAGAGACCAGAATGGTCGTTCACCTTTTTCCCCACCTCCTGTGCTGCTCGGTGCAATCTCACACACGTACGCGCGAACGCACGCGCTTGCGCACACACACGCGCACGCATACACACACCACACATATTCACACATGTGCATACACACACACCACACACACACGACACACACACACACCACACACACACATATTACACACATACACACATCACACATGTTTATACACACCACATACCACACATACAACACCACACACACACACACACACACACACACACACACACACACACACACACACACACACACACCACACACACATCACATACATCACACACATATACACACCACACACACACCGTCTAATATCACGTATAGTGAAAAGACGTTAAATCAAGGAACGAACGAACACACACACACACACACGCACCACACACATACACATACCACACACACACACACACACACACACACACACACACACACACACAACACACACACACACACACACACACACACACACACACACACACACACACACCACATCACATACAAAACCCACACACCACACACACACACACACGCACACGCACAATACACATGTGCATACACGCACACACTGCGCGCGCGCTCACACACACATCACACCACATACACACACGCGCGCGCGCGCGCGCACCACACACACACGAACACGCGCACACACACACACACACACGAACGCGCGCGCACACGCACACACACACACACACACAACACACACACACACACACACACACACACACACACACACAGCCAATCCTGAAACCTCCTTTTCCCAGTTGAACACGCACACTCAGCACAGCACTGGCACGATTTGCGTGTCCCAGTGGTCTGCGGACTTCTAGATTATCTTCATCTTATTGGAAAAGTAGCCTACATTCTTGCTGTAAACAAGAAAAAGGGTTAATTGCCAGGGTGCCAAAAATAAACCATGGTTCTGGAAAAACGTGACTATCCAGTTCTGTACGTTCTTTGAAACGGTTATAGCCCTGATACGGCTGTACGCAGTCGGCTGGGCTTTAAACAACAAAAACAAATAACAGGTTGCCATTCACAGCTGGGTAGACTGGAAGCTACAAGCACAATGTTTGTTTTTTGTGTTTTTTTGTGTTTTTTTTTAGTGCCAAACGCAAAACTATAGTCTGAGTGAATGGCAGAGGCTCTACCTCACTCTAACCAGGCTACATGTTTTTGACGAGCAGAGGGATTCAGATAAACCTGTCCCAATCATGGATGGTTAATAATGGTGTTCAGGGGCCCTGGCCCAGCCTCACGTTTGAGGTTATTGGTGTTTAAATGTGACAAGACGACCAGTGTAATGTGATCAGACACCCAGTGGGCAGATCGAGTTTTCCGATCCGTGTTTTGCTTTGTTTTTACCAAAATCAAAAGCAAAGCTTCTACAAAAATCGAATTCTTATAAACATGTCCCCTAAACTCTCTCTGTCTTCCTGTCTCTCTTGTCTGTCTGTCTGTCTGCCTGCCTCTCTCTCTCTCTCTCTCTCTCTCTCTCTCTCTCTCTCTCTCTCTCTCTCTCTCTCTCTCTCTCTCTTTAGTTCTTTCCCTCCGTACCCACTGAAATGGATCGGTTGCCTGATCTGTAAACTACACACACACACACACACACACACACACACACACACACACACACACACACAACACACACACAACACACACACACACACACACACACACACACACACACACCACACACACCACAGTGTATAGTCTGAGACATATTATTTTAGTTCTGCGTTATAGTATTCACTCTCCCATAGGATGCAAGTGCAAGTAATAAAAAGAGTAAATCAAACTGAGAAAGAAAAACTTGTACACCTGGCATGCAGCATAGGCCTACTTATCGAAGAGCTACATAGTAATAGTTGCTTATGTTTCGATCGTTCACAGTTCACATGACAGTGTCCTTTAAAACTGTGTGATGTCTTTACAACGTCCTACAGAACTGTGTGTTGTCTTACGGCTTTTAGTGTTAAAATCCAGTAGTGTGCGAAACATGACAGACCCAATTTTGTTGAAGATCAGTTTTTAAAAAAATCACGTTTCAAAGATTTATGTTTTTCGCTTTCACCGCAATGAATGGCAGGCCCATCAATGGTAGACCTATCAAGTCTATCCAACCACGATTTAGTGTAAAGTACATGTCTGGTGAAGATCCACCATAAACTGCAGACACATCTTTACGGATGTTTTATTCACTGGTGCACGTTGTCATATACACACACGTGCATGGATGCGTATACTTGTCTGACTACTTTTGTGTGCACGCCGCCCCCCCCCCCCCCCCCACACACACACACCATCAGCTTCAACATCACCAATTCCACAGTTTTGATCCAGAGCCAGATAAACAATTTTCCGTCTGTTACACGTCGTGTTGTAGTTAAAAACTGAATACTTTAGAAGACGCAGAGACAGCATCCAGCCCATTCCTTCTTTCAAAAACCACGGACACATAACAGAGAGCCTCCATGCTTTTTTGCTTATAGTGAGGTCACGCTGCAGAAAATCTCTTACGCCTCTTGGGGAGGGTTGTATTGGAACAAAAATGTGATGAAGAAAAAAGTAATAGTACTAATAGAAAGAAAACGTGATGAAGAAGAAGAAATATTCAGCAGAGACGCAGTCCACTCTGCTCTTTGCTACATTTGGTACCATAAACTTTTCTTTAGCTAGATCTCTCTCTCTGTCTCTCTGTCTCTCTGTCCTCTCTCTCTCTCTCTCTCTCTCTCTCTCTCTCTCTCTCTCTCTCTCTCTCTTCCACTGCCTCTCTCTCTCATACACATACACACACACACTCTCTCTCTTACACACTCTCTCCTCTCACTTGCACACACACACACACACTCTCTCTTCTCACTCACCCACTCACACACACATACTCTCTCTCTCTCTCTCTCTCTTTTCAAACTCTGCAGACGTCTGGCTTTTGTGATGGGGCACGCACGCGCAAGAAGGACCGAACAGAGATGATGTCTGCTTTTGGTACATTTGGTGCATACAGTCTTTGTATTAATTCTACAGTGTAGGCCTACGTCTGTTATGACCGGATTCCCACACGCCCCACATCAAATAGAGAGTTCCAAGATCTGCTGTCCAGGATGGTAGCTAATGTAGTAGAACTTGTTTACATTACAGTATTGCCCCCAAAATGATTGCTGCTTAGGTACGTGAAAATCTCTGTCCAGACATTTCTTGTGGTTGTGCACAAGCAAAGTAGTTTGTATGTGCGCGCGCGCAAACACGCACGCGCACACACACACGCACACACGCACACACACACACACACACACTGGGGGAGAGAGAGAGGGTGGGATACACAAACACTCACTCTCACACACACACACACACACACACTCCCACACATACCACACACACACACTACACAATACACATACACACACACCACACACACACACACACACACACACACACAGGGAGAGAGAGGGGGAGGGGAGACGTTTTCTTCCCGTGATATCACGATCTTCGGAACCCCTGACACTCATGATTGCCTACACTGCATGTCAGTGATATCAAGAACTTTGGAACTCCAGACAGCCATTGTGATTGCTAACATAGCATAGCAGATTGGATGGAAGAACTTTGTACTACCCACATTATCCCCAAGAGAGCTGTTTCCAAACCAGCCCCTGCCATCTACTCTACACACACACACACACACACACACGCCAACTCCCCGAGACGCCACCGCACAGACGGCCGGCGCGCCTCACGCCTAGAGGGAGAGAAATCGTGCCGTCTAATGCAGGTTCGTGACAGGCGGGGGTTGCGTCGCTTGGCTCAGAACACGGACCAAGGCGAATCCGTCGGGATCAGGGGGAAATGGGGGTGGGAGAGAACGGGACTCGACACACACACACTTTATATGTCTAATGGTTTCAGCCCTGTCGTTCGTTTGGCTAATGCTTTCACCCTCTCACTCGCCCATCACTTTTGATGATGATGGCTTTTCAGAGAAAAGAAATGGTCACGCCATGATGCCGCGCATTTTGCTATTTGGTTTTGCGATTAATATCACAGAATGAGTGGGGAATGTATAACTGGATTCATTATTGCATGTGTTCTGAGGCCTGGGTGGCACAGAGCACCATCCTTACAATCTGTTCACACAATCTGTTCGTATGGACTGAAAGATAGGAAAAATGATTGATTTTGTTTTGATTTTTCTTGGGTTTTGTTCTGCAGCATGAAGCAAAGTGATTATTTCCTCCACAAGCTTTGCATTTTCTTCCAAATGCTGGACATTTCCCTTTTGCTCTTGGGTGCTTTCCACCACAATATCCGCATTTCTCTCTGTACTCTGGTTTTTTGCTATACTGTTTTGCTGTCTTCTTTTCTTTGAAAGCTTGGACTTCCTGCGTGTCCTGCGTTTTTTTCATCATTTGGACGGTTTGATGTTGGCTTGATTCATGCGCTCTGCACATATCAATACATGCAGACAATGTCAGCTGTCGCACTTCCAGTAATTTTGATCGCAGAGTCTCGTCATGTACACCCAGTACGATTTGATCTCTCAGCAGTCTGTCTTCCAGTGTACCATAGTTACAGATCTTGATCAGTCTCCGCATTCTGCTACAAACTGTTCGATAGATTCTCCTGCTGCTTGATGTCTGCAGTTGAATCTGAATGCTTCGTAAGTTTCATTGGTTGAACCCACACAATATTCTTCGAATTTCTGGAGAACAGTGTCAATGTCATTTCTTTCAGCTTCATTAGCAAATGCCAATCCTTCATAGATGTCCATAGCATCCAGCCCGATGCAAGAAAGAAAAACTGCTGTTCTGTATGTTGAGTCTTCTTCTGTCTGTGTTGTCACAATTTCATAGCTGTCCCAAAGCCTCTTGAATTTCCTCCATCTGCTCTGCAGGTTTCCTCCATTCACATCAAGTTTAGGAGGCAAGGGAATCTTGGCATGTCGTCAACTGGCTCTTCTCTCATCTTGTTCATCTTCCATGGTTGAACTTTAGTCTTCAGTATTCTGGATTTTTGTTAGAGTTCGTAATCCCACTTCTGACACCATGTTTCGTTCTTTCTACAGCCAACTCGGAAGACAGGGCAATGCTTCTTCGTCTTTACTCGTTGCTCTCCGATTCTCAACTAACTACAGTGTATATACATATCACAGTGAACAGCAATCAGTTATCACTTAAACGAATATCATGCCGTGCTGTTACCCGCACGCTGTTTACTGTTAACACACGTCACAGGTATGCACCTGGCTGGCTGAACTTACTGTGTGCAACCTCAAATCCACCCAGCTGTGAATGGCTACCTGATCCTGTTCAGGATTGAGGAAGATGGGAAGGATCCACCCGCAAAACCTGGTCACAAAGAGGGAGGACTACTTTACTTTGACGTTTTGGCGCTGTTCAGAGAGAGTTCCTGTCTATTGTGAAGCTAAACATTTGACTTCTGTTCTGGTAATATTATTGTGAAGTAAGCGCTGAGAGATATTCACATTTCTGGTCTCTGCACCCTGAAAAAGATGGGTCTGCCCTGTTCAGATTTGTTAGCTAGATGCACAACTTCCCACCGAGGTAGATCCTTAATGAAGTTTTGTACAGATCTGTCCACAAATGCAGAAGATTGTATGGGATTTCTCATTTTGAGACGTGTACACAGACACAATCTGTGCATGTGTACTTTGCTTCATCTCACTCTTTTTGTTACGAGCACACGCACGCACGCACATGCCACACACACACACACACACACACACCACACACACACACACACACACACACACACACACACACACACACACACACACACACACACACACACACCAATTATTCACTCTGCTGCTTCAGAAAAAAATCTCTGCAGTCCCCTGTCCACCCACACCTTTTCTTCTTCATCTTCTCCTCCTCCTCCCCTTCCTCCTCCTCATATTTAATCAAGAAATAAATAAAGTAAAAGATGAACAACTGAAAGTATGCTGAAAACAGGTCATAGATTTAACCCTTTAGTAACCATAAAATATATGGGCTGGTGGCTCTGGCTATAAAGATCTGATTCTCATTCCAGCCAGCAACATACACACTGGCTGTTCACTGCCCATTTTAACATGCAGTCATTCCAGTGATGTCTGCTTGGTAGTTTCATGGGTCCTGTTGTCATCCCCGTCCGCTTCCCCATTTCGAGACCTTGCCAAAATGTAGGATTTTGCACAAACTCAAGGAATCTGCCTGATAACTGTGGGCACATTTGGGTGGGCACTTACAGGATTGACAGAGTGAGATGAATCTTTCTTTAACAAATTCACAGCTCCAAACTGCATCGTGGTTTTTGCGTTCGTAGTGAGTGGTGGGTCCAGGACATGTCTGTACTCGGTTCCCACAAAGAATAAAAATGTTATTTGCATTTAAGAGTTTTTTTAATATGCTGTGTATAATTTTCCATTGCTTTTATTCTTTCTCCCCATTTATAGCCGTGTGTGTGTGTGTGTGTGTGTGTGTGTGTGTGTGGCGTGCGTACGTGCGCGTGTGTGTGCGTGCGTGCGTGTGTGTCTGTTTCAGCACTTAGATTTGATTTTATCAAGATTTTGCGCTATATAAATATTGTAATTATTATTATTATTATTAAGAGTTTAGATTTCCAAGTCATACATAATCATGTTGCAAACAGATAATGTTTTAGTGGTATTTTCTGTCATTCCGCAAACAATCACTGTGGAATAACATAATTACATCACATATATATTTCACTAAAGTAAATGAATAAGATTTTAATTACATTATTGTATTATGTCAATTAGCTAATATGAAAAAGTAGATAATGTTTTATGACTTGGCGATGTGATTGATTGTATCATGTTGCATTGTGTTGTATAGCATTGTCACAACACTTTTCTTTTAAAATTCATGCTGCTGGGGAGAGTACATCCTACAGTGCCGCACTGACCCCACCCCCATCTTCACCCTCACCCTTTCTCCAACCTCTTTTTTATTGACCATATGTATGTACTTGTGCTTGGCCCTTTTCCTGTATTACTTCATTACCAAGGACAGGTGCTTCATTAATGAATGGTTTGGTTTGTGTATGTATGTGTGTTGTGTGTGTATTTTCAGACAATGTGTGATTTTTGTGTGCAGGAGGCAGGTAGGATACAGGTGGAAGGCACACTTTCTGAGGATTACTTCAAAGTTCGAGAGTTGCTGTATGAGCAGTACGCCATTGTGTGAAAGGGGAGAGACCGCAGGCAGCAAACAAAATAACATTAGACATTGAAGACTTTGTTGGGGGAGTCAGCAAGCAACAGTGTCCAGCAGTGTCATAGACCTACAAATTATCATGTTTAAAGAGAAACAAAGTGTTCATTGGAATGAATCTGTAACGCCTGAATGTTGTAGTCATTGAAATAAAATGTTTCATTAGAACTTAATCAGTCTGCTGGTTGTTGTGCTGGAGAGAGTCTGCGACGTTTGAGTGTAGTTGTTGCAAAGTAAATTGTTTGTAGAGACATTTGTTAGTTGGTTGTTGTGTTGAACAGATGTGCAGTCTTCCATACATGATATGACTTTTTTTTAACCCTTTCACTCCCATACACAATCCGTGAACTGCAAAAACTTAACCCTTTGACTCCCTCACCCTATCCATCAGCTTCGTGCAGGAAGCTGGTGGATAGGGTGAGGGAATCAACGGGTTAAGTTTTTGCTTTGCTAGCATGGATAACAATGCGTGATCCTGATGGATAGGGTGCAGGAGTCAAAGGGTTAATAGTGAATATTTCTCAAATGAATTCACACATACAGACACAAGACTTGCATGTAAACCAACACACATACTTGACCACACATGCACGCAAACACACGCACATATGTACATACACACACGCAGGTGCGCGCGCGCGCCACACACACACACACGTGTGCATGCATACATATGCAATTCACCACACTTGCCAGGGCTTATCTTCTACATAAAAAGATATGTTCATGTGTGGTGGTGGTCTTTGATATAATGTCTATTCACTAAAGTGATTTTAGACCAATTTTCATTTTCCCATGACACTGCTATCAGTTCCAGCATCTCCAGTGATACAGATCTCACAGTCACAGTGACGCACAAACAATCATGTGTATGTGTGTGCATGAGTATTGTGTGTGTGCGTGTGTGTGTGTGTGTGTGTGTGTGTGTGTGTGTGTGTGTGTGTGTGTGTGTGCTTCATGAAAACTTCAAGTCATTCAAAAACATTACAGCTGAGACTTGCAAGACTTGACTGCTGCAACTGAAAACAAAGACATTGAAAACTTGCACAGAACAATCCAGCACTAGAAGAGAAATGTAAACACTTAAACTAAGTCAAATACTTGCAGCACATTATCAGCTGTACTCAATAAAGCCACATTGCTTCCTGCCCTCAACTCACAATCCAAAATATTGCTACAAACATGAACAATGGAAGATATGCTCCATCTGATCATACAAACCATCAAATAACACCGCCAGCAGTTCCAGCATCTCCAGTGATACAGATCTTACAGTGACCCCCAAACAATGGCGAATAACCCAACTGATGCAGAAAATGGCCACGGTGAAATTCAAATGATAGGATTCTCAATATATAATGCTCACCAAAAGAAAGCGTTCCCTCACCAACCATTCCCCTTCCTGACACATGCACATACTTGATTCTAGGTGACTCAAATCTCAAGAACATCAGAGGAGATGCCTGGATGTCAAAGGAAAGACTCAAGTAAGAACTTTCCACACAGCAACTATCAGCACTCTCACAAACATGATCAATGAATCAAAAATCTTCCCAAACATGAAAAAGGTTGTCATTCGCATAGGCATGAACGATTGTGCAACAAAACCTCGAATTGTTCAGTCCATCAACACCACCATGCAGCTTACAAGTCAAAATCAAATGATAAAAACAAACACTGGAACAACCACCTCTGAACAATTTTCACAAACTCTCACCTTGGTACAACATGTTCCATCATCCCATGTTTTAGATTTCCGTTCATTTTCCCAATGCACGTATTGCCATAACATCCCATGTTTTACGTTTCCGCTCATTTTCCTAATGCGCATATTGTCCATAACATCCTATGTTTCAGGTTTCCGTTCATTTTCCCAATGCACGCATTGCCATAACATCCCATGTTTTAGGTTTCCGTTCATTTTCCCAATGCGCGTAATGCCATAACATCCCATGTTTTAGGTTTCCGTTCATTTTCCCAATGCACGTATTGCCATAACATCCCATGTTTGAGGTTTCCACTCATTTTCCCAATGCGCGTAATGCCATAACATCCCATGTTTTAGGTTTCCGTTCATTTTCCCAATGCACACATTGCCATAACAGCCATTCTACCCCAAAAACAAAACAAGAAAAACAAACAAATCAAACATAACAGCATCTTGAAGCAAAACTGAACAAGCTCCCAATGTATTCTTCATTTTGGCTCTCACTTTGGCTGGAACTGAAGAATTAGGCAATTAACATCGACAGATACTCATTGATAATGTTCAGCTTTCCAGCAAGGGTCGTTCCCTCTTCGTTGCAGACATCAAGACCTTCCTATCCTCATACAACACCAAATACAGGACCAGCTATGCAAGAGCACTAACACAGGACTCAACTTCATCAACATTTCCAATCAGCATCACATAATGCCAAAAACAAAAACAATGATCACTGACCACCTAAATAAACACAAAATCCTGCTTACATAATGACCCTCTTTGTCAAAGAGTCAAGACTAATAAAACTGCCACAGAACAAACCTCTAAAAAGTAAAAGACATGAGAAAATAAACAGATCCAAAACAATATAAATGAACATTTAAAAACCACTCAAACAAAGTTCTTCCAAGTGAACATTCACTGCCAAACATCATATCTCTGGAATACATTATCCACCAACATCAGGTTATGCACATCACTAAACAGCTTTAAATGAAAACTTCACAAATATTTGCTTGAAATATCGTAAATAATTTTCAAATCAAAATTCCTTTTCTGGATCTACATACGCTGTGCTAATAAAACCTTTAGTCAACCATTTCTATCACACTTTTAGTTTTATGTTATGAACTTTTTATGTGAAAAATACTAAATCTCTCATCTCTTTATTTCATATTGATATAATTTGATAATATTTTTGCATTTCCTGTTTTCATCACAGAGTTGACATGTCATCTTCCGCAGTCCAAACCTCCCTACCTCCATGTTTCTTCTTATTGCTTTTTTTACTTTCTTCTTCTCGTATACTATGTTAGTACCAGTAATTTCTAATATACAATATTATTTGGGGTTGACATTACATCCTTTACATCCTTGCCTTTGTTTCATTCTTTTTTAATGCATTTGATCGATTCACATTTATAATATGGAAATTTATATTTTATTAGAATTCTTTTTATCATTTCTATGTTATGGCATAGTCATTCTTAGTCTATTTTCATCATTGTGTTAGTTAACCTGTCTTTTCCTCTTCTCCCCACCCGCCTCCTTCCTTTGGTTGTTCTTAATACTTCCTTCACTTCCTTCTTTTCCTTTGATTCTATATCTATAATTTACTCTTTTTTTGACAGAATATTAATACAACTACCAGCAATATTGCCTCATTGCCTAATGGCCTCATTATATAGTAGACCAAAAGGCTACAGTCAGATGGAACAATCAGAAATGTGAATTCTTCAACATCCACAGTGAGAGTTGGACAAGGTTGTATCCTGTCACCATATCTGTTTAACATCTACATGGAACAAGTCATGAGAGATGCTGATATAGAAGGCATGGGCATAAAGATGGGAGGAAAAAAATCTTACAAATCTGCGCCATGCTGATGATACTGCTCTGTTAGCAGACAACATTACCAGCATAAAAAGAATTCTATACAGGGTAGATGCAGCAGGCAAAAAGGCTGGCCTAAACTTAAACGCCAATAAAACAAAATGCTACATGTCAAAAGGCAAAGACACTGAAAACAATCATGACATCTTAATTAACAAAATTCCTTCAGAAAATGTTATGGATTTCAAATATCTTGATTCTGTAAAAACTGAAGATGGAACCTGCTTAAAAGACATCAAAATAAGAATTGGAATGGCAAAGCAAAAAATGGTCCAGTTCAACATCTGGAAAGACACAGGCATATCAAATGGTCTGAAAGTTAGACTTTAAAATGTTTGATCCGGCCAGTCTTGATTTATGGCTGCAAATCCCGGACTCTGAAAAAAACTGATTGCAGAAGAATTGAGGCAGCAGGGATGTGGTTTTATCAGAGACTACTATGTGTCAAATGGATAGATAGAAGAATTAATAAAAGTGTCCTGGAAGACCTTGATACCACCAAAAAACTACTAGCAGACATGAACAAGAGAAGACTGAAATACATTGGCCATGTGTCAGGCAGCAAGAATACAGACTTCATGGACACCATCTTTCAAGGGAAAAACAGTGGCAAAAAGGAAGAAAGGCAGACCTCCAATCTCACACATTGAAAACATAACCAACATCAGTGGCCTAAATATTCAAGAATTGATCCACAAAAATCAAGACAGAGAGGCCTGGAGGGAGATCATGGTGTCAAAATGTGCGGTGGCCAACACAACCTGGTGAGGCCGACAGGTGAGACTACCAAATATTGTTATATATTCATTGTTGTTGTTCTAGTGGTTATTTATTTACATTTCTGTCTGTCATGCTTCTGTAAAACATATGAGTCATTGGCGAATATGTAACAGTCAATATATTATCACAGTTAATTTCATAACTTGCCTCACATTTTAATGGATGTTTTATGCACATATTTTGTGAGTAGAGTAGTCAGCATTAGCTATAAAACAGGTTCAGTGGGACCTAATGCTACTATCCTTGAGTAATACAGTAGTCTGAAATCTGTCCTAAAGTCCCCACTTTTTTTTTCTCAAGGCTGTGCCTGCCTCCTCTCCACCGCCAATACCACCCCCACTCCCCCACCCCCCGGCAATCCTACCACAAACACAGCTTGGATACTTGGATATATCAATAAAAGCAAATGCATAGGCCTAATGATTAGAACTTTATGATATACTTACACTGGTAACTGAAGGTTTTTCCCTTCTGACGAACTGAAAAGTGAAATGGACTTCCCCGCATAGCTAAATAAAGTTCTTTGGGTCTCCCTTTATCTATTTTAAGATTGGTGGCCGGATTGTTTTTCCAAGATTGATTGACGTTATATTCCCAAAATATATGTGTCTTTATAGAGGAATATTACACATATTTGTCTTAATAACGGAGCAAGAGACACATTACATACGTTCAAGCAGACTCAACTAGCCAGCCATCCGTGATGTAAACAATCTCCCTTGGAGATTTTTATTTTAGCATGATCATGTCTCAAATGGTCAGCTCGACCATGCAGTTTTCAGTAAGACCTCTTTATTGTCCCAAAGCTGTTCTTTCAGAGCTGCCCAGTCAAGTCTCTGATTGTTTCTTTTCTTAGTTAACCCTTTGACCTTGTCCACCAACATCCCGCATTGCCAACCATGCTAACAAAGCTAAAACTCGACCCTTTGACTCTCACCCTATCCTCCAGCTTCTTGCAGGAAGGTTTTAAAGTTTTTTGCAGCTGGTGGATAGGGTGAGGAAGTCAATGGTTTAATCTCAAACATCTCAAGTGATTTGTCCAGGTTGAGAATGACCAGTACGTGCACCGAACCATATGCAGACAGCGAGAGGTCACACCAAAATTTCCCAGAGAAAGGAAAAAAAATTATTCAGTCATGACTGTTATTTCTGAACAACAAGAAAGGTGTTGGTTAAACTTGTTTTAGAGGCCGTGGTCGTATCTGCAGTGGACATTCATCAGAGTGAGGTAGCCCCCCACTCAGCACTGCATTGGAGTAGGTTGTAAGGTCCAGTCCAAACAGTTAAAATTGCTTTTAGATTTTTTTTGTTCACCTGTTTGTCTGATTTTGGTCTTTTTTTTTTTTAATGTAGATCGTGGCAGATAATGATTGTTAACAAACAGGAAAGCTGGAGAGAAAGAGAACACCAGGTAGACCCGGGAGTGGAGGGTGGGGGGTGGGTGGATACTGGACAGACTTGCAGGGTGACTGAAGACAGGGAGGGTGGGAGATGAACTTGCAGCGACAAGGGATAGATTCGTGTGGAGAGCCACGATCGCCAACGCCATGCAGCAGGGCACGTGATGATCATGATGAACGATTGTTACTGCTCTTGTAGAATTTAAATGTCATCACCACTACCCCATTTCAGTAACTGGCAGTCATTTCTGTTTCATATTGAGAAGCGATTTGTGAGATAACTGACTAATCTGTGGAAGAAGAATTTATGATTTTCCTTGCATGCGCTGAACACTGTAGATGGTATCATTACCATAATTATTATGGCCATATTAAAAATATTAAGACTGTTGATAAATATTAAATTTTGCCTTTTTTCTGCCTAAAGGCTAAAACATCTACATTCCATGGTAGAAAAAAAAGAATAACATACATTACAGAAAATCCCAACAATGCGCAGGGTTCGTTTTGTGGACACACAGGAGTTGTACGTTTCGTTTCTGGTAAAAAGACTATATCTCATTACGCAAAACTAGCTATCATACAGAACGCCATTTTGAGACCTCTGTTATTGAGAAGGAATTGCTGACACTTAATTTGACAAAATGCAGCGCTCCAACAGTGATTTTTCTATTACAACTGGAAGAGATGGATCTCGAACATTTGGTGGTAATGTGTATTTGTTGATTTCGACAAACAATTGAGTATTATTTAGTATTAGGGGCCCTATCATATATTGAAAAACATGATGACCGACCATCCATGCCTGGGATGGTTGAGAGCTGGAGTAGATGAAGAGAAAAAAAAGGCATTGGTGTGCTTGTGCCACTATTCTCGAAAAGAAATTTGTTCCTGTTTTTGTTGTAGAGTAGCGTAAACTATCATTCACTATTTCATATGATGTTGTCATATCAAATATTATAATAATCAGTATTCTACTTCGACATGATACCCAGGTCGGCAGGTGCAGTGGGCGAACCGGTTACTCGCCATTCGGTTCTTCGCCAATCGACGATTCGTTGACTGGGGCATAGGGCAGGCCTGCGTCACAGTATCTGACAGTTTCTTTGTCATTTTTTGATGATAATTTGGGATGTATAGACCTATAGCTAGTATTACTGAAAAGAGACAGAAGGTAGCTGTACGATGTTATAGTTTTTCATTTGGTTGATTGTGACGAATTTCCTTTTTTTTTTTTTTTTTTTTGATTGTGGTGAATGTTCCGGATTTTTTTAGACAGGCATAAAAAAAATTGTAGCCACTTTTACATGGCATGTATAGCAGAAACTGATCAGTTGTCTTCATTAAACTAATTTAAAGTGATATCATTTTTCAAAGACAACTGAGAAGCAAAAATGAATGTCACAGAAAGGCTTTTGTTAACAAGCACACAACAACTGAAATGAATTTAGCAAGCGTGCCTTCATCAGTTGTGTACCACCTGTCATTGATGAGATTCTTCTGTAAATTGATGGAATTCCATAAATTTGGAAGACACAAAATGGTCTCTTGCATCTTGTCAACTATCCATTAGGAAAACTTGGGTGTTGGTGGTGTATGTGATAGGTTCATTTTGCAACACTCATCAAGACATGTTGGATAGGTTCATTTTGCAACACATCAAGCTGTGTTATAAAACATGTTGGATTCTCATTTACTTCAAAACACAGAGAACTGCATTAGCAGGCTTGAGTATGCCCCAGGGCAGTGTGCATAAACCCTAAATGCAGTTAGTGCCTTGAGGCAGGGTGTGTTTGCAGGTATACTTTCAATTGAACGTCATTAAACATCACAAGATGTTTCATATTCTCGTTAAAAAAGAGAAGGATCTTGTAAATTTGATGCTCAACAAATCACCACAGACAGTGGAGTCAAGAACTGCTGAACTTTCCACACCTTTTAGCTTCAAGCACTTTTTCAAGACTTTGAATATCCAGTTTGTTTGTAGGCCTACTTAGTTTGTTTCAGTTTGTCAAGATGGTAGTTCTGCCCTCAGAATGAAGTCCACAGATGCCATGTGATAAGATCTAAATGGTCATGTCATAAGCCCTGTATAGATCTGCACTTAAGCCCTATTCGGTGGTAAAGCCATGGGTGAGGAAAATGAAATACCAGTCCCGAGTGCTGTCTTATCTGCCCGGCAAGCCAGTGATCTCAGAATAAAGAATACATATATATTTCTTTTATGTGGAATGTGACAGAGCAGCTGGGTATGAGTCTGTTTTTATCAACTGATATTATGTTAGAACAAAGAGAGGTAATGTTTACAAACAATGCGAGTTCAGTTTTTCTTTGGCTCGTATCCAGCTAAATTAGTAAATGTGACCTCCCAGCACGAAATCAGTCTTAATTAGCATTTTGGGTATTTTGAGATAAACGTGTCACTGGAAAGTGTACGTTCTGTTGATTATTTTGGTACTTGAATAAAGCTTGTACTCAAAAAAATGTAGACATTATGTATGTTTAAAGTCATTAAGTTGTATGATAGCCATTTTGAGAAAACGGCCTCTAAAAGTTTTTATGTACTCTCCTACACATTTTCCTTAAATTTCTTTAATAGTGGCTTTGACCTGGTTTATTTCTAATTTAGCTGTCATCTGAAAGGTGCACCAAGGAGTTTCTGTCAGTAATATGAGAAAAAAATAGGGCCTACTTTTGGTAAGAAATTGAGTTCTTTCTGCTATGATGAATTCTATTTTTAATTGATTAGTGATATATTTCCAAGAAAAAATTTTCTGTGGGGAAAAGATTATAGTCCACAGAAATCAGTTTTGAGAAAAAGTCGAAACACCCCAGATAGACCCTCAGTCACCTTTTCAGCTCCAAGTGGTGTTCGACTGACTGCAAGTTAAGACTGAATTGGTGGTGGGATGTCACAAATGTTACCTTAGAATGCTGGATTAAGCAAGTGATCAATGTGTGTCTGTCTTAATTCTAATTGATTGGTGTTAAAATTAATCTGAATGGTTCGCAATTTTTCTTGCAGAACATGACGACCGTTGGGTTCAACAAGGCAGAGGCAACAACAGGCGGAGATACAACAAGAACAACTATGTCTATGTGAGAGGTTCATCCCGAGGCCGAGGTCGAGGAAGGGGCAATCAGCATTATTCTTACCGAAACAATGATGGTGCCAACCCAGTGGATGACGAAGGAGATGTCATGATGGGTGGAGAGGCTGAACATGGATCAGCCAGACGATAGTGAGTTGGCAGATGTTTCTGATTTATTGATGTCATTGTGAATGAAAAACGTTAAAAGTGAAGAAGTGAAGCTTTGCAAACACGGACTGATAAAGCACTGTGGTCATAAAACTGGGCCACTGTTAATAGAGGATTTAAAAATGACTCCACACCTGCATCATGATTCATACTGATTGAAATTTGAGAAAAGTGAGTGAATCTCATTGGCTTTCGGTGTTGATCATTTTAAAGAGAAATACATAGATATAATCATATAGGCAGACTGTGAAGTATAGTGTAGTGTATATTCATGGAAAAGTTTATTGATGAATTTTTGGAGAATTGTTTGAAATGTTTGTGGTCATACTGTAAATGTAATGAAATCGGGCAATTTGCTAATATAGTACCCAGGGCTTGTAATTGTCCGCCGTTCGGCGGATTTCCGCTTTTCTGTGAAGCAGTACCGCCGAAAAAAAAATATTTCCGCCGAAATAAAAATCGGGAGTAAAAATTTTCAAAAGCGTTATATCGGCAAATCGCTGCATCCGCAAACCGCTAGGTCTGTAAAGTGGGCAAAAGTCGGTCGCACGGTAGCTTGAGATAGCGTGAATCTACCATCTAAGATGGCGGCCGAAAGAAGAGTAATTCAGCACATGTATGAGTGTATATGACTATCAGTGTGTGTTTGTGTTTCATAGAGTTAAAAATATGGCCTTTTTCTTTTCAGCAGATCTGTAGAATTTAGGTCCCAGAATGCACCAGATTGCACAGATTTTAGTCTACTTTTTCAAATTTTTCCTGGGGAGCATGCCCCGGACCCCCCTAAAAAAAATTTCCTCCTTTTTTTCCTTGGACCATTACAAGCCCTGAGTACCACTAATGTACCCTGCGTAGATGATCTATACAGAATGTCATATACAGAACACATTTTCAGTATGTTCATTTGTGATAAAAATCATATGCAAATATTTCAGCAACCCCTATGGGGCTCGGCCAATGTCTCGTCATGGAAAGCGAGGTAACCAGTACCATTATGTCAAGAACAACCAACGATCCAATCAGTCTTCAGGAAGCGATGGGTCAGCAGCCCGGCGTCTGGGTCTCCCTGTACGGAACAATGGCAAGACATGGTACAAAGTGACGGTAAGTGTCCCACTCTTTCATTACGCTGTTAATTTACAAGCTAGGTAATTTAGGACTTCAGAAGAGAGACAAGTATAGGTCTGTAATGCATTGGTTAAAGTGTGTGCATCTGGAGTTGCTTTTATCACAGTTTTGAAACATTGAACATCACCAAATGAAAATGATTGAAATGCTAATATAAAATCATGAACAAAAGGAAAAAACCTCGAGCAATATAAAATATATGTGACGTAATAACATAAACAATGATGAAATTGTAACAATTATTTACGTACATGTCAAAAAGGTTTTAAACAGTTGATGTATGCCATGAAACATTGGTTTATAATTGTATTCCATGTTAAACTTCCTAAGCAAAGGTTTTACTTGGTATAAAAATGTTCTACTCTGTTGAATCTTATGTCTAACTATTTTTGAAAAATGGATGGATCTGTTTGTATAACATTTGTCAATTTTATGTTTAAAAAATGTGTGATTTTGCCAGCATATCATGAGATCAAATAGTTTATCTGTTTTAACATTTTAATTTATATTTACCCTGCAAAATGAAATACTTCATAATATTTTTACGCTTATGACATTTTCGCGTTTATTGAAGAATTGGTCCACAATTCCAAAAATTGTGAACTGACATAATTATGTAGCTCCATAGCAATAGAATTTCTTGTGCCGTCATAACATTGACCATGAACAAATTGATGTAATGTACCCTTTGCATTTGATACAAAATATGTAGCAGTAATTCTGTGGATAATCTTTGTAACAGTGTAAGTTGTACATCTCTTGATGAATTTTTGCTGACACTTTTTCTCAGGAAGCATCAGCTTTTAATTTCTCTGACCACTTTCAGCAGCAGTTTAGCTTAAAGCTTAAAATGCACAAAAGATCTGCAGTAGTATTTTCCCATTTATGATATTGAGTTTTAAATTGTTTTATCCATGAGGGTTCCAAGACATATGGTACATATCTGCTGTAATACTTTCCCATTTATGATGTTGAGTTTTAAATTTTTTTACCCATGATGATTCTGAGACGTTTGGCACATATTTGGGTAATACTTTCCCAATTATGATGTTTGAGTTCTAAATTTTGTTATCCATGATGGTTCGAAGATATTTAGCACATATCTGCTGTAGTACTTTCCCATCTATCCATGATGATTCTAAGATATTTGGCACATACCTGCTGTAGTACTTTCCCATCTATCCATGATGGTTCGAAGATATTTGGCACATACCTGCTGTAGTACTTTCCCATCTATCCATGATGGTTCGAAGATATTTGGCACATACCTGCTGTAGTACTTTCCCATCTATCCATGATGGTTTGAAGATATTTGGCACATACCTGCTGTAGTACTTTCCCATCTATTCATGATGGTTCTAAGATATTTGGCACATACCTGCTGTAGTACTTTCCCATTTATCCATGATGGTTCTAAGATATTTGGCACATACCTGCTGTAGTACTTTCCCATTTATCCATGATGGTTCTAAGATATTTGGCACATACCTGCTGTAGTACTTTCCCATTTATCCATGATGGTTCTAAGATATTTGGCACATATCTGCTGTAGTACTTTCCCATCTATCCATGATGGTTCAAAGATATTTGGCACATACCTGCTGTAGTACTTTCCCATCTATCCATGATGGTTCTAAGATATTTAGCACATACCTGCTGTAGTACTTTCCCATCTATCCATGATGGTTCTAAGATATTTGGCACATACCTGCTGTAGTACTTTCCCATCTATCCATGATGGTTCAAAGATATTTGGCACATACCTGCTGTAGTACTTTCCCATCTATCCATGATGGTTCAAAGATATTTGGCACATACCTGCTGTAGTACTTTCCCATTTATCCATGATGGTTCAAAGATATTTGGCACATACCTGCTGTAGTACTTTCCCATTATCCATGATGGTTCTAAGATATTTGGCACATACCTGCTGTAGTACTTTCCCATATTATCCATGATGGTTCTAAGATATTTTTGGCACATACCTGCTGTAGTACTTTCCCATCTATCCGTGATGGTTCAAAGATATTTGGCACATACCTGCTGTAGTACTTTCCCATCTATCCGTGATGGTTCTAAGATATTTGGCACATACCTGCTGTAGTACTTTCCCATCTATCCATGATGGTTCGAAGATATTTGGCACATACCTGCTGTAGTACTTTCCATATTATCCTGATGGTTCTAAGATATTTGGCACATACCTGCTGTAGTACTTTCCCATCTATCCATGATGGTTCTAAGATATTTGGCACATACCTGCTGTAGTACTTTCCCATCTACCGTGATGGTTCTAAGATATTTGGCACATACCTGCTGTAGTACTTTCCCATCTATCCGTGATGGTTCTAAGATATTTGGCACATACCTGCTGTAGTACTTTCCCATCTATCCATGATGGTTCTAAGATATTTGGCACATACCTGCTGTAGTACTTTCCCATCTATCCATGATGGTTCTAAGATATTTGGCACATACCTGCTGTAGTACTTTCCCATCTATCCATGATGGTTCAAGATATTTGGCACATACCTGCTGTAGTACTTTCCCATCTATCCATGATGGTTCAAAGATATTTGGCACTATATGCTGTAGTACTTTCCTATCTATCCATGATGGTTCTAAGATATTTGGCACATACTGCTGTCGTACTTTCCCATCTATCCGTGATGGTTCAAGATATTTGGCACATAATGCTGTAGTACTTTCCTATCTATCCGTGATGGTTCTAAGATATTTTGGCACATATATGCTGTAGTACTTTCCATCTATCTATGTCAGATATGCCAACGTGATAGACTTCCATAATAATTTGGCACATACTGCTGTAGTACTTTCCCATCTTATCCATGATGGTTCAATATTGCACATACTGCTGTAGTACTTTCCATTTACAATTTAAGATTGCACATACTGCTGTAGTACTTTCCCATTTATCCATGATGGTTCTAAGATATTTGGCACATATCTGCTGTAGTACTTTCCCATCTATCCATGATGGTTCTAAGATATTTGGCACATACCTGCTGTAGTACTTTCCCATCTATCCATGATGGTTCTAAGATATTTAGCACATACCTGCTGTAGTACTTTCCCATCTATCCATGATGGTTCTAAGATATTTGGCACATACCTGCTGTAGTACTTTCCCATCTATTCGTGATGGTTCTAAGATATTTGGCACATACCTGCTGTAGTACTTTCCCATCTATCCATGATGGTTCGAAGATATTTGGCACATACCTGCTGTAGTACTTTCCCATCTATCCGTGATGGTTCGAAGATATTTGGCACATACCTGCTGTAGTACTTTCCCATCTATCCATGATGGTTCGAAGATATTTGGCACATACCTGCTGTAGTACTTTCCCATCTATCCATGATGGTTCAAAGATATTTGGCACATACCTGCTGTAGTACTTTCCCATCTATCCATGATGGTTCAAAGATATTTGGCACATATCTGCTGTAGTACTTTCCCATTTATCCATGATGGTTCAAAGATATTTGGCACATACCTGCTGTAGTACTTTCCCATTTATCCATGATGGTTCTAAGATATTTGGCACATACCTGCTGTAGTACTTTCCCATAATTTATCCATGATGGTTCTAAGATATTTTTGGCACATACCTGCTGTAGTACTTTCCCATCTATCCGTGATGGTTCAAAGATATTTGGCACATACCTGCTGTAGTACTTTCCCATCTATCCGTGATGGTTCTAAGATATTTGGCACATACCTGCTGTAGTACTTTCCCATCTATCCATGATGGTTCGAAGATATTTGGCACATACCTGCTGTAGTACTTTCCCATAATTTATCCATGATGGTTCTAAGATATTTGGCACATACCTGCTGTAGTACTTTCCCATCTATCCATGATGGTTCTAAGATATTTGGCACATACCTGCTGTAGTACGTTCCCATCTAACCGTGATGGTTCTAAGATATTTGGCACATACCTGCTGTAGTACTTTCCCATCTATCCGTGATGGTTCTAAGATATTTGGCACATACCTGCTGTAGTACTTTCCCATCTATCCATGATGGTTCAAAGATATTTGGCACATACCTGCTGTAGTACTTTCCCATCTATCCATGATGGTTCAAAGATATTTGGCACATACCTGCTGTAGTACTTTCCCATCTATCCATGATGGTTCTAAGATATTTGGCACATATCTGCTGTAGTACTTTCCCATCTATCCATGATGGTTCTAAGATATTTGGCACATACCTGCTGTAGTACTTTCCCATTTATCCATGATGGTTCTAAGATATTTGGCACATACTTGCTGTAGTACTTTCCCATTTATCCATGATGGTTTTAAGATATTTAGCACATACCTGCTGTAGTACTTTCCCATTTATCCATGATGGTTCAAAGAATTTTGAAACATACCTGGTGTAGTACTTTCCCATTTATCCGTGATGGTTCTAAGATATTTGGCACATATCTGCTGTAGTACTTTCCCATTTATCCATGATGGTTCAAAGATATTTGGCACATACCTGCTGTAGTACTTTCCCATTTATCCATGATGGGTCTAAGATATTTGGCACATATCTGCTGTAGTACTTTCCCATTTATCCATGATGGTTCAAAGATATTTGGCACATACCTGCTGTAGTACTTTCCCATCTATCCATGATGGTTCGAAGATATTTAGCACATACCTGCTGTAGTACTTTCCCATTTATCCGTGATGGTTCTAAGATATTTGGCACATATCTGCTGTAGTACTTTCCCATTTATCCATGATGGTTCAAAGATATTTGGCACATACCTGCTGTAGTACTTTCCCATCTATCCATGATGGTTCTAAGATATTTAGCACATACCTGCTGTAGTACTTTCCCATTTATCCATGATGGTTCTAAGATATTTGGCACATATCTGCTGTAGTACTTTCCATTTATCCGTGATGGTTCAAAGATATTTGGCACATACCTGCTGTAGTATTTTCCCATTTATCCATGATGGTTCAAAGATATTTGGCACATACCTGCTGTAGTACTTTCACATTTATGATGTAGAGTTTGAAATGTTGTTGTCCCTGATAGTTCTGAGACATGTTTGAGCAAATGTTTATTCAGTCAACACTTGTCATAAATTAACCATTTGACTGCCTACACTTTTCAAGGTCTGGTGTTTTCTATATGCCGAGGGAAAAAGTTGCATACTACCATGTTCTGTTAATGATAAGCTAAAGTTGATTGGAGCAGACATTATTTAATGATTTCCTACTTTTTGTACTTTCTTTTGCTTTAAACAAAAAAGTACAAGAAAAAAGACATTTGAGCACAAATTTCTCATTTTGGTAAATGAATTTTGCCAGAATTTCTAGTTTGTTTGTTTCATCAGCCTCGGGGCTTGTGGAAAAAAGTCACAGCAGTATGAATTTAAATGATAATGGGAACAGTAAGATTGTATTTCTGAAAATGTGCCCAAAGAAAACAGTGTGTTTGTGTATGTGCATGCTTTTAGTTCATTTGTTCCGTTGTTTGTTTACTTCTTTATTAGTATTACTTATTTCGTTCATTTTTCCATTTACTTCCTTAGTGCTTAATTATTGCATTTATTCTTCCAGATTCCTCACGCCAAGATGGTAGACAAAACTGCCTTGATGACCCAGCTTGGGACACATGTGCCTACGAATTTCCGGCCCATTCAGTTCCAGTATCAGGGAGAAACTGCCATGTTTTACATAGACAACAGAGATGTTGCGGACATCCTGAAGGGTATCAACCGATCTTTTACCCTTCCTAACTCCAGCGTCAAGGTTTGTGCAAGTTGCTTGGTTCTTTGTTTGCAGTATACTTATGTTATAAGAAGTAGCCTGTGGAGATTTTATCGTGGGATGTCTATTAGCTGTGTAGAAACTACTGTTTAACTTTGTAAACACGAAATCTAAAACCGTATCATTTTGTGTATAATTGTGTAATGACACTGGGTAAATTCCCCAGTTGCGTTTTGAAACGGGGTTATAACCCTGATATCTCCATGCGTGAAACCACACGTCCGGAAAGTCCGGAATCCGGATTTCGTATTGGCCGTTTGTCCGGAAATCTGGACATCGGCGTGCGTCGCGGTCGATTTTTCTTTTTGGGGTAGTTTTCGGTTAAGCTGCGTTCTTGAACAACTCGCGCATGCGCCGTCTCAAGTTGTTGCAACTCTTTGTCTTCCGATTTGCACCACTTTCACGATAGCCTACAGCGTGTGTTTATTCATCTTCACGTCGCAACGATCCCGTCGACCTAGATCTAGTCTGAATCAGCTGCACTTCATTCTCTTCTTTGAGCACGATGCCGTTTGTGGCTATAATGAATGAAGACGTGTCGCTGATCGATGCTTCGGTCCCCAACAAATGGTCTTGGCGATGGCTGGACGAAAGAGGTCCGGATAGTGATGGTGTAATGGGCAAGGGCGACACATTTCTGACTTGGTGCCGCAAAACCACAGCTGCTGGCGTTGCCCGGTGCATTGTGCTGGTTTAGTGATTTTTTTTATTATTCTTTATGATTCACAAATTTTCTTTTCATTTTTCTTTTTTTTGGGGGGGGGAGACAGCATAAGTTACTCTGGGACAAAACATTAATCTTATTTCACTTATAAAAACTTGCTGAAAGTACCTCAAAATGGTCTGATTTTAATAACAAAAATGTAAAAATGCTTCAGCTGGACCCCCACCTTTCAGGATTTTCAATTTTCCCAGGTTTCACCCATGTATCTCTGTACGCAGTCGGCTGGGCTCTAAACAAAAATAACAATAAATTCCCCGTCGCCACTGAGGAATGGTCATGAGCCAGAGGCTAGAGGATGGATATGCTGAATAACAAAACTGCTTCTGCTGAAGCCGTCGTGTATGTGGAATTACAGGCATCAGTAGGCTGGTGGGTAGGGTGAGTGAGTAAAAGGGCCAAGTTTTTGCTTTACTAGCGTGATTGAGAATGCAGGATGCTAGTGGACAGGATACAGGAGTCAGAGGGTTAAGTGTCTGTGCAGGAAGCTGGTGGATAAGGTGAGAGAGTGAAAGGGTTAAGTTTTTGCAGTTGGTGAATAGGGTGTGGGAGTGAAAGGGTTAAAAACCAGTGACCACCACCATCGGCCTCAGGGTGGTCTTATGTCCCACAAGTGGTAATACAGGACCAATATGCCTAATCATCCGTTCGCTCAGTGCGAGTCCATCGGTGACACTGATAATTTTAGAGCCACTGTCGCTTGAAAGATGGATAAAAATGTATTTTTGTAGGGCCTGTTTAAATATAACTTATTCCACAACTTGACAGGTAAATAGATAAGACACCCCATTTATGTAACATTTTGAGCCAAGAAATATAGAAGAATGGCTTTTTTGATACAGATTTATTTATTGTAAGGACACACACTACACACACACACACACACACACACACACACACACACACACACACACACACACACACACACACACACACACACACACACACACTACACACACACACTACACACACCACTACACACACACCACACACACACACACACACACACACACACACACACACACACACACACACACACACACACACACACACTACACACACACTACACAACACACACACACACACACACACACACACACACACACACACAACCCCACACACACAACAACACACAGAGTTTTCTGATGTAGTTGTTAGTTTACAGCATCCATTGTCATTCTTTCTGCTTTGATTTAATATTTTGATTTTCATTTGTAAAATATCTAAAGATTATATTTTCTGCAGATTATATTTTTCTGCAGCATATATTTTGTTTTGTTGTTTTTTTTTTTCTTTCTTTCTTTGTTTCATGAATTATATGTCTAAAGTCTGTCAGTGAGAATTATCAATTTTCAACAAACGCAACATCACCATCACCAAGTTGTGACTGTAGAGCAGTTTGAAATAGCAGAAAATTCACAACCAAGAGCAAATTCAGTATTGGCTCTTTATGTTTCTTTTGGTTTGGTTTGGTTTGGTTTGGTTTGGTTTTAGTAACTGCTGAACTTACCATCCTGAGCCTCATTCAGCTTTTACTTATTTTTTGCATGTTTGTGCTGCAAATAATGTGATTTTATTCTCAATATGCGGGCAGTTGGTGGTCCATGTACGCCCCAGCAGTCCTCCCTTCACGGTCATGAACGAGGAGAACAAAGGCAAGCTGACAGTGGTGATGAGTGCTCGCTACGACCCTTCCGTCAAGGTCCTTGACCTGACCTCACTGCATGATGATCAGTCCCTGCAGCAGGAAGGGCTGTTTGTCCCAATGAACAGACCTGTTGTTGCCACCACGGTTGCTAACATCATTCAGAAAAATATTCCTGAGGTGAGTGGTTTTGTTTTGTTTTGTTTTGTTTATTAGCTCTTTCCCCGTGCAAGGCTAGCCCACTAGTCTCACCTCACCTGTCAGCGTCACTGGGTTCAGTGTTGGCTGCTGAACACCTGGACACCACCATCTCCCTCCAGACCACTCTGTCTTGACTTTTGTAGACAATTTCTTGAATATTTAGGCCACTGATTTGGTTATGTTCTCGATGTATGATATTGGAGGTCTGCCTTTCTTCCTTTTTACCACGGTTTTTCCTTGAAAGATGGTTGACATGAGGTCCATGTTCTTGTTGCGTGACATACAGCCAGTGTCTTCTCTTGTTGATGTCTGCTAGTAGTTTTCTGGTGGTATCAAGTTCTTCCAGGACACTTTCATTAGTTCTTCTATCTGTCCATTTGACACGTAGTACTCTTCAATAAAACCACATCTCTGCTGCCTCAGTTTTTCTCATAGTCCAGGCTTTGCAGCCATAAATCATGACTGGCCAGATCAAACATTTTAAAAGTCTAACTTTCAGACCGTTTTGTATGCCTCCTGTCTTTCCAGATGTTGTTGAGTTGGACCATTTTTTGCTTTTCCATTCCAATTCTTATTTTGTTGTCTTTAGAGCAGGTTCCATCATCAGTTTTTACAGAGCCAAGATACTTGAAATCCTTAACATTTTCTAAAGGAACTTTGTTGATTAAGATATGACTGTTTTCAATGTCTTTGCCTTTGATATGTAGCATTTCTTTTCTTGGTATTCAAGTTTAGACCAGCCTTTTTGCCTGCTGCATTTACCTTGTATAGAATTCTTTTTATGCTGGTAATGTCTGCTAACAGCATAGTATCAGCAGCATAGTACAAGTTTGTAAGATTTTTTAGCCCACTAGAGCAGTTAATTAAAATGCACTGTTGAAAGTGTGGAAGTTGTAAGTTCATTCAGTGGGTTGGCCAGCTCCTGTAACAGAACCTTAGAATCAGGATCTAATGTCTGGAGTTCAATCCCAGTCTGCAATATAAAAACTGGCCTGTTTGCTGCCCATCCTATAGTCAGAAAGACTGCTTGATTCTGCTGAGACGGGCTGTTTTGGGCATGTTTCAAAAATGTAACATGCGCACACAAAACAAATGTATGCAAATTTAAGTTGAATTTTGAATGTTTGTCATGTCTGCTTTTAACGGTATCAGTTTTATTTTTATGATGCAACAGCTGTTATTTGATAAATTGTCACACAGACGGGTAGTGTCACCATTGTATGGGTCAGTCGGCATATTTTCGGTGTTGTTGGCAATTTCAATCTTCATTTGCTACTATGTTTCACAGTCATCCGAGTATTTGTCATCCATGTTCAGAAGCTTAGGTTCAGCATCAGATCCATCCTAAATCACAGGGTCGGTCATCTCTTGTAAAGTGTAAATCCTGTGTGCCACCATTTCGTGTGAGTGAGGTTGAATCGTAAGGTATAGTGTATGATCTAAAGGAAATAACTGCTTCCCTTGGATTGTCATCCACCTGTTGAATGAAAAAAGAGTCTTAACCCTTTGCCATTTGCAGATTCTGCTCAGAAACTCTTCCTAGTATTCGGAGATTTTCCAAAGTGTGTGAATGAAAAGGTCAGACGCTGACTGATATCTTGTAAATAAGGCGATGTGTGGTACCAAACTCAGCATCATTCTTTCATTGGTTTATCCTGACTTTCACGGGAAACTTCATTCATGAGGTGTGTGTAACCCCTAGTGCTTAGAGTGTGATGGAAATTCCCCTCCAGGCCTAAGTAACAGGGGCGGGCTGCGGTGGGTGTAAATAAAAAGTGGGGTTTCCCGGTCGGCGGGCTGCAGCAAGATAAAATGGGAAAGGGTTAAATAAGTTGGGTTTTTTTTTTATATTCAATGACTTCTGTGTGTGTATGTGTGTGTAAATAAGTTGGGGTTTTCTTTATATTCAATGACTTCTGTGCTTGTATGTGTGTGGGGGGGGGGGGCGCACACATGCACATGACCCCAAAAATTTGTGTGTGTGTGTGTGCGCGCACATGACCAAAAAAATATGTTTTCTACCTGGATGTTTGCATCTTCTTAAATAGTAAACAGAAAGCGCTGAAAACATACATACGAATGTTGTGCATTTCACGCAGTTGGTGGGATTGAACCTGAGCAAGAACCGCATACTGTCACTGAGCACGTTGCAAGACATGCCTGGCAAAGCCATCAACGTGACCTCCCTCAACCTGAGCCACAACCAGCTGAGCCGTGTGGAAGAGCTGGACAAGATAAAAGGCTGGAAGCTTACGGAGCTGATTCTGGATGGTAACCCCCTGTGTGACAAGTTCTCTTCCAAGACTGACTATGTCAGGTATGGTTTTCCTGTCACTTAGGGTGTAAATGGGGGTGGTCCTTAGCTGTTGACTTGTTGAAGAGTGTTCAACTTATCTAATACGGAATTGAACTCTTCTGTTGCTGCGTTCGGGGATGATAGTGGGAGGAGAGCGGAGGAGCACTCCGGGCATGTATAGAAATGTGGGCGCTGGAAAAAATATGAGAGATTGAGGAAATTAGAATTGAAGGAGCACTCAGTTTATGAAGAACGCAAAAAAATATATTGAGAGACTTAAGAGCAACAAAGCATATTTAATGTTAACATCATGTTTGTGATGTCTGTTAGCTTGTCTTTGGTTAGCATGTTTCTTAAATCAGCTGCCTAGTCTGACACTTGACTCAATGTTATACTCTCGGTCAGTGTTCAATGTTTGATCAGATTGTGTTTGTGTGAGAAGAGATTAAAAGAGACTTTTGTGGATCATATGATTTTCTTACAAAACATTTTCTTTTTAAGTCTTTTACTTCCGTTATTTTTGAACTTTCAAAGAACAGGCTCTTTCAAAACGCTTTGTTTGATTAATGAACTGTCCAAAATATGCGCATGTATTTTGCTTGTATCGTCTTTCAGTACCAAAACTGATGTTGACTAAAAAAAAAAAATTCTACTAGTAATACATTAATATGTTTACTTGAGCTAACACTTTATATGGTGATAGGATGGTTACCCATACATAAAACTCGAGCCATAGAAAACACTGTTTTTAGCTTCTGTGTATTCATATTGATACAATTAATTTTTTGGGTATTGTTGGCGTTGTAAATCATCGGTACATTCACTGTAGTATAATTAACTTCTGTGAGGTCTTCTAGATGCATATTATTTGAAGGTAAGCATCTTCAGTGGTGCAGTAGCCTTGAATTTGGCATGGTTGGCAGTGATCAGTAATTAGTACTCCCACTGGTAGTATTTAAAAAAAAAAAATGAGAAAAAGAAGAAACATGTCTTGTAGTAAAGGACCAGAAGAAAGAAGTCGGTCCCAAACGACTAAAACTACCATCTCAAGCAGGTCTACCTGCTGCAGATTGCACTGAGCTGAGCAAGTCATAAGTAATGACATGTACGAATAAGGAACATATTCATGGTTTACAATTTTCACAGAGATTTTGATTAAAGATATAATTATATTTTGGGGGATTTGTATTTGTATGTGGGATTATGCTTATGTTCTAAGAGAAGAAAGTATTTGTGGTAGTGATACATTTAGTAGATGTACAAGAAAGACTTCTTGTATTTGTCTCGCATCATTGTCTTAGTTACATGATAGAACAATTGGGAGTTCTATCAGTGTGTATGTGTTCAGTCTAACCTTTGTTGTTTGTGAGATGCAGGGTGACGTTTGAGTGGATGGAAGGAGTGGAGGAGACAACTGATTTGCTGTCATTTGACAACCTGCTCCACTGAATTGCTACATTATTTGTCTCTAATTCATTAGACATTGTGTTTTTGTAAATTTCACAGTGTGTTTTAGAAATTTCGAAGTGCGTTTTTCCCGCCGTGTTGGTTCCAATAAATACAACCATGCCCTTGTTCCATACACCAGTTCTTTTTTTATTTTTCCAAATTCACATGGCTATCACACTTTGACTGTGATTAAGTTTGTCAATCAAATTTTAGTCATTCCACTTTGGAGAGTGGCAAAATGAAATGTTAATTTTTTCCCACTGCATAGACTGGATATTTCTTCTTTACGGTGGTTCTGCCTTGTGGAAGGTTGGTGTTTGGGCATGTTCCATTGTGAACTGCTGTTTGGGTATGTTCCATTGTGAACTGCTGTTTGGGCATGTTCCATTGTGAACTGCTATTTGGGTATGTTCCATTATGAAGTGCTGTTTGGGCATGTTCCATTGCGAACTGCTGTTTGGGCAATTTCCATTGTGAACTGCTGTTTGGTTTTGTTCCATTGTGAACTGCTGTTTGGGCATGTTCCATTTATAAACTGCTGTTTGGGCATGTTCCATTGTGAACTGCTGTCTGGGCATGTTCCATTGTGAGCTGCTGTTTTGGCATGTTCCGTTGTGAACTGTCTGTGCAACAAGTAATCCTGTCTTTGTATGTGATCCAACTCTGTCATCATTTGCCTCTGTCACTACATGGCAGACTCCTTAAGGAACCTCTTCAGAGACTGCTGATGCAGTTTTCCAGTTTTTACAAGAGATCAATAGATTTTTACTGATGTGATTTTACGTTTGAGTATGTTTTTCTTTGATTGCATTTTAAGACTTGCAAGGTTGACAGTGAGCATGGTTTTTAACTGTTGTCTTTTATCTTAACTTGGTTGTCGTTTTTGACGTGATGTTAACCCTGATATGGTGCTAGTAGGGGGCTGGGCTATTAGCAGTATGAACCTGAACCTGTTGTTTTTCAAGATGGTAAATGCTGATACTTGCTTTTCAAAAGATTGGGGGTTTGTTGTACATTAAAAAAAATAGAAAGAAAAAAATTGTAGAAAATTTTGGTTTACATGAGTGCTTTTGTTGAGCTTCTTCATGCAGCTGATTTGTACAAGTTTAAATGCCTTACCTGATTATATTGACAGAATTGTTGAAACGTTATCACTCATGGCATGACTATTGCACAAATAACATTGACAAACTGACATTACTAATATTTATATAAGACAGCTGAATTGGTTTTACAAACTGTACCGTGTCTCACAAGCACAGTGCAGATACGTAAGGTGGTTTGTGAGACACAGTATGTTTAGTAAAAGCAATTTTCTTGGAAAGTTTTTCATTTTGTAAGAAATACAGAAAAAAACAGGGTCACCATCAGGTAAGTCAGACAAAGGATTCTAAGTAATTTTTCTTTCCTTTTTTTTTTTTCTTTTAATTTCAGCTTAGAATTTTGTTTGAATCTACAGGGTGTTGTTTTTTTTTTTTTCTTTTCTTTTTTTTTTTCCTTTTTTTTTTTTTTTTATACATATTTGACTTGACTTCACTTTATTACTGATAGTGAAAGTCTGTCTTTAGTGTCCAGACCATCATCCATCTGAAGTGTTGTGATGATGGAGAGGAAATCCTTGTCAGTCAAAAGATTGAACCTGGGATTTCTGGTGGTGGTGGTGTGTGTGCGTGTGTTTCCTAATGTTTCAAGAAAAGCAGATTGTAAAAATAGTGAGTGTGAAGTAGTATCATTGGATAGAGATTAGTTGGGGTGGAATGGGACATAATGACATTCTGTCGTAAATGTGCTTATGTTTTGGTGAAGTTTAGGCTGCTTTTCAAAGGACTTATGAAGAAATGCCCTTGAGTTTACATTGACTTTGAATTGTCATAGGATTAATAACAAATATGCTCTGAGTGGAAGAAACAAAAACGGTGCAGGTGGCAGTGCATTGCATATGGTGTGTTTGAACCCTTTCCCTACAGTTGGTAACATCCCAGTAAGGACACTCACACCTGTCTGTGTTGTCTGGCAGAAGTGACCAAATGTACATACACAGCCTATTAGAGACATTCTGTCACTATCACTGTATACCAAGTGGGCATCTGTCCTGTGGGCATGGAATGGACACTTTGTGATCCTCTAATGCCCTGATGTCTGGGCTTGTGTCAGCAGACTGGTCAGAAAAGAAAAAAAGAAAAAAAAAATAGCCACACACAGCTTGTGGTGAGTGTCGGAGCTTACTGATGTTTTACTAAACTAAGAATGCACTGCCTTTACTTTTGTTTCAGTCGATGAGGGGTGGTTTTTTTTTCAGTTTATCAGGGGGTTTTTTTCCCCCTATTGGGGGGTGGGGATGGGAGGGGGATGTATCTGGAGGTAAATCAATAAATCCTTCTGCTTAGGAAGGAAAAATATTGATGGGACTTTTCCCTGTCACCTTTCTTTTAAAATAAAACAAAACATGATGATTGTAGCCACTTTGTTAAAGTGAAGAGAACGGAGGATACTACAGCACATAGTGAGTGAGTGCAACAGATTTGATGGGGGATATTAATGGTTAAAAGCAGCTGAATACATAGTGACAGGGTACAAATAATGTTAATGGTAGTGAGTACTACCAAATCAAGTTTGTTGGATATTAGGAGCAGCACTATGCGTTATGATGGTTAGGTATGAGTTGCTACAAGCACAACGCATTTTGACGGAATGCCACCAGTCTAGGCATAAATCACATTTGACGCTTTAAAGCGGGATATGAACTGTTTAGGCATAGCGTATGCACAGCACACTGTGAAGGAGTACAGGCTTTGAAATATGTTACAACATTTAAATACAAATTATGTACAGTGCACTGTGACGGGATGCAAATAGTTGAGTATTAATTAAAACAAGCACAACGCATTGCGACGGGGTGCAACTAGTTTACAAATAGGTATAATGCTTAAGCATAAAATACTACACTGCATTGTAATGGAATAGTTTTGGTATGAATTACAAGCAGCACAATGCATTGCGACGGGGTGCAACCAGCTTAGGAATAGGTATAACGCTTTAAGCATACAATATGTTCATTGCATTGTAATGGAATTGTCTCGGTATGAATTACAAGCAGCACAACGCATTGCGACAGGGTGTAGGAAGTTTAGGGAAAAGTTTAAAGGCTCAAGTTTTGTACTGTGCCTTGGGTAGTTGTGGTATGTACTATATAACTAGCAGCACAACGCATTGCGACAGGGTGCTGGCAATGTAGCAGTTAGTTACAACGCTTAAGTTACGTACAGTGCATTGTAATTGGATAGTTATGATATGAATTACATACAAGCAGCACAACGCATTGCGACGGGGTGCAACCAGTTTAGGAACAAATGACAATTTTGTACAGTGCATTGTAATGGAATGCAAATAGTTCAGGTGTAAAATACAAGCATAACACATTACATCAGGATGCAATTAATTTAGGAATAAGCTGTAACACTTAATTGATTTAAGCATAATGAACATAAGCATAATGAACATACAGTGCATTGTAATTGCATGTAAACTGTTGGTATGAATTGCAACAAGCACAACGCATTGTGACGGGGTGCATTCAATTTTTGGAGTACTGAAACTCGTAAGGAAGGGATTGTGGGTGTGCAATGCACTAAGGTTCATGGTCTGTTGTTCTTCAGCCTCCAAGACAAATGATAGTACAATGCAGTGTGACAGCGTTTTGTCTGTCTTGGATTTTGATGGAGTAGGGTCCCACAAAAAGAAAAAAAAGAAAAAGAGAGAAAGAAAAAGAAGAAAAAAAGAAAGCATCCGATAGTGATGCAGAAATGCTTTACAAGAACAGTTGTTTTTGTTTTCTTTTTTGTGTGTGCATTCGTTGTCTTGTTTTGTTTTGTTTTTCTCTTGTTTTTGTTGTGTTTTGTTTTTTTGCCCTAATTTTGAGTGTGGTGTGTTTTGATCTTTGTCAAAATGTGCATTTATATGACAGGAAGAACCACTTTGTATTTATCATGTGTACGGGACCCACTCGTGTTTGTTAGAGATTCTGGTGAAAGTGTGAGGTATTATGCCAAAACACTGAAGGACTGGAATATATTTCGGGTTGATTTTGGTGAAAGTGTAACGCATTGTGTCGGAACACTCAAGGACCAAAATTTTGTTGTCATCTTGGACATTCCGGTGGAAAGTGTAATGCATTATGTCGGGACACTGAGGGACCGGAATTTGACACTCCCGGCTGATTCTGATGAAAGTGTAACGCATTGCGTCGGGACACTGAAGACTCAGAACATGTGTATGTATGTGTAACTTCAGGACTTGTCAGCATTTTTCAGCCTTGGATGTTTTTTGTTGTTCTGTTTTTTTGTTTTTTTTAACATGTTCATTTCTTTCCCATTTCATTGAAAGGTTTGATTTCAGTCGGTATTTATTGTCAGCAGGAATCCTTAGAAAACAAATGTTGAAATTCATATCAGAAATGGATCTGATAATACAATAGTATTATATGCTGCCTCGCCTTTCATTGCCAGTTGTGGGCTCTTTATCTAAAATGTTAGTTGTGGTACAATTTGTTCTCTTTTACACAAAATTCAAGCTACCCTTGTCCTTTTTTAGAACATGAAATAGTCTCTTTCTTCTCTTAAAAAAAAAAAAAAATACTGTTTGCTTGCCACAAGGCAGAGGTATACTTTTCAAAGCTGTCTCAAAGTTTGGTGAATCAAAACAAATAAAAGTGATTGCAATGGAGGCAGGATCTGAATCTGTTCTGTCCATCTTATTTCCCAAGGTTTGTTCTTGACCTCTTTATGTTTAGCCATGGTTTCTTGCTTTCATGAATGTTGATGATCAGAACGTTGTGGTGAATATGTATACAGCAGATTGACATTGTGCTGGAGTACTAAAAAAATGTGCTGATAAAAAAAAAAAAAAAAAAAACAGCACAGCTAGGAAACAGTTGTTTTTCTTTATGGTTTCATTTCAGTGTCTTCACTGTCTTTCCTCATGTCTTGTTTGTTTGTGTGTGTAGTCTTTGAGTAGTTGAACAAAAGAACAACAGACCTTTTTTTTTTTTTTTTTTTTTTTTTTTTTTTTGTTTTACTCTTAGTCAACTCTATTTCCACTCAAAGCAGCACTCTCCACCACAGGAGTGTCCAGCATAAATTATTTGTAGTTGGAATGCAAAATTTTTAACAATAGCTGGATAGTTTTTGGTATGGTTTTGTTTTTATTGGTGTAAATTTCTATTGTAATTTTTATTTGTGTGCAGCATGATATCTTTGCTGATATGGGTGCGAGTGTGATGCTCTTGATGATTGTGTTAGTGTCAGTGTGTATGTTAGTGTGATACACTTGATGATTATGTGAGTGTGGGTGCTGATGTGATATCCTTGGTGATTGTGTGAATGTCAGTGTTGGTGCAAGTGATACTGGTGGTGATTGTGTGAGTGTCGATGTGAGTGCTAGTGCGACACACCTGGTGGTTGTGTTAGTGTCAGTGCTAATGGGATATGCTTGGTGACTGTGTGAGTGTAGGTGCTAGTGTGATTCTTTTGGTGACTGTGAATGTCAGAGAGGGTGCAAGTCAGACTCTGTGCTGAGATAAAACTGTTGGTTATGTATGTATACCTGTGCATACAACTTGACAGGGACAGAATTGTAGAAAAGTCTTGAAGTTTGTTGCAGTAGTCATCCGTGAGTGATACGTTTATATAAATACAGACACCAGCAGATAACAAAAAATTTTTTTTTTCCTTGATCCAAATAAATTGTATTATACAATGTCAGTGAAGTAAGTTTTCCATAGCCTGTGTTTTAGATAATACAATTTCTTGGTGTAGTGAGGTGTAACAGTTTGCAACAGTTACGTTAGATTTATGAGGGAACTTCATTGCTTTACCTTTATCTGTGGGCGAAGTTTAAATCATTGCGCTGTATTTATTGTACCCTGGAATCAGTGTATAGAATTGCAATGTTCTTCAAAATCATGATATATTCTTTGCAGTGTTCCTGAAAATCATGATATATTCTTCAACAGGGCTTCTTTTTCAGAATTGTTCATCGCAGTTTTGTTTTTCTTCTTTTTTTTTTGGTAGATTGATATCTTCTGTGTTTAGAGTTGATTGCACTTAATCAAAAGATGTGCTTTTTCTGTTACTTTCGGCACATGTAGTTCACATGTCAAGATGTTTGTTTCTCTTAATCTTTGCTCACAAATGTTGTTTCCCATGTGGGGACTTGTTGATATTTACACATTAAATGCATGTCTGGTAAAGGGGTGGGTATATCTGTCTGGTGTGTCATCTTGGCACTATGTGCGCAGTGATTCCTCCTCTGCATGAAACAAGTCTTATCAGCGTTTGTTACTCATTATTACATAGGCGTCCAAATAAACATGCTGACTTTCTGGTCTGCCCTGGCTCTCCACAGTTACTGACATACTTCTTCTTTTTGATCGACTGGTACTGCTTCTCATTCCTGGGACGGTACTTGTAATCTCGTTTCTGTGGGAGAAAAAGACATTTTCATTTCTCTCCAATTTTGCAAAAACATTGTATTAATTTCGTGTACAAATACAAGAACATGAGTTGTTGATCAAGTTGGCATGGTTGTAATTAAGAATCATGAAACTTCAGAAACTCGGCCCCCTTCTCAAAACAAGAGTAGATCTCTTTGTCGTTTTTTGTTTAACTATCAATATAAACATGTCATTTTGAGTTGATTAGATTGTGAAACAACAAAGGAAAATGGATTGATCTTGTGAATCTGCCCCTAAGAAGACACAAAATCACCTTATAAAGCTTGTATGAATTATATTGAACAGCATCTTAACACTTCTACCACTTTTGGCAACTCAAATCGACCATCAGGGTTCAATTTGTAAGTGACTTCAGTTGACATACTGGCTAAAAACTAGGTGACTGTAATCGACCAGAATGATGGAACTTTTCACGTTCCCTGTACTGCATGAGGCATGAGCAAGATTGTTGGTAAGATTCCAGAGAGATCTGTGTAGATACCCAGAAGCCATCCAGTGTTCCGCCTGTATATGTAGCAGCACAGTAGCTGACCAAGACCAGTGAAAAATGCTGCTGTAGTCTGGCTGGAGGAGTTGTAGTGAAAGGGTTAAAATGGTGTTAATGATTAGAAGAAAAAAAGAAGAAGAATTTTAAAAATTTGTTAAAAAGTTGTTGATAAACTTGTCTTGCTGTCGTACTAACATGTATGTGAGTAATACTTTCAAGATCTGTGTGCTACAAGAATTAAGTCCATGTTCATCAATGAATGTATAAAGAGTTGCATTTTTTTCCCTCTGAAAGTAGGGGGTTTTTTTCCAAGAAATTAATGATGATACTCTAAGAAAAGTAGCAAGTTGTGTTGCTCTTATAATGACGCTTTGTGCTATGTTCTCGTGTCTATGTACACGGTGTTGCAGTGCTATCAGAAAGCGCTTCCCCAAGGTCATCAAGCTGGTAAGTCGGCCTTTTGCTTCTTGGTCAGTCTGCACAATAACTACAAGATAACATAGTGAATGTATGCCTGTTTTCTGCATAACCGTGTTTACATGAATGCATATGACTTGTTTCCTGATGATAGTTTACTCATATGATATATGAATGTTATTTCATTTTACCAGTTCCAAGAGATCCACAGGACTAAATTTCTCCGGGGGGGGGGGGGGGGGGGGGGGGGGCCTCTTTCAATATGAAAAGTATTCCCATCTTCTGGAAATTCTGTGCTAGAAGTTTCCTCTTTTCTGTCACTCTTTGTTTCTTTCTTCCTCCTTTGCTTTCTGTCATTTCTTCCTATCCTTTTCTGCCTTGCTGATGCATTCACCTGTATGTGTTAGATAAAGTCTTAAGTACTTTCTCTTAGGATTGATAATTGGGTACACATATTAAGTGTATTTTTGGCTCTGGGGAAGTGAGATTTTTGAGTAGCTTGGGCCCGTTTTTATATATATTTTGGTGTCCTTAGTTATGTTTGAGTTTGTGTTCAGGTGTGTTTTTTGGATTCCCTGTGCAATAGATTGGATGGAATGGTCATCACCAGAGGCGTCTCCATGGATTGTGTGGACAAATGCATTGATATGTTACTTAATTTCCTTTTTTTTTTTCCCTGTTGAAGTTTCTGAAATTATGCTCTTCTTGTTTGATTAGTTTGTTCAGTTTCTTTAAGCGGAATGTAGCCACATAAGTGTTGTATTACTTACAGGATGGAAATGACCTGCCTCCTCCCATCACCTTTGATGTGAGTACCAGTGTGGTCCCAGGCTCCCAGGGGTCATACTTTGTGAACAGTGAGGTCCAGGAACTGGTGGTGCGCTTCCTGAAGGAATTCTACACCATCTACGACTCCGACAACCGTCAGCCCTTGGCTGATGCCTACCATGAGAACGCTCTCTTCTCTCTGACGGTGGCCAACAATCCCAGCACCGAATACAAGCAGCCTTTCCTTGGGGATTACTTCTCCGAGAGCAGGAACATTATCAGGATAAAAGGGGATGATCGCAGCAAAGGTAGTGATGTTTGTGAATATCTCTCTTTCTCTGTCTTCTTATAACACAGTGTTACAGATTTTCTACTGCATTCAGTTTATGTTGCAATTTTACATTATCAGAGGTGGAAATTGTTAACTTTTTGGTGAAAAATTTGCTGGAAAAAGATGTTCAGCTGAGTACACTGCTATGGGTTTGTGTTGGCAGCATTATCCTCAAACCCAGGAGTAAATTTATGTATTGTTACAGAAATCGGTTTTGGCTTTTTTTCTGCCCAATCAATGATGATTTAGTTATTGTATATCTGTAATAATTATCCTTAATAATGTAATATTCTACACATCTTCTGGAATTATTTTGGATCATCATATCATTTGCAGATAAAGTATGTGGAACTAGTCCAATGGCTTTATTTTGGATCATCATATTATTTGCGGATAAAGTATGTTGAACTAGATGGCTTTATTTTGGATCATCATGTCATCATTTGCAGATAAAGTTTGTGGAGCCAGTCTGATGGCTTTGAGAGAGAGAGAACTCACTGGTTTGTTTATGTATATGTTCACAGCTCGTACAATAGACAAGATGCTGAAGAAGAGCCGTACTCAAGTGGTGTCTTCCCTCAGTTCTCTACCCAAAACAACCCACGACGCCAACTCTTTTGTCGTCGATGTCAGCTTGGTCACGGTCAGTAGCTTTTTGTGTCGTTACTTTTGTGTTCTGTTGATTCACAGTTATGAGATTTATTTTATTTGCTTTTGTTGGATAGTAGTGTTAGTCTTTCTTGTACTAAACTATGGACATCAGTTGCTTAAATACATATTTTTTTCTTATGGGTGCTGTTTTGTTGTTGTTTATATACATGTGTGTTTTGTTATGGTTGCTGTTTTGTTGTTGTTTTTATGTATACTTTTTCTTATGGCTGCTGTTTTGTTGTTTTTGTTTGTGTGTTTGTTGGGGGTTTTTTTTTGTATATTATATAAAAAAAATTTATGTCATCAGTGTCTGTCTACTTCATACTACCTTAGTGAAAGTATACTGTAAAAGCGGCTGCCATTGTGCATGTACAGTAGTTTCTTCCAAAATCAAACTTTTTAAAAAGTGTACAAGGAACGTGTTCATTTAAGATGTTTTCTTCAGACATTGACTTTTTTTTGCCCAGTGTGAACATCGTGTCTGATATTTTCTGTACATGACATCGTGTCTGATATTTTCTGTACATGGGTTGTTGGGGTTTTTTTTTGTTTTGGTGTGTGTGTGTACATAGACTCTGTTAGGGAGAGGGAGGGGTGCAGGGAGGGAACTAAGGGCATAAACAGGAAGCTTGATAGCAGTAGGAAGTTGATGTGTTTAATGCAGCAATTTTTGTTCCTGTTTTCAGAGTACCCTCCTCACTTTTGTGGTGAATGGCCTGTTCAAAGAATGTGAGTATGTTTGGGTGGTGGTGGTTTTTGTTGTTTGTTGATGTTTTGTTTGTTGTTGTTTTGGTTTTGACCACCTTGTTGATTAGAGCAATGGCCGTCCATTTTGGACTTAACTGAGTCGTTTCATATTTAGTGTTTATGTGATACTTTAACCTCTGACATCTGCAGTCTGTTTTATCATTTTGTTGTTGTTGTTGTCAAATGGAGGGCATATTGACATTATTAGAAGGCTTAAGTTTTTTATTCTCTTGTGTAATTATAATAATTGTTAGGTTTGATGTGGTCTGTCCATTGATCTATAAAAAACACGTTTTTCTCATTGTCAGTCGTCTGTTGTGAATATTGTTCAATTTGATGTGGTTTGTATTGTTTGATCATGTACTTTTGTCTGTGCTTATGCTTGCATGATCTTTTTTATGGTTTTTACATGATTTGTTTGCCTGTCATACACACAGCTGACAACAAGGCAGACAAGCCCCCTATACGAGCCTTCAGCCGCTGCTTCATCGCAGTGCCAGCTAATGGTGGTGTTTTGATCAGCAACGACACTCTCACCATCACCAACGCCACATCAGAACAGCAACAGGCAGCCTTCAAGAGCACAGGGCCCACCCCTTCCTCCAGCCCTGTGTCTTCCAACCCACCAGCGTTGTCTTCCCCTGCCCCCGCCGCCAGTGCCACATCTTCTCGGCGGGTTGTGTCGTCACCTCAGCAGCAGTTGGAGAGTTTGCTCCAGAACGCCACAGATGGTGTAGCTTTCAGTCAGCAGTCCCATGAACTACATCTTCCCTACAGGTCAGCCTTGCCGCATTGTAATCTTTGATTTTTGTTCTGTCTTGTCAGTTAGCTGGTTCTTCTCTTTACTGTTTTGTCTGTTGACTATGTCTTTTCTTCTCTGCCTTGTCAGTTTGCTGGTGTCTTGTCTTTACTGTTTTGTCTGTTGACTATTTCTTTTTTTCTCTCCTGTCATTGTGGTGTCTTGTCTTATGTTTTGTCTGTGATATTGTCTTTTCTTCTCTGCTTGTCAGTTGCTGGTGTCTTGTCTTTATGTTTTGTCTGTTGACTATTGTCTTTTCTTCTCTGCCTTGTCAGTTTGCTGGTGTCTTGTCTTCTCTGTGTTTCATACTAAAACATTCATCTCTTTTCCTGTAAATTCTAACTGCATGAATATGTTAAATTAAGTTTTTTTTTGCATATTGTTCATCCCCATCACCCGGAGCCTATCTTTCATTTGTCCTCTGTGTGTGTTTGTGTGTGCGCATCCATGTGTATGTGTGTTGGATCCGTGTGTGGTGTGTGTGTTCATATATGTGGTGTGTGTGTGCATGCGTGTTTGTGTGTTGTTTGGTTTTCTTTTTGTTTGTTTGTTTTTTAAAAAGAGTTCTTGTAAATGTATGTAAGCAAATGAATGTTATTTTTTGGGGGGTGAATTAGTGTAAATGTATGTAAACGATTGAACATGCGTGATTGATACTAGTGTCATCCTGTCACCCAGAGTCACTTTTTCGTTTGTCCCTTTTTTGTTGTTTTCTCCATTTTGTTTTTTATATGAAGTAGGTAGAAAAGTATGTAAAGAAATGAGTATATTTGTAAGCTTTAGTATTTGCAATCAGTGTCTGCAAAGATTAACTCTTTCACTCCCTCACCCTATCTGCCACCATTCCACATTGTCGATCATGAAGCTTAGGAAGCTGGTGGATAGGGTGAGAGAGTGGAAGGGTTGAAGTTTTTGCAGCTGGTGGATAGGATGTAGGAGTGAAAGGGTTAAGAGAATGAAAATGTTGTTGTACTTAAGTAACACATCTTCTTTGCTAATTTAAGTGTGAAACCAAGAACCTGGATAAGTTTCTGTGGTTCTCTTTGCTTGGTTGGTTGGTTGGTTGATTTTTGAATCATCTGTTGTGTGTTGAAGGCTCACTGTGGTTTAGTTCCAGTGTGACTTCCTTGTACGTTCTTGGTTAAGTCATTATGAAATATATAAATGTACTTTATGTTAGTACAGTCTTGATAAAAAAAAAAAGTTGATTATCTCATTATGAAATATGTAGTGTACTTCATGTTAATTCATTTGACATGGACCACATGTATTTCCTTAGTTATATGCTAGTTATATTCTTCCTTGATCTATCTTGAAAATGAACCTCACCACTTCATTTTGTTTTGTTTTGTGTGTGTTGTTTAAATTTTTGTTTCAAAATGGGTGTGTACCACATAGGACATGACAGTGAATGCATGTTGTGATTTGCAGGTGTCTTGAAGATAACGGCTGGGACTTTGACAAAGCTGCCCAGATCTTCATGAACCTGCACACAGAAAGCAAGATCCCACCGGAAGCCTTTGTGAAGTGAACCAGTTGGTTTACCCTGTTCCGGCCGTCTCCACAATGGGAAACATCAAGACACACGTCGTGAGCGTCTGGTGGACTCACAGTGTAATAGCACGCTATTCTTTGATACATTATCTGCCATTCGGTGTGCTTGTGATATGAACAGACAAGACAGTATGGTTTGTGCTCAGTTTTTGTGAGGCTGAATTCATCCAGAGACTGTTCATACATCGGCACAACAACTACTGTAAAATGACTCAAATATTGGACGTGCTTGCATTCTTCAGAAGTTATCAGTAATGGCAAATCAGACGCTGTCCAAAGATGATAATTTCATTATTGTGATGTGATGTTGTGTGTAAAGAATTTGCTTTTTGAAAACAGATGTTCATGAGTTTGTGGTACAAGGTGTATCGGATGTGTGTTGACTTTTTTGTTTGTTTGTTACTGTTGTTGTTACTGCATGTTTTAAGGGGTTGGTTTGGGGGGGGGGGGGGGGGGGGGAGTAGGGGGGAGACAGGTTAGTGTGATCAACACAAGGTTGTATGTCTAAACCACAAATATCGACTATGTCAGAAACAATTTGTTTAGTAGTGTTTTGATGGGTTTTAGTCAAAATTTGAGTACAGTGGTTGGCCAGAGAGCTGACTGAGGATGAGTGATTTTTCAGTATCACAGAATGATTATTTTCAAGGTCACAAAATGTGATAAATATCATACTGTGCAAAATATGAATGAAAAGGAAGATTGTTGATATGGCTTAACCCTTTTTCTTTTTCTTTTTTTTAACCCCAGGTGGGGGCTTAGTTTTTATTTGAAGGTACTTATTTCTATATGTGAGATGTCTGTGTACATGTATGTGTGTGTCTGTCAGTGTTTGTGCGTGTGTGTATGTGTGAGTGTGTTAGAGAGCTAGAGAGGCATGGCCGTTGGGACGAGCTATAATGTATAAAGATTTACATTTATCAGTAATGCTAAACACATCAACTAAAGCATCCCAGGACTTAATGCTACGTCAGGGTACTATTTATTTTAAACATTATAATCGAAGGTAGATAGATCCATGGCCACTTAAAAGTCTCTGTGGTTTATGATGTGTATGTCCAGTCATACGCACTATGTAATGATTGCTGTTCAGTAATGTTTACGGTTTAGTGCTTACGAAGTATTTGCGGCAGAACTGTTGACCATAGTGTTTACGATGGGTATTTTCACTATGATTTCTTGTGAAGTCTTCCAGACTTGAAAAAGATGCAGTGTTGAACTGGGCATAGATCCATTCACTGTGTGAATTGTTCACACTGAATGTGCCTTGTCTTTTGAAAAGAAATCATGACCAAAAGTTCTTAGTTTGAAGAGATTGAGAAAATTAGTGTTTGTTATCTGACATTTGTCTTCTGAACAATAATTGTTTTATACTGAGACAGATGGTCATAAAAAGTAGCGTGAATTCTGTGCACATTTTGCTTTTAGTTTTTAAAAATGGCTGATTGAAGACTTTTGTTGAAGTTAGAACATGTGCACACGTTTTAGGTGTCTGTGTCTGTGAGTGACACTGTCTGTCTGTGTATTCTATGGTTGGCTGATATTGATTTCTAAGCGGCACTGCATAATGCAACATGACAACAGCAAGAAGCCCTGTGAAAAACCAGCTTGAATAACTTGACTTCAGTGGTAGATGCAGGGATGGATGCTGTTCTTTCACAATGATTGATGTTTTATTTTCTTTGAGCTTGTGTTTGATTTGACTTTAAGGTTTTGAGGTTGAGAAATGGTTAAACCCCATTCATCAGAACTTCCCACCCACCCTCCCTTCTCCAAGCTCTTTTCTATGCTCCTCACATCCCTAGCTCCGCCCTCTGAATTCAGTGGTAATTTTGAGACCTTGAATCTCGCACCTGAATATACTAGCTATATTGTGTTTCACAGCGCTCAGATTACATAATACTAAAGTTAGAACTTATAGTCATTAACCTATACTGAGCATGCATGCATGGTACTGAAGTTAGAAGTTAATTTCATCAAAATATATTGACATACATGCATGGTTGTGTGGCAACACATAGGTGAAAATAGGGTTATCTTGTTTAACTAAGTGTCGGATTCTTAGCAAGGGTGCACTGAATTCGGCCAGACAACCTAACAGCGACTGAAAGTCAAATCAGACTGGACTATTACTGTGTCAGGACACAGGCCGACATTACAAAGCAAGCCAACCCTTCGTGTAAACCATCAAAATCTGCCAAGACCACCGGCTATTGATGTGTGCACTCTGAGCCAGCTTGAAGTTGACTGGGACCATCTTGATGTGAGGTGGACCAGTGAGTAACTTGCCACATCATCAGATTTATGGTCAAACTGTTAAGTGTTGGGCTGGTTCAGTGTACCAGTACCCCCCTGCTGAAATATTGAAAATGAAGAAAGAGAGAGAAAAAAGAAGGAAAAAAAAAGTCAAAAGGGAAGAAGTTGAATACAAGAAAAGAACAGATCAAACAAAAAAGAAAAGATCAAACCAGAAATAGTTTAATACATAAGCCCTTTCATCAGGATTACAAAAAGGCAGTTAAAAAAATGAATATGTGCTCAGAAATACAGTTCGTGACTGTTTCATTTGGGTCATGACACATCATCTTATGAAACTGGCCAAAAGCACTTAACATTGGAGAAAATAGCGCTGGAAAGGAATGTGCACGACATTAATCCAACACAAGCTTAGAGAAGGTAAAGTCACTTGTCCATTGTAAGAAGTGCATCACAGTCCTGGAAAAGTTTGTGGGCAAAACGTCTGTGTGAATGAAATGTTAACACAGTGTGACATGTCTAATGGTGACTCGTCTGAAATGTGGATTTAGTTCATTGTGAAACGAGTGTGTATAAAAATTACAAATTTTCACATGGTGATCGAAAAGAAACATGCCAGAAAAATACCGTGCAGTGATTCATTTCTTTTATTTTATCCCTCTCTGTCTGTCTCTGTGTTTAATATAAAAGCCATTTCCTGAAAGGTAGTAAAACGTGTCAGTTTCTATAATTTGTGTCAGTTATTTTTCTTCTTCTAATGTATAAAATGTCGTACTTTGGATTAAATGTGTGAACATTTCGGGCAGTATGTAAGCCCAGGGATACATACGTGATTGCCCACCCGCCATGACAATTTCCCTGACTTGAATGTTTCCAAATTTGAGATATTTTATGGCCAGGCAAGTGGGTTTTGGGTGTGTATGAAGGGATTTCGTTGGTTGGTTGTGTTTGTGTGTGTGTGGTGTGGTGGTGTGTAGTGTGTGTGGCTGGAAGTGGGTTGGTGTGTGTGTGTGGCAAGTGAAGGGATTTCGTCGGTGGTAGTGGTGGTATGTGTGTGTGTGTGTGTTCGTTTTGTTTTAAAATAGAATAAGTTTATGTGCTTCTCACCCTTTTTTTTTTTTTTTTTTACAGAAGCATTACATACATATACTTTCCTCTCCCACAGCCATCACCCCTCCACCCCTGTTCTTTTTCATTTCTTTTATATCCACAGCGTGTTTGTATTTTAATAGCTAAGGATGTTTGCCATTATATTGATCTGCCCCTCCCACCATATTTTCCCATGAAGCCCGTAGCTACTCATCCAATGTCCTCCCATAGAAAAGGAACAAATCTGTATTCCCTTCCATGTGTGTTTGTGTCTGTCAGATGAGTTAAAATGTGGTTTTAACCCTTTGTCTTCCTCAACCAATCCGTCAGCTTCCTGCAGGAAGTAGGTGGAAGGCTGAGGGAATCAGAGGGTTACAACTTTTTTTTTTTTTTTTTTTTTGCTTGGGGCTCACACAATGACTGATCAATTCTTACGCCTTGTGCAGCAGTAAGTCATCTTTCATGATGCTTATGTAAATCAGTCATCCACAATTCATTACCTTTTTTTTTTTTCACCCGGATTCTGAATTTGAATGTAACTGGTCAGTATTGAAGTGTGGGAATTGAAAGTAAATTAAGTAGTGATTCAAGTTTCACATGATTGCAGCAAGTGTGAAAACGATTTGAAGAATGTTGGCAGTCTGTACAGAAGTTGATGATGAATATTTTGTTTATCTGTTTGTGAGATTGAAATGAAACCAATCCTGTTATTCTTCATTTGTTGAAAAATGAGTGTATTCGAGACTTGGTTATGCATAAAAGCTTCTGATAATGTTGTGTGTGTGTGTGTGTGTGTGTGTGTGTGTGTGTGTGTGTGTGTGTGTGTGTGTGTGTGTTGTGTGTGTGTGTGTGTGTGTGTGTGTGAAAGCAGGACTGCCATTTTGACTGAGCAAGTGGATTGAGAGCTTGATCTAAACAATACATATATTTGAAATGAATGATATGCAAGTCAGCAAAATTGATTTAATTCTTTGGTTGGATTGTTGTCGGGGAGGGGGGGAGATGATTTGGGTTTTTTTGTGTGTGTGTGAAGGGTTGAGATTTTTTGTAAGTTTCTGTGCTTTACTATGTGTACGTCCGAATGCGAATGATTTAGTTGTGACCCATGGGTATTGTTTCTGAGTGGGGTTGTGGGTGCGTGTTTGTGTGTTATGTAAAGTTGTGCAGTTAAATAATATTGTTTTGAAATTGAAGGAAATTGTGTATGTATGTGTGCGTGTGTGCATACGTGTGTGTGTGTGTGCATGGGGGAGGGGTGAGTGTGGGTGCAAGTTCTGTGTGTGTGTGGTGTGTGTGTGTGTGTGTGTGTGTGTGTGTGTGTGTGTGTGTGCACGCAAGGGGGAGGGATGAGTGTGGGTGCGAATTGTGTGTGTGTGGGGGGGGGGGGGGGGGGGGGTCTTTTTTAAGATGACGATTTTATTCAGTCATGCGAAAGCAAGTGTGCTTGTGTATCATACGTATGTGTAACATTAGATCAGTTGGAAAGAGAATGTGTATGCGTATTTTTGCATGACACTGTGGCTGTGTGTGTGCGTGTGTTTTGTATGTGTGTGTGTGCACACGAGATGAGCATAGGTGTACTTGCATTCATGTTGCTTTATGCTCAGTTTGTTGCAATGTAAGAATTAAGAGAGGATGTTATGACATGAATTTGTTTCTTCAGCACCTAATGTGAACTCTGTACATGTGATGATATGGATGCTTATGAAACAAAGAAATTAAATGACATTGATGTTCAATCTGGTGTCTGTACTGTTTTCTTGCTTTCTCTCTCTCTCTCTCTCTCTCTCTCTCTCTCTCTCTCTCTCTCTCTCTCTCTCTCTCTCTCTCTCTCTCTCTCTTTATCTCTGTCTCTGTGTGTGTGTGTCTATCTCTGTCTCTCTCTCAGTCTCGTGAGTGTGCGTTTCTCTCTCTCTCTCTCTCTCTCTCTCTCTCTCTCTCTCTCTCTCTCTCTCTCTCTCTCTCTCTCCCCGCCTCTCCTTCTGTTGCCTGTTTTGGCTGTGGCAACAGTGGGTAAACAGCTTTGTTAATTTTGCAAAGAATCACAGCAACAGTGCCTGTTGAAGGACTTCCATCTGCTCTGGAAGAAATGCTCAACACTGTCTTGAAGGATATGAAGAGCAAACATGTAGGTTTTTTTTTTTTAAGAAATAAAGCCAAGGCCAGCAAATTGTTGCTGTGCTGTGACTGACAGTAAGCAGCCACCAGACAGCCCAACATCAGAAATTCACAGTGCTGGCTACTGCTGAAATGTCAAGCGAACAGCAACAGGCTTAGGGTGGAGGCACACACAGATTGTACCACAAGCAGCAAAAGGCCAGTAGAAATTCTTAAATTACTGTTTTCATGCATTACTATCACCAACTGCATGCAGGTCAATATCACTGTGACACTGTAAACCATCACTCAGTTCAACTGGTCATGCATTGTGTGCCGGCTGAGTTGGGTTGTAGAATGGAGGTCAGTTTGAAAATATGTCAGAAAGTTGTTACTGTCAGTGTCGTAATGTAAGCTTGGTGGGATGGGGAAAAATAAACGAGGTATTTCTTCATCTATTTCTTCCATTTTTTTTTTTCATTTCTCGGAAGTGGATGACAGACTAGAGGGGCTATGATTCAGGAAACATTTTCATCTTGTTGATAGGCAGCAGAGGTCTTGTGTTTTGATTGATGGGGGTAGGGGGAGACTGTCTGTGATGTGAAATGAATTTATGTTTAGTGGCTAATTCTGTTTGGTTCATTTTTCTTTTAATTATTCATTTATTTATCGTTTTCTTTGAAGATAAGATGCACAGACATACACGTCATTACAATGTAACTGTTCCAGTGATAGACTGATACAATTCTAGTATAAGATACAAAACCTTCGTCTGGGTAGGACCTGAGGACCTAGCTTTGCTCATGGGTTTATATACAGGCTTAAGGCTTGTGCCGTGATCATTCTGGATCTCCTGTATCACATGGTACCTGTGACGTTAGTACATATGGAATTCATTCCGAGCATGGAGACGTTAGCTTGAGAAACAGAAACTGAAACTCAGCTGCAGCCGGTATAACACCACAACACACACCCCACACACACACACACACACACACACACACACCACACACACACACACACACACACACACACCAACACACACACATCACACACACACACACACATACACCACACACACACACACACCACACACACACACAATACACAACACACACCAAAATACCCCTAAGCCAGGTTTACTCCGCAGTAAAAATGCGTTATGTCGATTTTACCTCCCTCACGAGAAAAGTACTGCCTGTACACAAACCAGAATTACTCGTATGTGAGACTTATTACCCTTCTGTTTGACAGATTATTGTCATATGTGGGGCAAGAGAAAGCTCACTCTTTCAAACAAAAGAGATCTACTCCTTTGTTTCATAAAACAATCATTATAAAGGACAGTACTTTTGCCGGAAGGGAGGTCACTCTAGGGCCTAGTACTTTGCCGGAAGGGAGGTCACTCTGACAACCAATGAGCGTGATTGTTGAGCAAAGGCCGCTGACTTCGCACAAGTTCAATTTAACAGAAAGTATCATGAGTGGATTGGGGCAGACTGCGAGGGAAAACTTCATGCGGCAAGCGTCTGCCTTTCTTTTGGAGAACGGCTGCTGGCGTGGCGGAGATGAAAGCAAGCACAGAAACTGAAAAAGGAAAAATAACTTTAGATCTAGCGTTCAGAACGTGAGAACTAATCCTGCAAATTAATAAATTTGGTTTAGTTAGACGCTCAAATCCAAATTTACTCATTATAGTTGGACGCTCAAATCCAAATCTACTCTTTAGTAAAGTACAGAAACTGTACAAAGAAAAAATAACTTTAGATCTAACGTTCAGAACTTGAGAATTAATCTTGCAAATATATTTTGAAATCCAAAACAAGTGTGCTGCACGCGTTCAAGCAAACACTGACTGAAACAGGAACCAGAAAAAAATACGAAAAAAGAATAAGAACGCGTATTTAATACAACAAGATAAGAAAGGCGCAAATTTTCGGCCAACTGGCCTGTGTCAAGCGTAAGATCACAAACAAACAAACAAGCAAAAATTAGGAGAAAAACCAAAAGTAAAAGACTGAAACTTCCATGTTGCTCCGTTCTGCGTGAGAAAAGGAATTCATATTTTGGTTTAGTAATTAGTTAAACTCTCAAATCCAAATTTACTCATTAGATTCAAAGTAGGCTACAAGACATTTTATAGATCTGTAGGCCAACCAGATTAGTCTTGCAATTTTAACCTTTCCCATACGTCGCCTAAAATTTTGTGCGTCGTAGGCTACGTCATGGGTGAATGGTAACTCTCAGTCATGTTATAGACCTATGACTATCATCACTATGCCGTGGGTGTATATCAGCCTAACTGACACTTGAAAGAAAATAAAATTTTCATTCAACCTGAGATGCGTGTACGTGCATTGACGTATGGGCTACTTAAATATGTTTGTCAGTGCGTTCATCAGTGTGTACCTAATGTATAAATGCCTGAAATGTGTTTTGGAAGTGTATTACTATTACATTAGGGTGTCTGGAAGTGTTCTGTGGGTGTTTGGATGTATTTGTCAGTAAATATCCCAACGTGTGCCTGATACATAAATGCCTAGGAATGTGTTTGGGCTGTTTTAGGGTGTCTCTGATTGTTCTAGGGGTGTTTGGAGGTGTTGGTCAGTACCTTCATCTTTTAGTTGATCGAAAATGAAGGTACAATCTTCACCTGGAGCTATTTTTGGTGTAACTCACGAAACACATCCTCAAATAAATTGACAAGAATAATCTCCATATTCTATTCTTTAAATACTTCTGTTTTCTACCGACACTATTCTCAATTTTATAAGACTGGTCATTTCATCCAAAGACAACACACACATGCACGCGCACACAATGCGTGGGTGTCATCATGCTGCTCTTCATTGATTACAGTAGTGCATAAAAATCACTTTATTAGCTGTATTGCCGAGGCATACAGAGAAAATGCACCAACTGATAAAAATTTCCGTTAATGAAGCACACATCTACACATGTAACACACACCACACACACACACACACACACACACACACCACATTTGCACATGTACTACACACACACAAACACATGCACACATTCAAATGCGCGCGCACACGCACGTCCAAAAGTATGCATTCTCTCTCTCTCTCTCTCTCTCTCTCTCTCTCTCTCTCTCTCTCTCTCTCTCTCTCATACACATACACACACACGCACACACACATATGCATACACAGAATTTTTCCTTCAACAGCACTCCAAGTGACTTTTCAATTCAATTCAATTCAAATCCCGTAGTATGGTTGACCGTTGGGGCACCACTGAAGATCTTGCAACCAACTTCCTTCACTCCTCACGGTCCTCAGCTTTCTGCAGAATGATGTTCCATTCAAGGCCAGTCCACCCTCTGATATTGTCTTCCCATCATTTTTTCTGCCTGCCTCTTCGTCTCCCTCCCTGTACTGTTCCCTGCAAGACAGTCTTGGCCAGTCCAGATGATCGTGTGACGTGCCCGTACCACCTCAATTTGCGTCTTTTCATTGAAGTCAGGAGGTCTTCATACAGCCCGATGGCGTTTTCAGTTCTGGTTTTCATTTCCTTATTGGTTATATGATCTTTGTACGAGATACCAAGGAGTTTGCGGAAGCATCTCATCTCCACTGCCTGTATCCTTCTTTCCATGTCTGCTGTTATGGTCCATGTTTCACATGCATACAAAAATATTGAAATAACCAGGGAACGAATCAGTCTCATCTTGGAGCCGATAGCGATATTCTTGTCGTTCCAGATGACTTTTAGCGTGGTCATTGCAGCTGTGGTCTGGGCTATCCTGGAAAGTATCAGATGAAGGATCGAAATGACATTTAAATGAACATAAAAATATGTATTTGTGTCCTGAATTCAACACATGCATTCAGACTTGTTTTCATTATGGATGCGTTCACGGGATAATTGTTTACCCCGTTTTCAATGGCATGAAGAGGCGTGATGTTTTTCATAGACAACTGACAATCACAGCAATGTAGCCGGCAGTCTACCTTTGACCTCCGACCTTCTGTCATAAAAATGTGAAAAAAAACACAGTCAAACTGGTTTTGAAAACATTAACAGTGACTCTGCTGTGGTAGACCTTTAGTTGCATGCGTGCAATTGTGCAGTTACATGTGGACTATTCCAGGTTATACAGGGGGGGGTGCAAAAGTAGGTATACAGTAAGTATCACATCATTATTATAATGCTTGATTCCACTCTGGATTAGAGGAGTGTGTGAATACCGACGGCAAGCAGTTTGAGTATCTGATGGATTAAGGCTGTGCTTGTTATTACATGTATATGCAATATTTGTTTGTTTGTATAATAAATGCAATGAATATTGTAGGCCTACGTGTTTTCTTTTTTCATAACTGTATACCTACTTTTGCACCCCCCTGTATGTACTGTTTGCCTGTAAATTTGGTTATTCTAGAACAATGAAAGTTTTAGTACGACATTACTCGAGAAGAATAAGACAGAACTACGGGAAGCGATCTGAAAATGTAGCTTTAAATAGTTACAAATAACCACCAGCACGCGCTCGACAGAAGAGAGCATTGTGTGTGTGTGTGTGTGTGTGTGTGTGTGTGTGTGTGTGTGTGTGTGTGTGTGTGTGTGTGTGTGTGTGTGTTGTGTGTGTGTGTGTGTGTGTGTGTGTGTGTGTGTGTGTGTGTGTGTGTGTTTGTACACGCACATGCATCTGAAGTGGTTTTATTCTGATCATCATTGCAAACAGAAATATATTTTAACAAAAATTCTGTTCTTCAGTTAGTCACGGTGTGACTCCACACGTTGTTCACAGTCCTAATCGGCACTACAGATGTCTGTATCTCAAGACCTGGTCAACACTACGATATATTACGATAGTAAGCATAAAGTACAGCCCTGTCGGGTGTCTCAGTTCTAGATGGAACTTCATAGTATGATTGTCATCCCATCGTCGTCATCATCATCATAGCGTTGTAAAAATTGTCCCAGCTTCTGTGGCCATTATGGGGGTTGAGAACGAAGACACCAGCCGGGTTTTGGGATGAATTTCCACCAAATTAAATCAAGAGTTCATCTCACTTTTAAATCGCGAATAGCTCATGTTCAAATCTCACCTGTCGGCGTCACCTGGTTTGGTATTGGCTGCTGCACATCTGGATGCCACCATCTCCCTCCAGGCTGCTCTGTCTGGACTTTTGTGGACAGTTTCTTGAATATTTAGGCCACTGATGTTGGTTATGTTCTCGATGTATGAGATTGGAGGTCTGCCTTTCTTCCCTTTTGCCACTGTTTTTCCTTGAAAAATGGTTGTCATGAGATCCGTGTTCTTGTTGCGTGACACGTGGCCAATGTATTTTAGTCTTCCCTTGTTGATGTCTGCTAGTAGTTTTCTGGTGGTATCAAGTTCTTCCAGGATACCTTCATTAGTTCTTCTGTCTGTCCATTTGACATGTAGTAGTCTCCTATAAAACCACATTTCTGCTGCCTCGATTCTTCTGCAATCAGTTTTTCTCAGAGTCCAGGCTTCGCACCATAAATCATGACCGACCAGGTCAAACATTTTAAAAGTCTAACTTTCAGGCCATTTGGTATGCCTCTATCTTTCCAGATGTTGTTGAGTTGGACCATTTTTTGCTTTGCCATTCCAATTCTTATTTCGATGTCTTTGGAGCAGGTTCCATCATCAGTTTTTACGGAGCCAAGATATTTGAAATCTTTAACATTTTCTAAAGGAACTTTGTTAATTGTGATGTCATGATTGTTTCTTCTTGTCATCATGTGCATTTTTTGGCAAAGATACTTGAGGTGGGTTGCCATTTCCTTCCTC
>JAPXFY010000012.1:86241682-86259182 GCA_030674185.1 Monoplex corrugatus | reverse complement strand
ATTGACAGTGGCAAGTTTGAAAAATGGCTGATACCTAATAACTTCTGCTGTTGGAAAATGAAATAAACTATCATTGCAGTTGTCATAGGCTACTTGTCAAACAAAGTATCGAGATCGAGAGACCTGTGCGTTTTTCTAGCAAAATTTTAAGCATAGTTCATTATCATCACCATCATGTGCCCTGCTGCATGGCGTTGGTGATCATGTCCCTCCGTACGAATCTATCTTTTGTCGCAGCAAGTACACCTCCCATCCTTTCTGTCTTCATTAACTCTGCAAATTCGTCCAGTGTTTTCTCCCTGGGTCTACCTAGCGCTCTTTTTTTCTCTAGTTTTCCTGCTGTGATTGGGTGCTTAAATTTCTCTTGCCTCATAAACTGTCTCATAAATGTTACTTGTCTTTTCCTAATCTTCTTCTTTAAGGTTCTTTTTGTTTTGCCTCTTTCAAGACTGTCTCACTTTTTCTTCGCTATCCATGCTACTTGCTAGAAAGGGCCTCAGGACCTGGCCAGCTGACGGGGTTTATGTGCAAGGTTAAGGCTTGTGCCATGATCATCATACACGTGGCACCTGTTGGTGCGTGTGGAATTTGTGCCGAGCCGGAGACGTCATCTTAATAAACTGAAACTGAGACGAGAATGGCGATTGTGGGTCTGGAGGTGGCTGGTGAGGCCAATCGGGCCAGGAAGGCTCGCCCGCACGTAGGGCAAACGTGGGTTGGTGCAACTGTAGAATTGGAGGCCGTTCGTGCCTTCCGCGCTTGTCGTTTTCTTCGAGCCTTTGCTGTACGTCTTCTCTCTGCTGCTCTTGCTCTGCCTCGCCAGATCGGTCGATCTAGTGCGAGGGTCTCCCAGGTATTGGGGCTGATGCCCAGTTTGCTGACGGATACTTTGAGGCAGTCTTGAAAGCGTTTCTTTTGGCCACCAACTGAGCGCTTCCCCTGGCTCAGTTCTCCATAGCCAAATTAAGTTGTTTTAGTAGTCGATTTTCAGACATTCTCACCACGTGTCCGGCCCATCTTACTTGGGCTTTCTGCAGGAGGGTGTGTATGCTGAGGGTGCCGGCTTGTTCCAGGACTTCTGTGTCCAGGATTATGTCTTGCCACGTGATATGGAGGAGTCTGCGGAGACAGGTTAGGTGGAAGTGATTGAGTTGTCCGCGTGGACAGCGAACGGAAGAAAAAGAAGAGGAATCTTCAAATTAACTGACAAAGCAAACAATACCCCTGTGTTGACTATGTTCTAACTAGATCAGTCCATATTCTGTTGGGATATCATCAGACGTTACCTTGGTTGACCTTTCTGACATTGTTCTTGTGTGAATGGGTTTGAACACTGACCTTTATTGTCAATGCTGTGTTGTGAATAATCCTGTGTCGTTGATAAATTGACTGTTGAATGTCTCACGTACAAAAGTTTAAACGAAACCCTGATCTGGTATTCCTGTTATGTGACTGATCTCACAACATATATTTCATCGTGACGCGTTACTTTGACGGAAAAATTGTGTAATCCTGTCACATGTAAACAGGCGAATAATATCGCACATTCTAAACGGCGATAAACCATTCATTCACTATTGTACTTGTCAGTCTGTCTTTTTACCATCTTTTGTATCTACGCTATAGTATATCACAGGGTATACCACAACAAATCTTTCATTCATTCTCTCTGTTGTGTGTTCTCTCTTCTGTTCCTGTCTCTCTGTCTCCTCTCTCTGTGTCTCTCTCTCTCCTCTGTCTCTTTGTCTCCTCTTCCTTTTCTCTCTCTCTCGCTCTCTAGTCACTTTGTCTCTGTCTCCTTCCCTCTCTCTTCTCTCGCTCTCTACCACTTGCGGCTGCACACTGACACCTCTAACTCTCTCATCTCACTCTCACACACACACACCACATCACACACAACAACACACAAACACACAACACATACACACACAAACACACACACACACACACACACAACACACACACACACACACACAAACACACACCACACATACACACACAAACACACCACACAAAACACACACACACACACACACAACACACACACAAACACACACACACAAACACACTCACACAAACACACACACACAAACACACTCACACAAACACACTCACACAAACACACCACACAAACACACACACACAAACACACACACACAACACACACACACAACACACACACACACACCACACAACACACACAACACACACACACACACACACGCACCACACACACCACACAAGGGGGAGTAACAGAATGGCTTGATGGTTTTCGCGTCTATCCCACCCCTTACTCACGTGTCCAATTTCTCCATAAAAGGACATGACACGCCCAGCCCAGTCACATGGTACTGTCTATCGGGCAGAAGAGAAAGCCACGGGAACAGCAGAGCTTGAAGTAGCCTACCCCCTGTTTGGTACCGCAGCAAGTAAGTTGAAGACTTTTATTCATTTTAGATATGTACACTAGCTATTGTTGTGTCTGTCTCTCTATGTCTGTCTCTCTGTCTCCTCTCTCCTCTGTTTTCATCTTCTCTCTCTTCTGTCTCTTTCGTCTCCTTCCTCTCTCTCTCTCTCTGTCTTTGTCTGTCTCCTTCCTTCCTCTCCTCTCTCTCTCTGTCTCGGTCTACGCACTTTGTCTCTGTCTCCTTCTCCTCTCTCTCTCTCAACACCATCATTATAAACACTGTTCGTCTTTTTTTTCTCTCTCTCTAATTTCCTTCTTTCTTTCCTTTTTTTCCCCTTTTGTCTCTGTCTCTCTCCCTCTGTCTCTCTTTTTTGTTGTTGTTTGGTTTTGCCTTTTTGTTTTTGTTTTTTGTTGTTTTTGTTTTGTTTTGTTTTTGTTGGAGCATGGTTACACTTGTGTATGTACGTGTACGCACGCGCAAGATATCAATACTCGGGCATGTTTTTGTTGTAATTTAATTGATTTCCTTGTTGTCGAACTAAAATGGCTTCTAAGCCGTTCCCATAACTCCATACACAAAATGATATACTTGCATATACGTCACTTGCGCTCGCGTATACACACATATACGTACACGCAACACGTGCATGCGAGCACGCGCGCGCGCACACACACACACGCACGCGTGCGCGCGCGCACACACCCACACACATACACTCACACACTAAAACGCCGTAACGTAGCCGACGAAACTAGCATATAACTCCAATAGGAAGATAGACAAAAGGATACGTATAAATGAACAGAAAACATTCCAAATCTTTGTCAAGTTTGATGGAATATTCCCAATGATTTTTTTTTAATGAAATGATTGCTTGTGCGTGTAGGTTACATTTCTAATAACACTGTGATAGCCGACCTAACAATGGTAACTGACAGAAGAGTTGGGTGGGGGGAGGGGGATACTGAGAGAGAGAAAGAAAGAAGAAGAAAACAGTGAAAAGTTCATTTACACCCTTACTTCTAACTTTTAAAATCTTTCCTTAATTCATATCGACCAGAGGTAAGTGGGAGTGTGTGTGGGTGTCATTGACGAAAAGGTGTGACACGACTTGCTCAGCACTTCATGAGTGGGTCTTTACCAACCTTTTTGATCGAAGTTGGGGGCCACTGAGGAGCCGCAAAAGTGTAAGTTTGAAAAGTAAGGCGCTACTTTCACGGTCTCACACCCACCTCAAAATGTTTAACCTTTTGACTCCAGCACCATGTCCATCAGTATCCTGTTTTGTCAACCACGCTAGCAAAGCAAAGACTTAATCCATTGACTCCCTCACCCTATCCACCAAAGGGTTAAGGTTTTGCACTCGGTAGATAAGGTGCAGAAGTCAAAGGGTCAAAACGAGTACTTTGTTGCTGAAGGTGTGTGCAGAGCACTTGTGACAATGTTTGAAATCTGTTTTCACTGTTGTGACAGTCCACCGTTGTCCTTGATATTGTACGTTTGTATTTTATATGAAGCTTCTTCAAGGTCACTTTGACTTATAATCCAGATGATCCTATCTATATGACCACACTGGCTGAAACAAAACATTGTCAAGCATTTTAAGGAATGGACTTTCTGTATAAGCTTATGAACAAAAGTCTTTCTCTGTAACTTTTGTCCAGTTTTCTTTTTCAACACAATATCTATTGATAGGCGACGGTTTTACCTCAGCGGCAAAGAGATATATCACTACAGTATAACAAAAGCAAGTTTTGTGCATTCTTCATTGCGAACACAAGCCGATTTTTAACAAATTGATGGATGCATATGGAAAGGAAAATTTAGGTATCACGGTCCCAAAACGAAGGAAAAGTTAGGTACCGCGGTCCCAAAACAAAGGGAAGTTAGGTATCGTAGTCCCAAAACAAAGGAAAAGTTAGGTATGCCAGTCCCAAAACAAAGGGAAAGTAGGTACCGCAATTCCAAGACAAATGGAAAATTAGTTACCGCGGTCCCAAAACAACTTCTGTTATTCATACACATGGATTACAACAACAACAACTGATGTTTGTGAAAAGCCTCATGATCTGCGGTCTGGGTTTCAGAAGTCTTCTCATTCTGTGAGTGTTGACGGCTGTGCAGTGTGTGATGTTAAAATAAGTGCAATAAAACGCGTATTGAATAACAATGGCTGTCTTGGAAGCGAGAGGTCGAAAACACAAGGTGACATTACTTTGAAGATTCATTGCACCGTCTGAAATGTATCTCTACTATCTCGAATTTTTTATGAAAAGTCAGCAACAGAACATTATTGTCTTCCTTAACAAGACAAGATGACCTCACTTCGGCAAACTCAGGCCATTTGATTCTTTCCGCAACAGACAGATCTAGGCATCTTCTTCAAGTTTAGATAAGCGTAGATCTACTTCTGTTTTGCCGTATGATATATTATTAAATTAAAACTTGATTGAAATATTGTTACAGCTAGTATGTTTTAGGCGTTATCCAAAGCTTTATTTTGTGCCTTCTTCTGACCGAACCACGAAAAAACTATACGTTTGTATATCGTGGTGTTGCTATTGCTCACAGTGTTCAGTCAAGTCTAACTTGGAGACACCATTTTGTCCAGCAGTGATTTCATCCCCTATGTGACATTTTATCAGGAAAGGGGAATTAGAGCACCTGGTCACAACAGGAAAGCTGGAGGGGAAGAGAACACCAGGTAGACCCAGGAAGAAAATGTTGGACGGACTTGCAGGCTGGCTGAAGACAGAGAGGGTGGGAGATATGCTTGCAGCAACAGGGGCTAGATTTGTGTGGAGGGCCATGATCGCCAACGCCATGAGGCAGGGCAGATGATGATGATGATGTGTCAACCCGTTCGTCGTCCACTTCCCTCCTGTCCTTTCCCTCCCGATTTACGTGTGCTTTGTCCGAGAGTTTAGGACATTGTGACTGAATGCTTTGACGAATTATGGAGAGAGTGAGCATTTTGATTGTATTTTTATCCAAGATTTGACGCCTTGAAGTCATTATTATTTTTTACTCATTGTCATATTGATGAAACTCAACAAACGCACACTCTCAGGCCTTCTTCTTGTTTTTGCTCGCACTAGACAGAGCAACAGTAAAGTTTCAGTCGTTCTCTCCTAATTTTTGTATCTGGTGTTTGTTTGTGATCTTACTTACGCTTGACAAAGGCCAGTTGGCCGGAAATTTGTGCCTGTCTTGTCTTGTATTAAATACGCGTTCTTATTCTTTTTTCGTGTATTTTCTGGTTCCTGTTTGCTTGAACGCGGGCAGTCACACTTGTTATTGTGTTTGTGTGTGCTCGTGCATACATCAGTGGTTGTCCTTGTGTTGGTCACAGAATTAGATACAGGGATAGGTTTTGAATCTGACACCGATTTTACAAAGTAGGTCTGTACGATTATGCACACATACCTGGTATCATTCATGGTCAAGATTTTGATGTTTTGTTCCTTTTTCTGTTTGCCTTTTTCTAAACCGTTCACACTTTTCCATTATCAAGTTTTGTTTTGTTTTGTTTTGTTTTGCTCTAGAACTAGGTCTACGTCTACAGAGAAAAGCCGTTGCTGTTTAACGACCGGACTGATTTCAGAGTGACGGTTTTCTCAAATATGCACATGGTAAAAATTATACCACACCGATTATTTCAACATTCACTGATAAAACCAAGAATAAACTCATCCCCAAATCAGCGTACTTGTATAAAGCAGACGGCGATATATTAATGACGTCGATTTTTATGTCACACGCATTCCCGTATAGAATGAGAAAAGATCGAAAAGAATATCAAGATGGTCAGAATTGATGTCAGTTTTTACACGTTACGAGTTCATATCATTCACCAATCTTGAAGGAGGCAGACACAAGAAGATCACTAGCAAAGAAGGTTAGGAAAAGACAAGCAACATTCATAGGATATTGTTTGAGGAAAGGGGAATTAGAGCACCCGGTCACAACAGGAAAGCTGGAGGGAAAGAGAACACCAGGTAGACCCAGGAAGAAAATGTTGGACGGACTTGCAGGGTGGCTGAAGACAGAGAGGGTGGGAGATGTACTTGCAGCGACAGGGGCTAGATTTGTGTGGAGGGCCATGATGGCCAACGCCATGCAGGAGGCCACTTAATGATGATTACTTTTTACTGTTCTTGCTTCCTACAAAATAAGCGTGCATGTGCAACACATACGGACTCGCACTTACACACAAAAGCTTACAGATACATACATGCACGCGTGTATGCACACACGCACATGCAGGCATACACGAGAACTGTATTGATAGACTTACGAATCCCACGGCTTCCTTTTCATATATTATGTACAGTCCCACAAGTCCGTTTGGCGTAGAGGTAGAGCTCCCTCCTTCCAATATGGCTGCACGAGTTCGAGTTTGACCCGGAGAAAAAAAAGTTCATGCCTGCAGGATTGAGTCCATCCAGCTGTGGATAGGTATCTGTCCCTTTTCAGGGTTACTAAAGGCAAAGCAACGAGGGAGAAGAAGTGGACACTGTTCTCATAATGCGGGGCCCTTTCATTATCTACGACCTCGCTATGGGGCAACCTGTACATTAAAAAAAAAAATTGTTCTTTAACCTGTACAACCCATTCAAACAATCTCACTTTGTTTAAAAAAAATAATAAAAAGGCCAGTAAGTGGGTGGAGGCGGGAGGGGTAGATTGTTTGCGGGAACCAGACATTGATTTGTTATTGTTTTTGTTGTTGCCTTTGCTGATGTTGCTGATCTTATTGTTTTTCCTTCTTTTTTCTTCCTTCTCTCTGTCTCTGTCTGTCTCTCTCTCTGTCTCTCTCTGTCTCTCTCTCTCTCTTTCTCTCTCTCGCCCCTCTCTTTCTCCCCACCTCGCTGTCTCTTTCTATGTTTATTTATATATATATATATATATATATATATATATATATATATAATATATATATATATATCAATCTATCCATTTCAGTATCTGTTCATCTAGAATCATATAAGAAATTGAATCTCGAATGCAGCTGTATAGCGTAGGTCAAAGTGATGTTCATCTCAAGTTTTGAATTTCATGCCCAGTACATAAACAGCATAACGAATAGGCCTACCTTTCAAAACTTTCCCATTGTACATGCATGCACTGCATAAACTGACCCTTATCAAGTGAGTCATCCCCCCACCCCCCCCCACCCAACCCCAACCCCTTGGGGATGCCGGGGGCTCTTTCAGTATAAATAGCATCTCCACCTTCTGGAAATTCTGTGCTTGAAATTTCCTCTTTCCTGTCACTCTCTTTGTTTCTGATTGGTTCCTTTGCCTTCTGTCATTTCTTCCTATCATTTTCTGCCTTGTTGGTCCATTTCTCCTGTATGTGTTCGAAAAAGTGTTACTTTCTCTTGGGACTGATAATTAGGTCATCATCATCATCAGGTGCCCTGCCGCATGGCGTTGGCGATCATGGACCTCCATCTGTCTCTATCTCTCGTTGCCCCCAGTATCTCCCCTACCCTCCTCGTCCCCAGCCACTCTGCAAGTCCGTCCAGCATTTTCTCTCTGGGTCTACCCGGTGCTCTCCTTCCCTCCAGCTTTCCCGTTGTGACCAGGTGCTCCAAATCCCCCTTCCTCATAAAATGGCCTATAACTAGGTACATGTATTAAATGCATTTTTTTGGCTCTAGGAAAATGAGATATGCAGAAGCAATTGTAGGTTATTTAGGTCCGGTTTTATATGTTTGTTAGTGCCTTAGTTCTGTTTCAGTTTGTATTCAATTAGGCCTATGTTATTTTGAATCTCCTGTGCGATAAATTGGACGGAGTGGTCAGCGCCAGGGGCATCTCCTCAAATTATGTGCGTGAATGCATTGATATGTGTAATTAATTTTCTTTTACTTTGTTCTTCATTTTTCATTTCCCAATTTTCTTCCTGCCTTCTCGTTTTTTTTTCTTCTGTCCTCTTTTCCTTCTCTTCTTTTCTTTTTTTTTCCTACCTTTTTCCTTTCTTTTTTTTTTTTTTTTTTTTTTCAAGAGTTGAACCATGACGGAGATAAAGGTGCAAGACGGACACGGAGGCAGCATAACGATGCTGGAGGTGAACGGATACCGGTACCCTAAATTCACGCTTGACATCATTCGGGGTGTCCCAGATTTGCATATACGCCCTGATGACGTCATTGTCTGCGCCTACCCTAAATCAGGTAAAACGGCTCGTCTTCCTGCAGGAAGCTGGTGGATAGGATGAGGGAGTCAAAGGGTTAAGTTTTTGCAGTTGGTGGATAGGATGATGGAGTCAAAGGGTTAAGATTTTGCAGTTGGTGGATAGGGTGAGGGATTCAAAGGGTTAAGATTTTGTAGTTGGTGGATAGGGTGAGGGATTCAAAGGGTTCAGATTTTGCAGTTGGTGGATAGGGTGAGGGAGTCAAAGGATTAAGTTTTTGCTGTTGGTGGATAGGGTGAGGGAATCAAAGGGTTAAGTTTTTGCAGTTGGTGGATAGGGTGCGGGAGCCAGAGGGTTAAGTTTTTGCAGTTGGTGGATAGGGTGCGGGAGTCAAAGGGTTATGTTTTTGCAGTTGGTGGATAGGGTGCGGGAGTCAAAGGGTTAAGTTTTTGCAGTTGGTGGATAGGGTGCGGGAGTCAAAGAATTAACCCTTACACCCCCTTCATCCTGCCAACCACCTTCAGGAACAAGATGCCGGTTGGTAGGTAGGCAGTGAAAGGGTCAATTTATGAATGTGCGTGTTGGCGTATGTTTGTGTGGTGTGGTGTGGTGTGTGTGTGTGTGTGAGGGGAGTGTCTGTGTATGTATTTGTGTGTGTGTGTACATGCGTAGTATGTGTGTGTGAGTGTGGTATGTATGTGTGTGTATGCATGAATGTATCTATGTGTGGTATTGTACATGTATGTGTTGGCGTATGTTTGTATGTTGTGTGGCGTGTGTTTATGTGTGTTCACGTATGTGTTCGGTGGGGAGGGGCATGTCTGTGTGTGCATGCATGGTGTGTGCGTTTGTGTATGTGGTATATGTTTGTGGTATGTGTGTGTATGTGTTTGTGATATGGCGTGTGTGTGTGTGTGTGCTGGCGTATATGGTGGTGTGGATGTGTGTGTGTGTGTGTGTGTGTGTGTGTGTGTGTGTGTGTGTGTGTTGGCGTATGTTTGTATGTGGTGGTGTGTGTGTGTGTGTGTGTTGGCGTATGTTTGTATGTGGTGGTGTGGATGTGTGTGTGAGAGAGAGAGAGAAAAGTGTGTCAGAGATAGATTGAGTGGGTGTGTGCGTATGTGTTTGTTTGTTTGTTTCATTTCTTGTCAGACAGGTGACCCGGTAGGTAAAATACTCGCACAAAAAACAAGAATATGCAGTGCTTCCCTTGTTCAAGTATTGAGTATGTTTTGAAACAGGTTATAGCCCTGACATGGCTCTACGCAGTCGGCTGGGCTTTAAACAAAAAGAACAGCAATAAAAAAAAAAAAAATTAAAACATGCGTGTACGTCTGTTGAAACTGGGCGCAGTAGGCCTGATTGAAGCATTCTAACAGTGAGTGAGATGGTGAGGATTGTGACAAAACATGTTGATAGTGTGTGCCACAGGGAGGATGTGTCTAATTGTGATCTTGGTGCCGAGCGCTGTGTGTGACTTGTTGTGTGCCTACAGGTACTCACTGGGTATGGGAAATTATCAGACAGCTACTGGCACTGAAGAAAACCAAGGACGGCAAATACGGTGTGTTTGGCTTATGCCGTAACATACATGTTTTGTCCTTCCCTCTCCCTCTTTGTCTCTGTCTGTCCGTCTGTCTGTCTGTCTCTCTGTCTCTCTGTCTCTCTCTGTCTCTCTTCTTTCTCTTTCTCTCTGTCTCTCTTTCTCTTTGTCTCTGTCTTTCTGTCTCTGTCGCTCTCTCTCTCTCTCTTTCATTTTCTCTCTCTCTTTCATTTTCTCTCTCTCTTTCTATTTCTCTCTCAGACACGCACACTTTCTCTCGTTCTCTCTCACGATCGTGCTCTCTCTCTGTCTGTCTGTCTTCTGTCTGTCTGTCTGTCTGTCGTATCTCTCTCTCTCTCTCTCTCTCTCTCTCTGTCTGTGTGTGTCATGCACGCACACACACTCTCTCTCTCGTTCTCTCTCATGCATACGCTCTCTTTCTCGCTCTCTCACACACTGTCTCTCGCACACTCTCTCTCTCATTCTTTCTTTTTTTTTTCTTTCTTTCCCTTTCGCTCTTTCTTTCCCTCTCTGTGCTGTCTCTCTCTCTCTCTCTCCATCCCTCCCTCTCTCTTTCTCTCTCTCTTTCTCTCTCTTTATTTTAAAGGTTTGATTTTGTCTGAAGTGTGAACACAGGTATTGTGTCCATACGTTGCTGGCGGCACTCCTCATATATATATACATGTACAGTTGCAATCATAGATGACCAATCGCCGTGGTGTAGTGGTTAGCGCAACGGACTACCGACTGGAAGGTTGTGGGTTCGAATCCACATCAGTCTCTTCAAAAATCATTGCGCGCGCACGCACACACACACACACAACACACACACACACACACACACACACACACACACACACACACACACAGAGGCGGTTCAGACACTGGCAGGTTTGTACACATAATGACCTGGAAGATCTGAAAAATATCCGTGTTTCATTCATCAGGTGAATGTATTCGTGTGTGTGTGTGTGTGTGTGTGTGTGTGTGTGTGTGTGTGTGTGTGTGTGTGTGTGTGTGTGTGTGTGTGTGTGTGTGTGTGTGTGTGTGTGTGTGTGTGTGTGTGTGTGTGTGTGTGTGTGTGTGTTTTTCATGTGTTTCTTTATATAACACGGGACAATTTCTCACTTGTTGAAATGTACGTCAATAATTCCCTAACATTTCTTTTACATATGTGTGTGAGTGTGTGTGTGTGTGTCTGTGTGTGTATGTGTGTGTGCGCGTTCGTATGTGTATGTATGTGTATATGTATATGTGTGTGTGTGTATGTATGTGTGTCTGTGTGTATGTAGGCCTATGTATGTTTGCGTGTATGTACGCGTGTATATGTGTATGTGTGTATGTATCATATACATACGTATGTGTACATACAGGCATTAAGGTTTATTTATTCATTTATATCAACATTGCCTTCTTTCATTTATATCAACATTGTCTTCTTTCATTTATATCAACATTGTCTTCTTTCATTTATATCAACATTTCTTCTTTCATTTATATCAACATTATCTTCTTTCATTTATATCAACATTGTCTTCTTTTATATCAACATTGTCTTCTTTCATTTATATCAACATTGTCTTCTTTCATTTATATCAACATTGTCTTCTTTCATTTATATCAACATTGTCTTCTTTCATTTATATCAACATTGTCTTCTTTCATTTATATCAACATTGTCTTCTTTCATTTATATCAACATTATCTTCTTTCATTTATATCAACATTGTCTTCTTTCATTTATATCAACATTGTCTTCTTTCATTATATCAACATTGTCTTCTTCTTTATATCAACATTGTCTTCTTTCATTTATATCAACATTGTCTTCTTTCATTTATATCAACATTGTCTTCTTTCATTTATATCAACATTGTCTTCTTTCATTTATATCAACATTGTCTTCTTTCATTTATATCAACATTGTCTTCTTTACATTTTTATATCAACATTGTCTTCTTTCATTTATATCAACATTGTCTTCTTTCATTTATATCAACATTGTCTTCTTTCTTTATATCAACATTGTCTTCTTTCATTTATATCAACATTGTCTTCTTTCATTTATATCAACATTGTCTTCTTTCATTTATATCAACATTGTCTTCTTTCATTTATATCAACATTGTCTTCTTTCATTTATATCAACATTGTCTTCTTTTATATCAACATTGTCTTCTTTTATATCAACATTGTCTTCTTTCTTTTATATCAACATTGTCTTCTTTCTTTATATCAACATTGTCTTCTTTCATTTTATATCAACATTGTCTTCTTTCATTTATATCAACATTGTCTTCTTTCATTTATATCAACATTGTCTTCTTTCATTTATATCAACATTGTCTTCTTTCATTTATATCAACATTGTCTTCTTTCATTTATATCAACATTGTCTTCTTTTATATCAACATTGTCTTCTTTCATTTATATCAACATTGTCTTCTTTCATTTATATCAACATTGTCTTCTTTTTTATCAACATTGTCTTCTTTTATATCAACATTGTCTTCTTTCTTTTATATCAACATTGTCTTCTTTCATTATATCAACATTGTCTTCTTTCATTGTATATCAACATTGTCTTCTTTTATATCAACATTGTCTTCTTTCATTTATATCAACATTGTCTTCTTTCTTTTATATCAACATTGTCTTCTTTCTTTTATATCAACATTGTCTTCTTTCATTTATATCAACATTGTCTTCTTTCATTTATATCAACATTGTCTTCTTTTATATCAACATTGTCTTCTTTTATTTATATCAACATTGTCTTCTTTCATTTATATCAACATTGTCTTCTTTCATTTATATCAACATTGTCTTCTTTCATTTATATCAACATTGTCTTCTTTTATATCAACATTGTCTTCTTTCATTTATATCAACATTGTCTTCTTTCATTTATATCAACATTGTCTTCTTTCATTTATATCAACATTGTCTTCTTTCATTTATATCAACATTGTCTTCTTTCTTTTATATCAACATTGTCTTCTTTTATATCAACATTGTCTTCTTTTATATCAACATTGTCTTCTTTCATTTATATCAACATTGTCTTCTTTCATTTATATCAACATTGTCTTCTTTCATTTATATCAACATTGTCTTCTTTTATATCAACATTGTCTTCTTTTATATCAACATTGTCTTCTTTTATATCAACATTGTCTTCTTTCATTTATATCAACATTGTCTTCTTTCATTTATATCAACATTGTCTTCTTTCATTTATATCAACATTGTCTTCTTTCTTTTATATCAACATTGTCTTCTTTTATATCAACATTGTCTTCTTTTATATCAACATTGTCTTCTTTCATTTATATCAACATTGTCTTCTTTTTTTATATCAACATTGTCTTCTTTTATATCAACATTGTCTTCTTTCATTTATATCAACATTGTCTTCTTTCATTTATATCAACATTGTCTTCTTTCATTTATATCAACATTGTCTTCTTTCATTTATATCAACATTGTCTTCTTTCTTTCGTCCTTATTTATCTCTTCATTGTTTATGTGTTTATTTCTCATGATCAAATGCCAGAGCTGGGCACTGTGCCTCTGAAAGAGAAGGATGTGGGGTTCCTGGAAATGAATCCACAAGAAGAATTCCTGGCACAGACCTCGCCACGTGTGCTCAACACTCATGTCTATTTTGAGCAGCTCCCCAGACAGGTGAGTACTGACACATCTCATCTCAAACCGAACCGGTCAATGATTGGTTGATATTTTGGGTCATGCAGCAGACATCTTGCTTATGCATATGTATCAACCATCATCATCATCATCATCATCATCAGGTGCCCTGCTGCATGGCGTTGGCGATCATGGACTTCCATCTGTCTCTATCTCTCGTTGCCCCTAGCATCTCCCCCACCCCTCCTCGTCCCCAGCCACTCTGCAAGTCCGTTCAGCATTTTCTCCCTGGGTCTACCCGGTGCTCTCTTTCCCTCCAGCTTTCCCGTTGTGACCAGGTGCTCCAAATCCCCCTTCCTCATAAAATGGCCTATAAATGTTGCCTGTCTTTTTCTAATCTTCCTTATGAGTGATCTACTTGTGTCTGCCTCCATCAAGACTATCTCGTTTGTTTTCCCTGCTGCCCATTGAACTCTCAACATTCTTCTTAGAAACCACATCTCGGCTGCCTCAATTTTGTTCTGGCTTTGTTTGTTGACTGTCCACGCCTCGCATCCGTACAACAGTATTGGTTCTATATAACATTCAAGAACTCTCCTCCTGTATCAACCATGACTTGTAGAAACACGAGTCGCATGATCGAAAGAGGGGTGTTGAACTCTTTTTTACCGTCACTCTGGACAAAACTGCTGAGGAAATAGTGCGGGAAAAATGCAGGATAGATCTAGCCGTCGGAACAACCGGACGCAATCAAAGACGCGCTTCCAGACTTACCAGGAGGAAAGCCAGAGTATATATATACACAAGACAAGATATGATGCCATGCACGTGGTGGATATTAGTTTCAGGTTTTCTATCATGTGACTCTGTTCTCTCGGGTCATAGTTCATACATATGCTTACGCAAGATGTCTGCCGTATAATCGAAAATATCAACCAATCATTGGCCCGTTTGGTTTGTCATGGAAACTACAAGACATCGCTCTCTTTCTTCAGTTATATGACACGGTTCATCTTCAAGACAGTCCCGTATCGTGATCACGCTGGGACGATAATACAAAACAAGAACAAGAACAAACTAGTTGGAGTTTGAGATGTAGTTGCATGTAGTAGTGACAGGTTCATTAATGGGCCACGCCGATGACTCATGTCTCATGGCGTCAAAAGTCAAGCGACATGACGTCAGCGATGCAACGTGCTGAATGGAGTTAACACGTATCTTGCAGGGAGAAGAGTGGCAGAATGGTTCAGACGTTCGTCTGCCAGTAACTAAACTCGAAGTTCCAGGGCTCGCTCCCCCGTAGAGGCCTCAACTTTTCTCTCAGTTTGACGGGAAAATCTAACTGAGCGTCTAGCCCTTAGAATATAGTTCAGCATGCCACTAAGACTTAGAAGATAGTTCAGCATGCCACTAGAAGATAGTTCAGTGTGCCACTAAGACTTAGAAGATAGTTCAGTGTGCCACTAAGACTTAGAAAATAGTTCAGCGTGCCACTAAGACTTAGAAGATAGTTCAGCGTGCCACTAAGACTTAGAACATAGTTCAGTGTGCCACTAAGACTTAGAACATAGTTCAGTGTGCCACTAAGACTCAGAACATAGTTCAGTGTGCCACTAAGACTTAGAAAATAGTTCAGTGTGCCACTAAGACTTAGAACATAGTTCAGTGTGCCACTAAGACTTAGAACATAGTTCAGTGTGCCACTAAGACTTAGAACATAGTTCAGCATGCCACTAAGACTTAGAAGATAGTTCAGCATGCCACTAAGACTTAGAACATAGTTCAGAATGCCACTAAGACTTAGAATATAGTTCAGCATGCCACTAGGACTTAGAAGATAGTTCAGCATGCCACTAAGACTTAGAAAATAGTTCAGTGTGCCACTAAGACTTAGAAGATTGTTCAGCATGCCACTAAGACTTAGAAGATAGTTCAGCATGCCACTAAGACTTAGAAGATAGTTCAATATGCCACTAAGATTTAGAAGATAGTTCAGCGTGCCACTAATTAATTAATTAATATTAATATTAATATATTTTATTTATATAGCGCAAAATCTTGACAAAATCAAATCTAAGCGCTGAGCGTATACATGCATACATACCTACATACATATGAGCGTATACATGCATACATACATGCTTACATACTTACATACATAAATCTAAGCTGAGCGTATACATGCATACATACATACATAAATCTAAGCGTATACATACATACATACATACGTACGCACATGCATACATAATAATTACAATATTTATATAGCGCAAATCTCGACAAAATCAAATCCAAGCGCCGAAAAGACACACACGCACACACGCACGCACGCACGCACACACACACACACACACACACACACACACACACACACACACACACACACACACACACACACACACACACACACACACACACACACACATGCATGGCCACAAATGGGGAGAAAAGAATAAAAGCAATAAAAGCAAGAATAAAACCAATGGAAAACCACAGAGAGCACATCATATACAATTATATATTAAAACAAAGTGATTCCCCTCCGAGCGGAGACAGGCTGCAGAGGGGGTTGAGTGAGGTTAGGATTTTATGCAGAGGAGAAAAGGTGAGTTTTGAGAGCGGACTTGAAGGAGGCAAAAGTAGGTTGCTGACGGACTGAGAGAGGAAGTTTGTTCCAGGAGAGTGGACCAGAAACAGAGAAGGCTCGTGGACCATAGGTATTGAGCTTAGTGCGTGGAAAGCGAAAAGTCAGAGGATCGGAGGCAGAGCGGAGGGTACGTGAGGGAACATAGATCTCAAGTAGGCTTGACAGGTAATGGGGGGCTGCGTTATTGAGGCTTTTGTAGCACATGGTGTCTAGTTTGTACTGTATGCGCTTTGATACAGGGAGCCAGTGAAGTTGTGCCAGGAGAGGAGATATGTGGTCAGCTTTTTTCTTTTTGAGTACAAGGCGTACAGCATTGTTTTGAATGCGCTGTAGGATGTGAATGGTGGAGGCAGGAAGACCAGACAGGAGTGAATTGCAATAGTCAATGCGAGACATTATGAAGGAGAGAACGAGTTTTGCAGTTGTTTCGACAGAGAGATACTTCCTGATCAGCCTTATACGATGGAGATGATAGTAGCAAGATCTGGCAGTTTGAGAAACAAAGTTGTTCATGGACAGGGTAGAGTCAATGCAGACACCAAGGTTTTTAGCTGAATCAGAAATTGGGACTGATGTGTTACATAATGGGAGAGAAAGAGGAGGCAGCTGGGAAAGTTTCTGACAGGTGCCAATGAGGATAGCTTCTGTCTTGTCGTCATTAAGCTGAAGTCTATTGTGTGTCATCCAGTTCTTAATGTCCGAGTAACACTCAGTGGTGCGAGTCAACAGGCGCTGTATATTATCAGGTGAGTCACTATCTTGAAGTTGGGTGTCATCAGCATAGAAGTGGTGTTTTATAGAGTGGGAGTTGATGATGGTGGACAGGGGGGAGGTATAAAGAGTGAAAAGAACAGGGCCAAGGACAGATCCTTGTGGAACACCACAGGTCAGGTATGCAGGTTGAGAGTAAGTGCCATTGATGATTAGAAGATAGTTCAGCGTGCCACTAAGACTTAGAATATAGTTCAGTGTGCCACTAAGACTTAGAATATAGTTCAATATACCACTAAGACTTAGAATATAGTTCAATATACCACTAAGACTTAGAATATAGTTCAGTGTGCCACTAAGACTTAGAATATAGTTCAGTGTGCCACTAAGACTTAGAAT
>JAPXFY010000012.1:86201682-86231682 GCA_030674185.1 Monoplex corrugatus | reverse complement strand
GATTGGCATTTGCTAATGAAGCTGAAAGAAATGACATTGACACTGTTCTCCAGAAATTCGAAGAATACTGTGTGGGTTCAACCAATGAAACTTACGAAGCATTCAGATTCAACTGCAGACATCAAGCAGCAGGAGAATCTATCGAACAGTTTGTAGCAGAACTGCGGAGACTGATCAAGACCTGTAACTATGGTCCACTGGAAGACAGACTGTTGAGAGATCAAATCGTACTGTGTGTACATGACGAGACTCTGCGATCAAAATTACTGGAAGTGCGACAGCTGACATTGACTGCATGTATTGATATGTGCAGAGCGCATGAATCAAGTCAACGTCAAACCGTCCAAATGATGAGAAAAACGCAGGACACGCAGGAAGTCCAAGCTTTCAAAGAAAAGAAGACAGCAAAGCAGTATAGCAAAAAAACAGAGTACAGAGAGAAATGCGGATATTGTGGTGGAAAGCACCCAAGAGCAAAAGAGAAATGTCCAGCATTTGGAAGAAAATGCAAAGCTTGTGGAGGAAATAATCACTTTGCTTCATGCTGCAGAACACCCAAGAAAAATCAAAAGAAAACAAGAGTTCGGCACTTCGAAGAAGAAGAGACCGACACTGAAAGCGATAATGAAATCCTCGGGACCGAAGACAAAACCAGAAAAAAGGAGAGAAAATACGAGCAAAAATGCTGATAAATGAGATGCCGGTAAGATTTCTTCTTGACACAGGTGCAACAACAAACGTGATGTCTGAGAGCCTGTACAGAAGTCACAGGAGATGAAAGAAAGTCTGACCTGCAAGAGACGAAGAAGAAGCTGGTGATGTTCAACGGAACAGAAATGAAGCCTGTGGGGGAGATAGTGCTGCGAGTGAAAAACCCCAAGAACAGAAGGAAATACAAAGTCAACTTCGCGATCACCAAAACGGACTGTAAGCCAGTACTGGGACTGAAAGCTGTACAGCACATGCAATTGTTGACGATCAATGAAGAGAACATTGCAACGATAGCGGCGAATCAGAAAGAGGAGGAAAATGCAAAAGACATGCTCACAAGATACAGCGATGTCTTTGAAGGAGAAGGAAAACTAGAAGGGAAATTACACCTAGAAACAGACCCCAGTATTGCTCCAGTGAAGATGCCTTGCAGAAAGTGGCCAACAGCAGTGCAAGAGAAAGTGAAGGACGAGCTGAAGAGGTTGAAAAAACTGGACGTGGTCACTAAAGTAGACACGCCAACGGAGTGGATAAGCAGTTTGGTCGTAACAACAAAGAGCAATGGGAAAGTCAGACTGTGCATCGACCCTAAGCCACTGAACAAAGCCCTCAGGAGAAACGAGTACCCCATGCCAACCATTGATGACGTACTGCCTCTCCTCAAAGATGCAAAATACTTCACACACCTGGACGCGAAAAACGGGTTTTGGCACGTTGAACTGGACGAAGACAGCAGCTACCTGACAACATTTGAGACGCCTTTTGGCAAATACCGATGGAAACGAATGCCCTTTGGTATTTCACCAGCCCCAGAAGAATTCCAGAGGAGGATTGACGTCGCTCTGGCAGGACTGCCAGGCGTGGTAGCGGTTCATGATGACATCTTTGAACATAATGGCAATGAATACCTGGTCACTGTCGATCACTACTCTGATTTCTTTGAGATTGATCGGTTACAAACAAGAGAATCCAAAGAGGTCATCATCTGTCTGAAGAGACATTTGGCAAGACACGGAATACCAGAACGCCTGACAACAGACTGTGGAACTCAATTCACATCAAACCAGTTTGGAAAGTTCAGAAAAACATATGGGTTTGAACACGTAACAAGCTCACCACACTACCCTCAGTCCAATGGAAAAGCAGAGAGCGCGGTGAAGGCTGCAAAGACATGCATGAAGAAAGCAGAACACAACAATCAAGATCCCTTCCTCGCTTTACTTGAGCTGAGAAACATCCCGACAGAGACTGTAAACAGTTCGCCTGCTCAGAGACTGTTCGGCAGAAGAACACGAACACAAATGCCGACGTCAAAAACATTACTCCAACCTACAGTTGTACCAATCAAGAAAGAACTTGAGAAAAGGAAACTGAAGCAAGCACACTACTACAACAGAAGCGCAGTAGAGCTGACAGAACTGAGTCCGGGACAGATTGTGAAATTCCAACCTTCAGGATCCAAAAAGTGGATCAGCGCCAAAGTAGACCAACAGGTGAACATCCGGTCATACAACATTCGCACAGAGGACGGACGTCAGTACAGAAGGAACCGTCGTCAGCTACGAGACACAACAGAAACGGAGCTTCAGCAGACAATCAACCCTCAACGACTTGTCCAGAGAAGGATGATTTCTGGAAGACATCAGGAAAGCGACACATCGGGCAAGCAACAGCAAATCATCGTACCATCAAAACAGATGCTGGAAGATAACAAGAAAACTGGAACTGGAACAGATGTCAGGACGCCAGCATCGTCTGTCCGTGAGAACTCATCTGATCAGTCATCAGTCATCAAAATGTCTGAGACAACAAGCATCAAGGAGCCAGATGAAGTTATCAAACAAACAAGGACAGGACAACCCGAACCAGTTAGTTCTCCTTACAGAACAAGATCTGGAAGACAAAGCAAAAGGCCAGATTTCCTTAAATATGAATGAAACTGAAGACTCTACCACAATCAGATAAACTGAAAGCATTGCGAAATATGGACATGATGATGATGGATAGTATAATGATCCGAGATAAAATGAGGTGAATGAATGATTGGGCCCTGTGCGTGAGAATGAGTGTTTGTTAAGTTAATGTTGTGATAAAGGTAGGAAACACATTTATTTCGTATGGACTGAAAGATAGGAAAAATGATTAATTGATTTTGTTTCCTTAAAGAAAGGGAGATGTGACGTGTGTTAACAGTAAACAGCGTGCGGATAACAGCACGGCATGACATTCGTCTAAATGATAACTGATTGCTGTTCACTGTGATATGTATATATACTATAGTCAGTTGAGAATCAGACAGCGACGAGTAAAGACGTAGAAGCATTGCCCTGTCTTCCGAGTTGGCTGTAGAAAGAACGAAACAGCAAGAGACAGACAGTGGGATTCATGGAAGGCAAGAGACAGAGAGTGGGCTTTATGGAAGGCAAGAGACAGAGAGTGGGATTTATGGAAGGCAAGAGACAGACAGTGGGATTTACGGAAGGCAAGAGACAGACAGTGGGATTTACGGAAGGCGAGAGACAGAGAGTGGGATTTACGGAAGGCAAGAGACAGAGTGGGATTTACGGAAGGCAAGAGACAGAGAGTGGGATTTATGGAAGGCGATAGACAGACAGTGGGATTTACGGAAGGCAAGAGACAAGACAGTGGAATTTACGGAAGGCAAGACACAGAGTGGGATTTACGGAAGGCAAGACACAGAGTGGGATTTACGGAAGGCAAGAGACAGAGAGTGGGATTTACGGAAGGCAAGAGACAGAGTGGGATTTACGGAAGGCAAGAGACAGAGAGTGGGATTTACGGAAGGCAAGAGACAAAGTGGGATTTACGGAAGGCAAGAGACAGAGTGGGATTTACGGAAGGCAAGAGACAGAGAGTGGGATTTACAGAAGGCAAGACACAGAGTGGGATTTACAGAAGGCAAGAGACAGAGTGGGATTTACGGAAGGCAAGAGACAGAGTGGGATTTACAGAAGGCAAGAGACAGAGTGGGATTTACGGAAGGCAACAGACAGAGAGGGGATTTACGGAAGAAGAGATAGTAACAAAGTGAAAAAGAGGTGAGGGGTTCAGAAATTTCAAACTTCAAAATTTAACCCTTTGACTCCCGTACCCTATCCACCAAGTGCAAAAACTTAACCTTTTGAATCTCTCACCCTATCCACCAGTTTCCTGCAGAAAGCTGGTGGATAGGGTGAGGGAGTCAAAGGGTTAAGTTTTTGCTCTGCTAGCATGGACAGACTGCAGGAGTCTAAAGGGTTAAGCAGTTTATTACTTAAGCACAGTAGTATTAGGTCCCTATAGCAGTGCTTTTACCCGACGAATTGGGCAGCATTTTTCAATTTTACTGTACCTACGAAGACAGCAGCTGGCTTTGGACGACCAAGTGCAAGTTTTAAACCTTAACATTGTGTGCTGGGTATGTTTTAAGAGAGATTGTGATGCATTGAAAACATTTCTTGGGCGTACATTAGTTTAGATCTTATGGATTGAGTTACAAAGATGCAGAAGTGTTGATGGATCTTGTCCTGAAAGCTGCTTGCAAACTATTTTCAAGAAATTTAGATTTTCTGGAGTTTTTGTTGATAAGTATTTGTTTATAAGTTTGGTTTTTTTAATAATGTGAAGGCATATGTGTGTGTGTATGAGTGCGCGCGCACACGTCTACGCATGCGTGTCTACATGTGTGTGTGTGTGTGCGTGTGCATGCAAGCATGTGTGCGTATGCTTGTGTATGCGTACATTGTATGTGTGCGTTTGTGTGTGTGTGTGTGTGTGCATGTGTGTGTGGTGGTGGTCTTTGATTTAATGTCAGTTCACTAAAGTGATTTTAGACAACAACAAAAAAGAAAAAGAAAAAAGGGGGGGGGGGGAGGGATAGAGGAAGAGTGAAGAGGATATTTGAAAATAGTCAATTTTCATCTTGAAAAAAGATGTCTGTGTGTTTGTGCGTGTGTGCGTGTGTGTGTGTGTGTGTGTGTGTGTGTGTGTGTGTGTGTGTGTGTGTGTGTGTGTGTGTGTGTGTGTGTGTGTGTGGTGTGTGTGTGTGTGTGTGTGTGTGTGTGTGTGTGTGTGTGTGTGTGTGTGTGTGTGTGTGTGTGTGTGTGTGTGTGTGTGTGTGTTGGCACATCAGTGGACTACGGCAGCTGGTTTGACTACCACCTGTCGTGGGAACGTGGTCTACGTGAACATCCAGAGCTGCCCGTGCTGTCTTTGTCCTACGAACACCTGAAACAGGTCAGTGTGACCTTGTAGTTATCTGCATTTGTTGCGGGAAAGGCTTCCTCCAACATAGAAATAGGCGACCATTTCTATACCAGGGGATCGTCTATAAGAAAACTGAAGTCATGGTAATCAGTTAAAAAAAAACAAGAACAAAAAACGCCAAGAAATCCCCTCATGCAAAATAACCGCAAATGGTACAACATTGAGACAAGTTGGTAAGTTTAAATATCTGGGAACAGTCATCTCACCAGGCGACAGATGCACATTAGAAATGGACGGTATAATCGGCCAAGTTAAAACAGAATTCAAGAAAATGAAAAGCGTTCTTACCAACAAATGCCTATAAGTTAACATCAGGAAGAAAGTGCTTCAGTGTTATATAGAACCTATACTGTTGTACGGATGTGAAGCGTAGACTGTCAACACACAAAATCAGAACAAGATTTAGGAAGCTGAAATGTGGTTTCTAATAAAATGTTAAGAGTTCCTAGGACAGGAAAAAAAACCCAAACGAGACAGTCTTGAAGGAGGCAGACACAAGAAAATCATTAATGAAGAAGATTAGGAAAAGACAACATTAATGAAGAAGATTAGGAAAAGACAAGCAACATTTATAGGACATTTCATGAAGAAAGGGGAATTAGAGCACCTGGTCACAACAGGAAAGCTGGAGGAAAGAGAGCACCAGGTAGACCCAGGGAGAAAATATTGGACGGACTTGCAGGGTGGCTGAGGACGGAGAGGGTGGGAGATGTACTTGCAGCGACAGGGGATAGACTCCTGTGGAGGGCCATAATCGCCAACGCCAGGCGGCAGGGCACATGATGATGATGATGAGGGATTATCAATGGCAGAATCGGGTATAACGCTTATAGAATAAACATTGGAGAGAGAGGTTGGTTTCCCACATCCCTCCCTTCAAGACCAATCAGTCTTCTTGCCTTTCTAAAGTTTTGGTAAAAAAAATTGGGTGACGCTGCTCAGCGGCGACACGCTTTCAAAGGGGAAAGCTGTGAGAGTTTCAAGTTGTTATTGTTGTTTAAAGCCCAGCCGACTGCGTAGAGCCGTATCAGTGCTAAGTTTCAAATAGAACCAGAAAAAAAAAAACCACGTAACAAGAATAAGAACGTGTATTTAATACAAGACAAGACGGGCGCAAATTTTCAGTTTCAGTCTTTTTCTCCTAATTTTTTTTATCTGGTGTTTGTTTGTTTGTTTGTGATCTTAAGCTTGACAAAGGCCAGTTGGCCGAAAATTTGCGCCTGTCTTGTCTTGTTGTATTAAATACGCCTTCTCGTTCTTTTTTCGTGTTTTTTTTCTGGTTCCTGTTTGCTTGAACGCGGACAGTCACACTTGTTTTGGATTAAGTTTCAAATAGTAAAACCACTGCGACAAAAGAAATATGAATATGAATATGGATTGTCTGAGTGCGGTGACTTCCTCCTGAATGGGTTCAGACTGTAGGCTACTTGCAGGATTCTTTGGCCGCCATACGCCAGCTGGCTCAGTTTCTGGACGTGTCCTGTAGTGAGGAAGCCATGCGAGCCGTGGACAGAGCGTGTAGTTTTGACGTCATGAAACAGACCAAAGGTCACCTGGACACGAACACCACAGGACAGCCGGTCATGTACCGCAAAGGTAGGAAGGATCCCCTGTTCGGCGTTCCTTTTTTAAATTTTTTTTTTATCATCGCATTCAGGGAGATTATCTTTATGCTCACCTTTTTTTCCTGTCCTATTTTCTACGCCATCTTAAATGCCACAGAAGCTGGCACAGTTTTTACAATGCGATGATGCTTGCAACAAGGGACTGATTGCATATGGAGGGCCATGATCGCCAACGCCATGTGGCAAAGCACTTGATGATGATGATGATGATGGCGATGAGGATGATAAACATGATGCTATGGAGTTCTATGTAGGATTGAGAGTGCGTGACAGGGCTGTGCTCTACGCTTACTATCATAATATATCCTGGCGTCAACCAGGCCCGAGAGATACAGACACCCGCAGTGCGGGTCAGAAGAGTTGAGCAACACTCTCAATGACGCATCCGTGAAGTGGATGAGACTGGACTGTGTGGTCCCAGTCTTCCCAATGAGTCCATAGCACGACCTACTCTGGGCGGTTAGAGCCGAAAAATCCCACAGTGATATATTTTTGAAGGGACTGATGGGGATTCGAACCCACAACTTTCCAGTCGGTAGTCCGTCACGTTAACCGCTACACCACAGCGACTGGTACACGGTGTTCCATCTTAACCCTTTGACTCCTGCACTCTACCCAGCAACTGCAAAAACTAACCCTTTGACTCCCTTACTCTATCCACCACCTTCCTGCAAGAATCTGGTGGATAGGGTAAGGGAGTCAAAAGGTTAAATGTTTTCTTTGTTAGCATGGTTGACGATGCCAGATGCTGGTGGGCAGGGTGTGGAAGGCAAAGGGTTAAACATGGTTATGCATTATACAGGTCCCACCCCTTGAAGACCAATTAGCCTTCTTGCTTTTCTGAAGTCTTGGTAAAAAAAAAATTGAACATGAATATGAATTTCAATCGACGAAGGGGGGATGGGCGCAGTCCTCGTGGTGCTGGCCCTGGGAAAAGTTGAGGTCTCTGCCACCTCACTCCCCTACGACCCCAGGGTTATGGAACTATCTAAGTAGGACCTCAGGGCCTGTGGCCGGATTTATGAAGAGTGCGCAAGCCGTACTTAGCACCTTAAGCGCTGCATAACTTTTAAGTCTTCGACAGCGGAACGAGACCGCGATTTATGAAGAGTACTTAGGATCTCTCATACTGGCACGCGATTATGTAGAGTACGTTATGGATTTCTATTACATGGCTCCTTGACGTTAAATTTCATAATGAATTCATTGTAGGGCAGAGACGTCATCTTGAGGAATTGAACTGAACTGAAATTGAAACTATAATTTTGTCTGTAGTATCTATCAGTTGAGCTGAGATGTCTTGTATTTGTCTGAGATATGTACGATGTAGTGGTGATGCTTGTTTGCTGTGTTGTTGAGTGGAGGCCACAGTGTGTAGACACATGACGCTCCACAGTCTGTATCTCCGATTTCAGTGGATAGGGGAGAGAGAGAGAGAGAGAGAGAGAGAGAGAGAGAGAGAGAGAGAGAGAGAGAGAGAGAGAGAGAGAGAGAGGAGAGAGAGAGAGAGAGAGAGAGGAGCAGGTAGACAGATCGAGAGACAGACAGACAGAGAAACAGACGTGTCACATCGTAAGAAACCTTATAATACAAAGTCAACTAATAAACAAGTAAAACCCGCTATGCTGACTTTTTGCAGGCAAAGTCGGTGACTGGAAAACTGTGTTCACGGTGGCGCAAGCGGAACAGTTCTCCGCCCTGTACAAAACCAAGCTCCAGGACTTTCTCGCTCTGACGTCGTCTTCTGACGTCAAGTCCTCCGTCAGTTCTTTGGCCGCAGCGTATAACGTTGATGCAGTGGATGGTATAGTGAAGGGCTGAAATTTCTTTATATCAGAATAGTTCGTTTTTACCGATTTTGAAGTCTTTCTTTTTTGATCTGTCGTTATGTTGCTCTAGAGACTGATAAGTCAGAGGGGTTCATAAGATGTAGAGTGTTCATTCATTATCATCAACTAACAGTAGAGAAAGTTGTGTTTATTGATTGACTGATTTATTGATTTATGTCATGAGGTGTATGCACAGTAGAGAAAGTTTTGTATGTTGATTGATTGGTATATGTCATGAGGTGCATAGCTTTTACCTAGTCTTAGAATGATTGATGTGACAGCAGTTTTGTGAGTGAGATAATAGTTTTTAAAGGAACTGTGTGTATCAGTTGAAGGCTGTAATTGAGAGGCCTGTTAGTACTTAAGATTAATGCTTGTGTGTGTGTGTGTGTGTGTGTGTGTGTGTGTGTGTGTGTGTGTGTGTGTGTGTGTGTGTGTGTGTATGGTGCTCGCGCGCGTGCGTGTGCTTTCCAAAGACACGCAAACAGCACGTGCACAGAACACAGGTTTGTTTACATCTTGAAATTGTGATTCCATAAAATTTCTCAATTTTTGTTTGTTTGTTTGTTTGTTCATTGTGTTATCTCTCTCATCATCTGTTACTATATTGTTTTCAGGTTTTTATCCTGTTTTTCTTTCCTTTGTTTCTTTCCTTCCTTCCTTATTTCCTTTGATACTTTCTGTTTTTCTGTCTTTCATTCACTCATTAATTCGTTCTTTCGTTCTTTCTATATCTGCTTCTGTCTTTCTCTCCTTTCGTTCATAACTTCCTTCTTTCTTTTCTTCATTGCTCCCTTCTTTCGTTCTTTCTTTCTTTCTTCTTCTTCTTCTTCTGCTTTCTTTCGGCCTTTTCTTCTGATCTTTCTCCCTTCCTGTCTTTCTAGATTTTTGTTCTTTCCTTTCTCTTTTTCCTTCTATTTTCCCCTGTCCTTTTCTTTTTTCCTCACCTGTGTGATTATGTAATCTACGATTAAAGAGTAGGGATCAAAGAGTAGGGATCAAAGAGTAGGGATCGATGATTTTCAGAGACAAACTATGATAGCTTGCTATAGTGTAACAGAGAAATCGTACAAAAATGAGATTGTATGTTGTGTTTAGCACTATAGAAATGTTTTTCTTCTGATTCCCTCACCCTATCCACCAACTGCAAAAACTTAAACCCTTTGACTCCCTCACCCTATCCACCAAGTTTAACCCTTTGATTCCTCACCCTAACCACCAGCTTCCTGCAGGAAGCTGGTAGGTAGGGTGAGGGAATCAGAGGGTTAAGTTTTGCTTTACTAGTATGGTTGACAATGCAGGGTGCTGTGTGACAGGGTGCGGGAGGTCAAAGGGTTAAAGATTGTGAATGTGATAGTTCAGAGTGACAATAATCGTGATGTATATTGTGTTTAACGTCTAAAAATGTTTTTTTAAAGATTGTGAATGTCATAATTCAGATGACAGTAATCGTGATGTATATTGTGTTTATCGTCTAAATGTTTTGGTGTTTTTTTTTCAGTATTGTGAATGTCATAGTTCAGAGTGTCAATAATCGTGATGTATATTGTGATATGTTTATTCATTGGAAATGGACTTGCGCCGGTGAAATGTGAGGTTTTTTTTTTCTTCTTCTGTTTTTTTTTATTTTTATTTTTTTTACTCAAAACTCATTTCAGACTCTTACATACAGAGTAGTGTTGTAATTGTTGATTTTGGTGTTCATGTGTGTGTTGTGTGTGTGTGTGTGTGTTGTGTGTGTGTGTGTGTGTGTGTGTGTGTGTGTGTGTGTAGGTTTTGTGTGTGTGTGTGTGTGTGTGTGTGTGTGTGTGTGTGTGTGTGTGGTGTGTGTTGTGTGTGTTGTGTGTGTGTGTGTGTGTGTGTATGTGTGTGTGTTGTGTGTGTGTATATGTGTGTGTGTTTGTGTGTGTGTGTGTGTGTGTGTGTGGGGTGTATGTGTGTGTGTGTGTGTGTGTGTGTGTGTGTGTGTATGTGTGTGTGTGCCCTACATGAATATGCATGTACATAACTGTAAATGTACGTAAATACATTCATCATCATCATCATCATCATCATCATCATCATCATCATCATGTGCTCTGCCGTACGGCGTTGGCGATCATGGCCCTCCATACGAATTTATCCCTTGTCGCTGCAGGTACATCTCCCACCCTCTCTGTCCTCAGCCACCCTGCAAGTCCGTCCAGTATTTTCTCCCTTGGTCCACCTGGTGTTCACTATTAATACAATCAGATTATTTCGAATGAAAAGGCAATGTAAAGCAAATGTAAGTTTAAAAAAAAACCTGCGCTAACCACCCGAAGACAAGAAACTCCAGTTGAGAAATACAACAATACTTACCATATTCAACGCTTGTACAATATTGGGTTCTGCTTGGCTAACAGTGTGTGAAGGCCCACAGTCGATAATATTCAAGTTAATCACGTGTTTGTTTGACGTTGGTCACACGTGATCACGTTCATTGGTTCTTTTGTTTTTTGGGTCCTCTGACAAATGGAAGACAAAACACGTGCTCAAGTCATTCCAACACGTTTAGCGTCATACACTAAACAGCGTCACAGACAAACTGCTGTTATTGTGGCTGTTATTTTTGTTAAAAGCCCAGCCGACTGCGTAGAGCCATGTCAGGGCTATAGCCGTTCCAAAACATACACAATACTTCAACAGGAAATAAAAAAGGAAAGAAAATTAAGTACACATATCAATGCACTCGCGCACATAATCTAAAGAGATCCGCATGGTGTTGACCACTCCGTCCAATTTATCATACAGGGGATTAAAAAATATACCTCAATACAAATTTAAGCATAATTAAAGACACGAAAACATACATAAAAAGGGCCTAAATTACCTAAAATTGTTTCCACATGTCCCATTTCCCTAGATCCAAAAAATACACTTAATTCATGTACCCAGTTATCAATCCTAAGAGAAAGTACGTACGACTTTATTGAACACACATAGGTGAATGAACCACCAAGGCAGAAAATGACAGGAAGAAATGATAGAAAACAAATTAGGAAAAAAGAAACAAAGAGAGTGACAGAAAAGAGGGAATTTCTAGCACAGGATTTCCAGAAGATGGGGATACTATTTATACTGAAAGTCCCCAACCCCCACCTCTGGCATCCCCACGGAGGGGGGATTGGGGGAGCCGGCAGGCTCTGTCTGTCTGGCCAGAATTGTGTGATAAGAGGCCTCTTGGGCACACGCCCTTAATCAGCTAATCAGCGTTCCCCACACTTAAGCCATCTGATTCGTTTTCCGGCCACCATCTTAATTGAAGGGGCTTGAGGTTAACCTCTCTGACTGATTGATTGGTTTGGTTCAGCTTTTACGTCGACACCCACCTCAGGTGATATGACCGACGGGGATAACCATCCCAGGGAAGTGGGGTGGTGGTTATCTAACCCTGTACCGACACCACACAGAACAACAAAGATGTTAAGATGGGACAGTGAGAAGGCCAGTTTTAATGGGGGGACTTATCTAATCCCATACCGACACCACACAGAACAACAAAGATGTTAAGATGGGACAGTGAGAAGGCCAGTTTTAATGGGGGGACTTATCTAATCCCATACCGACACCACACAGAACAACAAAGATGTTAAGATGGGACAGTGAGAAGGCCAGTTTTAAGGGGGGGGGGGGGGGGGGGGGGGGGGGGGGGGGGGGGGGGGGGGGGGGGGGGGGGGGGGGGGGGGGGGGGGGGGGGGGGGGGGGGGGGGGGGGGGGGGGGGGGGGGGGGGGGGGGGGGGGGGGGGGGGGGGGGGGGGGGGGGGGGGGGGGGGGGGGGCTTATCTAATCCCATACTGACACCACAGAACAACAAAGATGTTAAGATGGACAGTGAGAAGGCCAGTTTAATGGGGGGACTTATCTAAAATCCCATACTGAACACACAGAACAACAAAGATGTTAAGATGGGACAGTAGAGAAGGCCAGTTTTAATGGGGACTTCTACCAACCACGACCAAGGATGGAGGGAGGCCTTAAATGGGATAACTCTGACCCACACAAGGTTATACATGAGTGCCATTTAATGGGGTTATTAACCTCGACGATTGAGTGGTTTTACCGACCCACAAAAGTTATGACGTTAGGGATAAACATCAGGAAATGAGGTGAAACCCTAGACAAAAGAAAACAAAGGTAAGAGACGTGAAAGCCAGTTTTAAGGGACTTATTAATCCAACGCACCGACACAAGAGTAGTGGGACAGTAGAGGCAGTTAAGGGGGGACTTACTAATCCCATACGCCCACACAACAACAAGATTTGGGACATAAAGGCATTTATGGGATTTTATCATACGACACCCACCAGTGTAATGACAGGGAACCATTTATGGGGATTATCTAACCATAGACACCACACAGAACAACAAAGATGTTAAGATGGGACAGTGAGAGGCAGTTTTAATGGGGGGACTTATCTAATCCCATACGACACCACACAGAACAACAAAGATGTTAAGAGGGCAGTGAGAAGGCATTAATGGGGACTATCAATCCATACGACACAACAAACAACAAGATGTAAGATGGACAGTGAGAAGGCCAGTTTAATGGGGGGACTTATCTAATCATACTGACACCACCAAACAACAAATGTTAAATGGGACAGTGAGAAGGCCAGTTTTAATGGGGGGATTATCTAATCCATACTGACACCACCAAACAACAAGATTTAAGATGGGACAGTGAAAGGCCAGTTTTAATGGGGGACTTATCTAATCCATACTGACACCCACAGAACAACAAATGTTAAATGGACAGTGAGAAGGCCAGTTTTAATGGGGGGACTTATCTAATCCATACTGACACCACCGAACAACAAGATTAAGATGGGCAGTGAGAAGGCCAGTTTAATGGGGGACTTATCTAATCCTATACTGACACCACCACAACAACAAGATGTTAAGATGGGACAGTGAGAAGGCCAGTTTTAATGGGGGGACTTATCTAACCCCTATACTGACACCACCAGAACAACAATGATGTTAAGATGGGACAGTGAGAAGGCCAGTTTTAATGGGGGGACTTATCTAATCCATACTGACACCACCAGAACAACAACAAATGTTAAGATGGGACAGTGAGAAGGCCAGTTTTAATGGGGGGACTTATCTAATCCTATACTGACACCACCAGAACAACAAAGATGTTAAGATGGGACAGTGAGAAGGCCAGTTTTAATGGGGGGACTTATCTAATCCATACTGACACCACCAGAACAACAATAATGTTAAGATGGGACAGTGAGAAGGCCAGTTTTAATGGGGGGACTTATCTAATCCTATACTGACACCACCAGAACAACAAGATGTTAAGATGGGACAGTGAGAAGGCCAGTTTTAATGGGGGACTTATCTAATCCTATACTGACACCACCAGAACAACAATGATGTTAAGATGGGACAGTGAGAAGGCCAGTTTTAATGGGGGGACTTATCTAATCCATACTGACACCACCAGAACAACAAGATGTTAAGATGGGACAGTGAGAGGCCAGTTTAATGGGGGACTATCTAATCCATACTGACACCACAAACAACAAATGTTAAGATGGGACAGTGAGAGGCCAGTTTTAATGGGGGACTTATCTAATCCATACTGACACCACCAAACAACAAGATGTTAAGATGGGACAGTGAGAAGGCCAGTTTTAATGGGGGGACTTATCTAATCCTATACTGACACCACCAAACAACAAGATGTTAAGATGGGACAGTGAGAGGCCAGTTTTAATGGGGGACTTATCTAATCCATACTGACCACCAAACAACAATATGTTAAATGGGACAGTGAGAAGGCCAGTTTTAATGGGGGACTTATCTAATCATACTGACACCACCAAACAACAAGATGTTAAGATGGGACAGTGAGAAGGCCAGTTTTAATGGGGGGACTTATCTAATCCTATACTGACACCACCAGACAACAAATGTTAAGATGGGACAGTGAGAAGGCCAGTTTTAATGGGGGACTTATCTAATCCTATACTGACACCACCACAACAACAAGATGTTAAGATGGGACAGTGAGAAGGCCAGTTTTAATGGGGGGACTTATCTAATCCCATACTGACACCACCAGAACAACAAAGATGTTAAGATGGGACAGTGAGAAGGCCAGTTTTAATGGGGGGACTTATCTAATCCCATACTGACACCACCAGAACAACAAAGATGTTAAGATGGGACAGTGAGAAGGCCAGTTTTAATGGGGGGACTTATCTAATCCCATACTGACACACACAGAACAACAAAGATGTTAAGATGGGACAGTGAGAAGGCCAGTTTTAATGGGGGGACTTATCTAATCCCATACTGACACCACCAGAACAACAAAGATGTTAAGATGGGACAGTGAGAAGGCCAGTTTTAATGGGGGGACTTATCTAATCCCATACTGACACCACCAGAACAACAAAGATGTTAAGATGGGACAGTGAGAAGGCCAGTTTTAATGTAGCGCACCCAGAGATTCGAACCTACAACCATTAGCGTATGAATCTGATGCTCAACCAACTGAGCTACTGGGGCCCGCATCCACTCTAACTGAAGGGACTTCAGATTAACCTCTGTAACTCTTCTTTCTCCTCTTCTCGTTCTTAGTCTGCTACCGACTGTTTATCTTTTTTGCTTTTACTTCGGTCTTTCGTTCCTAAGTCGCTAGGAACACCCCCCCCCCCTCCCACCGGTGGGGATGCTGGGGCTCTTTCAGTATAGATAGTATTCTGTGCTGGAAATTTCCTCTTTTCTGTCACTCTGTTTCTTTCTTTCTTCCTCCGTTGCTTTCTGGTATTTCTTTCTATCATTTTCTGCCTTGCTGAGTCATTCGCCTGTATGTGTTCTATAAAGTCTTACGTATTTTTTCTTGGAATTGGTGATTGGGTTCATGTGTTGGGTGCATTTTTGGCTCTAGGGATGTGAGATATGCGGAGGCGATTTTTGGTAATTTGGGCCCGTCTTTTATGTATGTTTTGGGGTCCTTAATTATGCTTAAATTTGTATTCAAGTGTGGTTTTTTTTGGGGGGGATCGCCTTTGCAATGGATTGGAGGGAGTGGTCAACGCCAGGGTCGCGTGCTTAGATCGTGTGAGCGAATGCATTTATATGTGTGCTTAATTTTCTTTTCTTTTTTTCCTGTTGAAATTTTGTATGTTTTGAAGCGGTTATAGCCCTGATATGGCTCTACGCAGTCGGCTGGGCTTTAAACAACAATAACAATGAAATAAACATTTCTTGTTGTTAGTCTGCTACTGTTTATCTTTTTGTTTTTACTTCGGTCTTTCATTCCTAAGTCACCGTGAGCGGTTCAAACGTCGATCACAATTATTTTTCAGCATTAGATGATGTTTTTGTTATAAGGAAAGATCCACATTATTATCTTGGTTGACGGGCCATTGTTGTAGTTCAGGGTGGCTTGGGGACAGACCCGTTCAGTCTTTTTTCCAGTCGTTCTTGTGAACGCGGGCTGGTTGGCAGAGCCATGGACTCAAGATCTGATACCTTGAGTTCAATCCCAGCCCGCAACATAAACAACTGGCTTGTTTGCTGCCCATCTTAATGTTTACATCATTCTGTGGTGTCAGCTTAATGTTTACATCATTCTGATGGTGCCATCTTAATGTTTACATCATTCTGATGGTGCCATCTTAATGTTTACCATATCATCTATGTTTAATCTTCTGGTGGTGCCATCTTAATGTTTACATCATTCTGGTGGTGCCATCTTAATGTTTACATCATTCTGGTGGTGCATCTATGTTACATCATTCTGATGTGCCATCTTATGTTTACATCATTCTGTGGTGCCATCTTAATGTTTACATCATTCTGATGGTGCCATCTTAATGTTTACATCATTCTGGTGGTGCCATCTTAATGTTGTTCCATCATTGTTGCTATGGTGGCCATCTTAATGTTTACATCATTTGGTGGTGCCATCTTAATGTTTACATCATTCTGATGGTGCCATCTTAATGTTTACATCATTCTGGATGGTGCCATCTTAATGTTTACATCATTGCTGAATTGGTGCCATCTTAATGTTTACATCATTCTGATGGTGCCATCTTAATGTTTACATCATTCTGGTGGTGCCATCTTAATGTTTACATCATTCTGATGGTGCCATCTTAATGTTTACATCATTCTGGTGGTGCCATCTTAATGTTTACATCATTCTGTGGTGCCATCTTAATGTTTACATCATTCTGTGGTGCCATCTTAATGTTTACATCATTCTGATGGTGCCAGCTTAATGTTTACATCATTCTGGTGGTGCCCATCATTCTGTTGTATAATGTTTCATCATTCTGGTGGTGCCAGCTTAATGTTTCATAGTCCATGCTGTTGCTGCCCATCTTAATGTTTACATCATTCTGCTGTGTCAGCTTAGTTTTCATAGGTCCACTGCCTGTTTGCTGCCCATCTTAATGTTTACATCATTCTGCTGGTGTCAGCTTAGTGTTTCATAGGTCCACTGGCCTGTTTGCTGCCCATCTTAATGTTTACATCATTCTGCTGGTGTCAGCTTAATGTTTCATAGGTCCACTGGCCTGTTTGCTGCCCATCTTAATGTTTACATCATTCTGCTGGTGTCAGCTTAGTGTTTCATAGGTCCACTGGCCTGTTTGCTGCCCATCTTAATGTTTACATCATTCTGCTGGTGTCAGCTTAATGTTTCATAGGTCCACTGGCCTGTTTGCTGCCATCTTAATGTTTACATCATTCTGCTGGTGTCAGCTTAGTGTTTCACAGGTCCACTGGCCTGTTTGCTGCCCATCTTAATGTTTACATCATTCTGCTGGTGTCAGCTTAGTGTTTCACAGGTCCACTGGCCTGTTTGCTGCCCATCTTAATGTTTACATCATTCTGCTGGTGTCAGCTTAGTGTTTCATAGGTCCACTGGCCTGTTTGCTGCCATCTTAATGTTTACATCATTCTGCTGGTGTCAGCTTATGTTTCACAGGTCCACTGGCCTGTTTGCTGCCCATCTTAATGTTTACATCATTCTGGTGGTGTCAGCTTAGTGTGTCATAGGTCCACTGGCCTGTGGCTGCCCATCTTAATGTTTACATCATTCTGCTGGTGTCAGCTTAGTGTTTCACAGGTCCACTGGCCTGTTGCTGCCCATCTTAATGTTTACATCATTCTGCTGGTGTCAGCTTAGTGTTTCACAGGTCCACTGGCCTGTTTGCTGCCCATCTTAATGTTTACATCATTCTGCTGGTGTCAGCTTAGTGTTTCACAGGTCCACTGGCCTGTTTGCTGCCCATCTTAATGTTTACATCATTCTGCTGGTGTCAGCTTAGTGTTTCACAGGTCCACTGGCCTGTTTGCTGCCCATCTTAATGTTTACATCATTCTGGTGGTGTCAGCTTAGTGTGTCATAGGTCCACTGGCCTGTTGGCTGCCCATCTTAATGTTTACATCATTCTGCTGGTGTCAGCTTAGTGTTTCACAGGTCCACTGGCCTGTTTGCTGCCCATCTTAATGTTTACATCATTCTGCTGGTGTCAGCTTAGTGTTTCACAGGTCCACTGGCCTGTTTGCTGCCCATCTTAATGTTTACATCATTCTGCTGGTGTCAGCTTAGTGTTTCACAGGTCCACTGGCCTGTTTGCTGCCCATCTTAATGTTTACATCATTCTGCTGGTGTCAGCTTAGTGTTTCACAGGTCCACTGGCCTGTTTGCTGCCCATCTTAATGTTTACATCATTCTGCTGGTGTCAGCTTAGTGTTTCACAGGTCCACTGGCCTGTTTGCTGCCCATCTTAATGTTTACATCATTCTGCTGGTGTCAGCTTAGTGTTTCATAGGTCCACTGGCCTGTTTGCTGCCCATCTTAATGTTTACATCATTCTGCTGGTGTCAGCTTAGTGTTTCATAGGTCCACTGGCCTGTTGGCTGCCCATCTTAATGTTTCCATCATTCTGCTGGTGTCAGCTTAGTGTTTCACAGGTCCACTGGCCTGTTTGCTGCCATCTTAATGTTTACATCATTCTGCTGGTGTCAGCTTAGTGTTTCACAGGTCCACTGGCCTGTTTGCTGCCCATCTTAATGTTTACATCATTCTGCTGGTGTCAGCTTAGTGTTTCATAGGTCCACTGGCCTGTTTGCTGCCCATCTTAATGTTTACATCATTCTGCTGGTGTCAGCTTAGTGTTTCATAGGTCCACTGGCCTGTTTGCTGCCCATCTTAATGTTTACATCATTCTGCTGGTGTCAGCTTAGTGTTTCATAGGTCCACTGGCCTGTTTGCTGCCCATCTTAATGTTTACATCATTCTGCTGGTGTCAGCTTAGTGTTTCATAGGTCCACTGGCCTGTTTGCTGCCCATCTTAATGTTTACATCATTCTGCTGGTGTCAGCTTAATGTTTCATAGGTCCACTGGCCTGTTTGCTGCCCATCTTAATGTTTACATCATTCTGCTGGTGTCAGCTTACTGTTTCATAGGTCCACTGGCCTGTTTGCTGCCCATCTTAATGTTTACATCATTCTGCTGGTGTCAGCTTACTGTTTCATAGGTCCACTGGCCTGTTTGCTGCCCATCTTAATGTTTACATCATTCTGCTGGTGTCAGCTTACTGTTTCATAGGTCCACTGGCCTGTTTGCTGCCCATCTTAATGTTTACATCATTCTGCTGGTGTCAGCTTATGTTTCATAGGTCCCTCTTCCCCTTTTCCCCATTTCAAGACCTTGCCAGCTCATAGGGTTTTGCGCAGGCATCAGAAGTCTGTCGCATAATTGTTGCCAGATTTGGGTGTAGCGCATATGGATGTTTCCGAGTGCAGTGAATCCCTCTTGAACAAACTACAAACAGACAACAAACAAACTCCTGTGACACAGGAAACCACACTGTAACCATCACCACCACCATTCCACCCACCTACCCGTCCCGGACGATAGCGTTGCTCTTTCATCTGAGTTGTAGATTCGATAGAGAAGTGGGCTTGTGTTTTTAACCCTTTGCTCCCGCATTCTGTCCACAAACTGCAAAAACTTAACCATTTGATTCCCTCACCCTATTCACCAGCTAAGAAGAATGTTGAGAGTTCCATGGACAGCAAAGAAAACAAGTGAGATAGTCTTGATGGAGGCAGACACAAGTAGATTACTCATAAGGAAGATTAGGAAAAGACAGGCAACATTTATAGGCCATTTTATGAGGAAGGGGGATTTGGAGCACCTGGTCACAACGGGAAAGCTGGAGGGAAAGAGAGCACCGGGTAGACCCAGGGAGAAAATGTTGGACGGACTTGCAGGGTGGCTGGGGACGAGGGGGGTGGGAGAGATGCTAAGGGCAACGAGAGATAGAGACAGATGGAAGTCCATGATCGCCAACGCCATGCGGCAGGGCACCTGATGATGATGATGATGATCCACCAGCTTCCTAAAACCTTTGACTTCCTCACCCTATCCACCAGCTTCCTAAACCCTTCGACTCCCTCACCCAATCTGCCATCTTCCAGGCAGTCATAGAGAAGTTTTTGTAGGGTGTGAGAGTCAAAGGGTTAAATTCCTTCAGAATTAGTCATATTTATCTAGAGCGGAGAAGTAACTGTTTTTTTTTACCCAACCTTCGCAGGAACCAGAAAAAAAAAACACGAAAAAAGAATAAAAGCGCGTATTTGATATAACAAGACAAGACGGGCAAAAATGTTCGGCTAACTGGCCTTTGTCAAGCGTAAGATCACAAACAAACAAACACCAGGTACAAAAATTAGGAGGAAAAAGACTGAAACTTCCCTGATACTCCTTCCAGTGTGAGAAAAGGAATCATGTTGAGCTAAAGAAAGTAACCCCAAATCTTTTCAGCTTGGTGGTAGTTCGAACGTGCGCCCTCTTCAGGTGCGAATACATCAGCTTATTCTTCTAGCTAGTTGCATTTCATGTAAAGATGTATATGATTTTTTTTTCTTGTTTTTGTTTTGCAACTGTTTTAAGCGCGAAGATTTCAGCTAATAACGGCTCTGCAACCCATTTTAGGGAAGTAGATTTCAAGTGGTGCCCCGCCGAGCCCCATCCACCCCTGTTATTATCTCCCCTGCCAATTTGTCTTGGGTCTGGGAATATCAAAGGAAATAAGAGGGAAGCAGGGAGAATTTTTAATATTAACTAAAGAACATAAGTATTGAGAGTCACGTAGGAATTATCTCCCAGGTTGTACAACTTCTCAAATCTAACACAGTTTGCGCTACCCATTCAGCTAGCATAGAAGCAGCTACAAAGCACAAAAACCGTAAGCTCAGAACATTCCTCATGAGGAATGTTCTGAGCTTACGGTTTTTGTGCTTTGTGTCTGGGAGTTAGAACCAGCTGATTGATTGATTTGGTTCAGTTTTACGTCAGCACCCACCTCAGGCCAGGTGATATGGCCGACGGGGATAACCATCCCAGGGAAGAGGGGGAAGGGGGAGTTATCTAATCCTATACTGACACCACCAGAACAACAATGATGTTAATATGGGACAGTGAGATGGCCAGTTTTAATGGTGGGACTTACCTAATCCTATACTGACACCACCAGAACAACAATGATGGTAATATGGGACAGTGAGAAGGCCAGTTTTAATGGAGGGACTTATCTAATTCTATACTGACACCACCAGAACAACAATGATGTTAAGATGGGACAGTGAGAAGGCCAGTTTTAATGGGTGGACTTATCTAATCCTATACTGACACCACCAGAACAACAATGATGTTAAGATGGGACAGTGAGAAGGCCAGTTTTAATGGAGAGACTTACCTAATCCTATACTGACACCACCAGAACAACAATGATGTTAAGATGGGACAGTGAGAAGGCCAGTTTTAATGGTGGGACTTACCTAATCCTATACTGACACCACCAGAACAACAATGATGTTAAGATGGGACAGTGAGAAGGTCAGTTTTAGTGTAGCGCAACCCGAGATTCGAACCCACAACCATTAGCGTGTGAATCCGACGCTCAGCCAACTGAGCTACTGAGGCCCGCATAACCAGCTGCCTGGTCTGTGCGATTCTTATCATATTGCTGATTTAAATGTATATAAATGAATGAGAAAATATGAACGGTCAATGTATAAAATGTATCGATAATAAATAAATGAACATATAAATAAATGAGAAAATATGAAAGGCGAATGCATGAAATGTATTGATAATAAATAAATTGAAGGCAGTCCTTTTCAAACTTAAGCTACATTTGTGACTCCTTAACCTGTGCTCCAAATACGATAAAGATCAAACGTAAACAACCGGTAAATGTTGAGGACCACATCTTAACCTTTCTCTCTCTCTCTCCCCCCACCTGTTTGAATTCTAAAGACTAGGGGGCTCTCTCTCTCTCCCCACCTGTTTGAATTCTAAAGACTAGGGGGCTCTCTCTCTCTCTCCCCACCTGTTTGAATTCTAAAGACTAGGGGGCCGAGACCTTCCCAAATAATTTCGTCAACATGTAGTCTGTCAATCATTGCAAGCAAACTTTCATCACTGCGCCACTGATCTGCACTGCACCAGTTTCGCTTGCGATGACAAGCACTTTTCAAGTTCTCGGTCTCGCTGTCTGTCTGTCTGTCTGTCTGTCTGTCTCTGTCTGCTCTCTGTCTCTCTCTCTCTCTCTCTCAGTTCTCTGTCTCTCTGTCTGTCTGTCTCTCAGTTCTCTGTCTCGCTCTCTCTGTCTCTGTCTATCTCTCTGTTCACCTCTCTTTCTCTGTCTGTCTGTCTGTCTCTCTCTCTGTCTCTGTCTCTCTATCTATATCTGTCTCTGTCTCTCTCTCTCTGTATATCTGTCTGTTTGTCTCTCTACACACACACACACACACACACACACACACACACACACACACACACACACACACACACACACACACACACACCCATTATATATGCGTGTGTGTGTGTGTGTAAAGTATTGTAAGTGTATGTATATAGTATGTGTTCATATAATCGTAAAGGTAGGGGGGGGGGGGTCTGCACGCACACGTATGTATGTTTAAATGTGTATGATATGTATATATGAATGGATGTGTGTGTTCAAAAAAAAAGTATGACGAATATGTGTATATAGTATCCCTGATATAACGTGTAAACCCATACCCTTCAAATGCGGCTGATTATCTAGTTCTCTCTCTCTCTGTCTCTCTGTCTCTCTCTCTCTCTGTCTGTCTGTCTCTCTCTCTCATATATTCACTGTTTCTCTCTTACTCTCCCTCTCTCTCAAACACAGAGACACCCAACATAATCTCATTACGTCTTATGATTGTGCAGTGTGTGTGTAGTGATATACAATACTGTGTGCTTGTGGGTGTGTTTGTATGTATGCTAATGCACACTTATGTGCATTTAGGTTATAGCCCTGATATGGCTCTACGCAGTCGGCTGGGCTTTAAACAACAATAACAATAGAGGTGCTTCTGTGTATGTGCAAGTAAATATGTATATTTATGTATGAGTGTTATGTACATGTACATACGTACTTACGTATGTATGTATGTGTATGTGCTTGTGTGTGTGTGTATGCATACGTATGTATGTATGTGTATATGCTTGTGGGTGTGTATGCATACGTATGTATGTATGTGTATATGCTTGTGTGTGTGTATGCATCTGAGTATGTACGTATGTCTAGGCGGGAGGAGTGGTGGCCATGGGAAAAGAAGAATTGGCTGTGTGTGCGTACGTACGTGATTGTGCATGCTTGTGTGTACGTGCTTGCGCGTGCAGCGTGCAAACGAATACCCTGTGTTAAATTGTGTAGCTATTTGTATGCACAAGGGCGTCGTGTTCTCGCGCGTATTGAAGCGTGCAATTGTGTTTGCTGTCGATACATCCGCAAACTTATTAACCCTTTCACTCCCGCACCCTATCCACCAACTGCAAAAATTTAACCCTTTGATTTCCACACCCTATCCACCAGCTTCATGAAGGAACCTGGTGGATAGAGTGAGGAAATCAAAGGGTTAAGTTTTTTGCATTGCTAGCATGGTTAACAATGCAGGATGCTGGTAATCGGGTTGCGGGAGTCAAAGGGTTAAAACTTGGTATCACGGGCTGTGACAGGGTATGGAGGGTTGACAAAGTGTGCCATTATCTTGATGATTGTGTCACAGCTGGCCGCCCGTCACAATTGCTTGTAGTATACATTACTAACACACTTTGCCGTGTCATACCGTTATACAGTTATCGATTTGTTGTTGTTGATTTTTTTGAAATCTCCATGGGGATGTCGGGGGCTCTTTCAGTATGAATAGCATCCCCCCCCCCCCCCCCACACCTTCTGGAAATTCTGTGCTACAAATTTCCTCTTTTCTGTCACTCTCTTTGTTTCTGCTTTTGTTCCTTTGCTTTCTGTCATTTTTTCCTATCATTTTCTGCCTTGCTGGTCCATTCACCTGTATATGTTCGATAAAGTCTTACGTACTTTTTCTTCGGATTGGTAATTGGGTACACGTATTTAGTGAATTTATGGCTCTTGGGAAATGATACATGCGGAAGCAATTTTATGTAATTTACGCCCGTTTTTATGTATGTTTTAGTGTTTTTAGTTATGTTTATGTCAGGTATGCTTTTTCTTTTAATCACCTATATAATAAATTAGACGGAGTGGTCAACGCCAGGGGTATCTCCTTAGATTATTTGCGCGAATGAATTGATATGTGTAAAATTTATTTGTTTCTTTTTTCTTTTCCATGTTGAAGTATTGTGTGTGTTTTGGAACGGTTTTAGCTCTGATATAGCCCTTCGCTGTCGGCTGGGCTTTAAGCAAAAATAACGATAAGGATAACGGGTTTTTTTTTAATGCATCGAAAACGAAACTTTTTTTTTCAGTTAAGTTGATCCTGTTTAGCATTTGGGATGACAAAGAATAGAGTTGGGGATGATAAGACGGCAAGGAAAGAGAGAGAGGAACACCATTCTTTTAATGCTAGCCCCGTAAGAAGAGTTGTAATTGTTATTGTTGTTTAAAGCCCAGCCGACTGCGTAGAGTCATATCAGGACTATAACTGCTTTAAAACATACAAAACTTCAACAGGAAAAAGAAAAGAAAAGAAAAGAAGTATACGTATCAATGCATTCGTGCACATAATCTGAGGACATGCCCCCGGCGTTGACCATACCGTCCATTTTATACAAGTTTAAGCATACCTTAGAAATTCAAAACATATCTAAAAACGGGCATAAATTACCTAAAATTTCTTCCGCTTATCTCACCTCCCTAGAGCCAAAAATGAACTTAATACATGTACCCAGTTATCAATCCTAAGAAAAAGTACGTAAGACTTTATCGAACACATACAGGTGAATGGACAGCAAGGCACAAAATGATAGGAAGAAATGACAGAAAGCAAAGGAGGAAGAAAGAAACAAAGAGAATGACAGAAAAGAGGAAAATTCTAGCACAGAATCTCCAGAAGGTGGGGACACTATTAATACTGAAAGAGCCCCCGGCATCCCCACGACGGTGCAAGAAGAGTTAAGATCGTTATTATGGGACAGCCTTTGCCTCGGGTGCGTGTGCGTGTGCGTGCATGTACATGTGTGTTGTGTGTGTGTGTGTGTGTGTGTGTGTGTGTGTGTGTGTGTGTGTGTGTGTGTGTGTGTGTCTGTCTGTGTGTTGTCTGTGTCTGTGTCTGTGTAGGAGGAGGAGGAGAAAGTCTGTAACAGCTGTTCGTGTGTAAGTTGTGTATCGTGTATGTGTGCATGTGTGTTTACACATCACTTTAAAAAAACGGATATGACGGGGAGTGTGGGGGGGGGGGGAGGGGGGGCAGGCAGTATCCGTGTTCCATATCTTTATTATTGTATGTCACAGCTGGTGGCGTACTCCATACACGATGATGACAGTGTACAACATATTCCACGTCTTTTATATCGTGTGGCGACAGACACATTACCACCTTTTGAAGTCTATGCATGATACAAAAAGATGTGTGTTACTAGGGATGCCGTACTTTTTCACTACGAGTAGCACGGTGGTGACGACGTGTGGATAGCCTGCAGATAACATCACCCTCCGCTTTCCAATCTGGTTACATAGGTTCGAGTCTGGCTCGAGAAAATCTTTGTATATGTAGACTCACGCAAAGCCAGAACAAGATTGAGGCAGCCGAAATATGGTTTCTAAGAAAAATGTTGATGAGAGTTCCATGGACAGAAAAGAAAACAAAACGAGACAGTCTTGATGGAGGCAGACACAAGAAGATCATTCATAAGGAAGATTAGGAAAAGACAAGCAGCATCTATAGGACATTTTATGAGGGAAGGGGAATTAGAGCACCTGGTCACAACAGGAAAGCTGGAGGGAAAGAGAGCACCAGGTAGACCTAGGGAGAAATGATGGACGAAACAACTGAATAATCATCGCAGCTGCGGTCAGGGCTAAGTCTCTGCTACAGTATGACAATAGACTGCACGACCTGCGCCTGTCTCCGCTGCCTTGTAGGTTACCACTTGGGTGGGGAAAGGCTATGGGAGCAAAGAGAATACTGTCTACCCTCTTTGATGGGAGTAAAACCCAGACAGAAAATCCCGCAGCCGCATAGCCTATTGCATAAAGGGCATTGCCACAGAGCACTGCTCGTGGTTTTGGCCATATGCTGCGACTTGCCATTTACTGTTCAGCAGTCTGTGTCTCCTATGAGAACAGCTGTCTTACCTCGGTTTGCCCTGGACTTGTGGAGGCAGGTGGAGAGAGTTGCTGAGGCTCTGCGCAAACAACAGCAACTTACTTATGCGCATGGCACCTACCGCCAACCCCCCTCACAAACATGCAAATGAATAGAGTGCTAGGTTGGACTTTATCGACCACGACAGTCGACCATACATATATATTTATGTATATATAATCATCTCTGAGCCAACAATCTTTACCAACCTTTTCAGTCAGCTTGACCCATTGACTTTGTCACCCTATCCACCAACTTCCTGTAGGAAGCTGGTGGATAGGGTGAGGGAGTCAAAAGGTTAGGTTTTTGTTTTGCTAGCATGGTTGACAATGCAGGATGCTGATGGACAGGGTGCAGGAGTCAAAGGGTTAACCTGACTTAAGACAAGAGCCGAAGTTTTCATCGCGGTAAGCCCGTAGGCAAAATCAATACGTTCTCCTACGAGAATATTAACGGTTTTGCACCTATATATCTCTGTGAACACCTTCAGATGTAAGCTTACACCTCTGCCCGACTTTTCCGTTCTGTTTCTGATACACAGACAGCTTTGTTTACGAATTTCTCTTGTTCCACAGTCGGTCGCCGTTCATTTTCTGTGTCTAGTTCATACATAACCAACATCAGTGGCCTAACTATTCAAGAAATTGTCCACAAAAGTCGAGACAGAGCGGCCTGGAGGGAGATGGTGGTGTCTAAGTGTGCAGCGGCCAACACCGAACCCGGTGACGCGGACAGGTGAGACAGGTGAGTCCATACCACTGGAATGTTTCAGTGTCAGTTTCTCAAGACGACGTCTCCGCACTCGGAACGAATTCCATATGCAGTAACGTAACAGAAGCCATGTGTATGGTGATCATGGCACAAGCCTTAAGGCTGCACATAAATCCATGAGCTAGCCCGGGCCTACCTAGCCTATATTATACCTAGTCCACATTTTCATACTAGTATTGTGTCATCCTATCACTGGAACAATCTTGGTTACATGTAAATGACATGTGTATCTAGGTATCTTATCTTCAAAAAAGGGAACAGACATATAAAATAAACAAACAATTAAAGGTTTGAATCACAACTAGCTACTCAGTTTAATCTTGTCTCATGACAGAAAGCCCCCAAAGTCGATGCACAAGGCCTCAGCTGTCTATAAAAAAAAAAGGGTGAAGAAAAATTTACCTCAATCATAACCTCTGTCGTTCAGTTAAGAGGAAAGAAGCGAGGAAATAGACAGGTATGTAAGTAAGTAAGACACATCACACCTTTGGAATAAGCCTTCACTGTCTCTTCGACAGTCACAAACTCTGTCTTCCTTCAAGTCGAACTTGACTACATATCTTTTTGTCTCCATTCGTCTCATTCTCTTCCTGTCTTCCCCTTTTATAGTACGTATGTACTTATGTATCCCTAAGGCAGATAGAAAAACAAAAAAAGAACTGGATGACTAATGAAATTTTGGGCTTGATGGAGGAAAGGACGAAGGCAAAGAGAAATGAGGAGATCTACAGGAAGATAAACAAGGAGATCAGGAATAGGTGCAATGAAGCTAAGGAAGCTTGGCTGAAAACAAAGTGCAAAGAAAAGGAAGACCGACACAAAACGGATCCTCAGGGTATGTACAGACGAACTGAAGAAATTGTCCACAGAAAAAATACATGCACATCAACTGGTTGCTTGAAATCGAAAGATGGCACGCTTATCATGGAAAAAGACAAAATATTAGACAGATGGGGAGAGTACATTAAAGACTTTTTTGAGGATGACAGAAACGAAGAACACATTATAAAAAAGAACTTTGAAGGACCACCCATAATGAAAGATGAAGTTAGAGCGGCACTGAAAATGATGAAACCAGGAAAAGCCCCAGGACCAGACAACATTACTACAGAGACAATTGAAGCCCTGGCGGAATTTGGCACAGAACAAATAACAGTCCTCCTAAATGAAATTTACGACACTGGAAAAATCCCCAAAGATATGTCAAAATCAATTTTCATTGCACTTCCAAAGAAGACATGGGCTATAGAATGCGAACTCCATCGCACAATCAGTTTGATGAGCCATGTAACAAAAATCCTGTTAAGAATAATCATGACGAGGACAAGGAATAGAATCAAAAGAGAAATAGCAGAAGAACAGTGTGGATTTGTGGAAGGGAAAAGAACTATTAATGCCATATACATCCTAAGAACTATCATAGAGAGGTCAAATGAGATGAATAAGGATTTGTATTTATGCTTTGTTGACTACACCAAGGCTTTCGATCGGGTAAGACATGAAGAATTGATCAACCAACTGGAGAGACTCAATGTTGATGGAAAAGATCTACGAATAATCAGAAATATGTACTGGGAACAAACAGCTGCAATGAAAATAGAAAACAATGTAAGCTCTTTCCAAAACATCAAAAGAGGAGTCAGACAGGGTTGTGTTTTGTCACCAGATCTGTTTTCACTTTACAGCGAAAACATCATGAGAAACCTAGAAGAAGACCCTGGATTAAAAGTTGGAGGGAAAATGATAAACAACATTCGATACGCAGATGATACCGTGCTACTTGCAGAAAGTGAAAGGGACCTACAAAACCTTGTGAATATACTAGAAATAGAAAGCAAAGGAAAGGGGCTGGAACTAAACAGCAGGAAGACTGAAGTCATGGTGATCAGTAAAAAACATGAAATCCCCTCATGCAAAATAACAGCAAATGGCACAACCTTGACACAGGTTGATAAATTCAAATACCTGGGAACGATCATTCATCAGACGGCAGATGCACATCAGAAATAGCCAGCAGAATCGGCCAAGCCAAAACATCATTCAAGAAGATGACAAGCATTCTTACCAACAAATGCCTGTCAATTAACATCAGGAAGAGAGTTCTTGAATGTTATATAGAACCAATACTGTTGTACGGCTGCGAGGCGTGGACAGTCAACAAACAAAGCCAGAACAAGATTCAGGCAGCCGAGATATGGTTTCTCAGAAGAATGTTGAGAGTTCCATGGACAGCAAAGAAAACAAACGAGACAGTCTTGATAGAGGCAGACACAAGTAGATCACTCATAAGGAAGATTAGGAAAAGACAGGCAACATTTATAGACCATTTTATGAGGAAGGGGGATTTGGAGCACCTGGTCACAACGGGAAAGCTGGAGGGAAAGAGAGCACCGGGTAGACCCAGGGAGAAAATGCTGGACGGACTTGCAGAGTGGCTGGGGACGAGGAGGGTGGGGGAGATGCTAGGGGCAACGAGAGATAGAGACAGATGGAAGTCCATGATTGCCAACGCCATGCGGCAAGGCACCTGATGATGATGTACTTTGAATCCTTAACCCTTTGACTCCCATACCCTATCCACCACCAGCCTACATTGTCAACGATTCCCTCACCCTATCCACCAGCTTCCTGCAAGAAGCTTGTGGATAGGGTGAGGGATTAAAAAGGGTTAAGTTTTCGCAGCGGGTGGATAAGGTGCGGGAGACAAAGGGTTAAGTTATTTTTTGCCGTCGTGAGTGAACGTGCGAATGAACGATAAGAGCGTGCGCTTTGAGTTGGTTTATACTTCCAGATTATAACGCCTCATAAATAGTAGAATTATTTCGCTGTAACCTTGCTTTACCCGTTGCGCCACCGCCAACCCGATATAGTCTTGACAACACCCACTCGGAACTCGTAGCAGTGACCTCTACACTAGCTAGTTGTCTTGCGACAGAGACAGCCCCCAGCACGACGCTGTCCGCAAGCAGACGACGTTGTTGGCTTGTAAGCAGACGACATTGGTTTGGTGTACCACCGCCGCCACAAACACACTCGAGGCTTCACGGTCACTGGTTGGGAATTGTGCACATCAGTGGGTGTGTGTAAAGTGAGAGAGGATCAGTCATTTTGAAATTTAGCCATTTGT
>JAPXFY010000012.1:86191682-86196682 GCA_030674185.1 Monoplex corrugatus | reverse complement strand
CACACCAGAGGCGTGTAGTAAGTCTGATTATGATGATGCCAAACAAACACACCAGAGACGTGTAGTAAGTCTGATTATGATGATGATGCCAAACAAGCACACCAGAGACGTGTAGTAAGTCTGATTATGATGATGATGCCAAACAAACACACCAGAGACGTGTAGTAAGTCTGATTATGATGATGCCAAACAAACACACCAGAGACGTGTAGTAAGTCTGATTATGATGTGATACTTCGAGTGGTAAGGGGGGATAAGGAGGTGATGATATTATTGATGAATCGCAGCGCCAGGTGAGATGGATGAGTGGGTTAAGGGGTTTGGTGATGATTGCTGTGGTGGTCCTATAATCCAGAGCAGAAAGGGAAGTCTCTCAATCAAAACACAAGTCCTCGTTGTGTTTCTTGACTCTTTATTATCTCTTGATGAAAATAGGTAGGGAAGGAAAACAGGGAAAATGGGAAAATGACAATAAGGGAAAAGGACCGTACTGGGATATGGAAGGAGACAAAAGAATACGAAGAAGAAGACAGGAAGGAAGATGCCAAAGAAGACGTCAAAGAAGACAGTGCTACAGTAATGCCGTGAAGATGATCACCTGCTGTGAGATCAAGAGTGGTGGCAGGAAAGGGCACCTCTGGTAATACTGAGAGTGGCGGTGGAAAAGCACACGCTATGATGCGCCTTGTTAATTTGTACTCTGGGAACAGAGCATGATGGTCATATTTTCAAATCTCAAACCTTTCAGATGGCAAGGTCTGATTGGTTGTTCTCACCAAATTAATCAATCAACCAGATGCCAAGGTCTGATTGGTTGTTCTCACCTAATTAATAAGTCAACACTTAGTGTGTAGTTTTAACGCAGCGCGTCAGTACACACAAGTGAAACGCTGGTCATTGTCCGGCAGTTTCGCGAGTGCGTATGTCCTCGCTATCGAGCCACAAATACCTAAGGCGGTTGAGACAGACGCGCCCTGCGGTCATTGTCTGAGTATTCCCGCCGGCAATTACACGGCGATTGTTCTATAATGCTGAAGGCAGCATGCATACATTAGTGACGGCCCCCCCTCTACGTTCTGTAAAACTACCACGTAATACTGACTGGAGATGACGACAAAATCTTGTCGTAGGCCCGCTTTCGAGCACATGTACACATTGTAGATCTGCTAATTGTTTAGCAGTGTGTTATCTACAATCGTCATGTACTGGCTAGATCCTTGGAATGTTCAATGCATAGCTATGGGTAGGCAGAGGCTGTGAGATAATAGTACAATTTGACCAAGAGAACGCAAGGCGTTTTTGATCTAGGCAAGCACGCTACACGGTGTTGCCTTTGAGCGTTGTAGGTAAATGGGGAAAGATTGTAACAGAGCAAGGCACTCTGTTACACCTCCCCCCACCAATTTGAAAACCATCGTCCGCGATGGTGCGCGAACATTGGGTAAATTCTTGAGGGCTGAAATTTCAGGGCCACCTCAAGAATTCATAAAATTGAGAAATGCTATGAATATGGTGGAGTATGGAATCCACTTGCATATTAGCTAGGGCATGCATGGGCAAACTGGAAGAGTTGCAATTTCAGTTCCGAAAGGACAGTTACACTGCTTGGTCAAGTTAGGACTCTGACTTGGTCAACATAACTGGCAGTACAAAAGTATGAAACACTGAAATGGCAAATGCCTTAACATAATAAGCTAGAGAAAGTAGCATTAAAGAAAGTAGCATTTAATAAATTCACTAAAGCCTCTTTGCCATACCTATGCATCAAAACATTCATTACGGGAAACAAAATGACAAATGTATAAAACTACATGTAATATGTAAAGAGCATCACATCAATGTCAATCAAAATTCCGAAGGTATGCTTCAGTGAAAATGAAGAAAAATTTGAAAAGAGAATGTGCAAATAATCATACATGGGCATATACATGGTACAATAATAATCATACATGGGCATATACACGGTACAATAGTACACCTAGGTCAGTCTCTCAAATGCAATTATGAAGCATACAATGTAAAATGTCTTACTAAAAATATTCATAATATCTGTAGGTAGGCACGCTATGAAAAGTTCTTTTGTGCGACCTCAGAAAGGATCGGATGAGACTCTACATCTTATTTCAAAGTCCTCACTGCGTCTTGTTCAGGAGACGTTGGGAGCGCCGTGGAGGGACTGGTGTTGTAGGCTGCTCAGGTACAGCGGGCTCAGGTGCTGTTGTCACCGGGGACTGTGTTGTTCTCGGCTGTGGCTGTGGGCAGACTAGCCACTGCTCATCTTCGGAGTCAGATGACTCCGGGTCTGGTGGTGGCTTCATGTCTGGCATGGACCCAGGTGCTGGCAGGAGGTGGATCCTGGAGACGGCCTGGTGAGGGCCACCTGCCAGCGACTGGACTGTATAGATGTGACGGTGCTGGGGGTGGCGTGCCGTAACACAGTACAGGTCCGGCAACCAGGTGTTGGTCCATGCTGTGCTGGAACCAGGTATCATGTCCCACAGGTAAACATGCATGCCTACCTGCAGGTCATCGTCAGCTGCTGGTGTGGATGTCGCCTGCTCTGGTGCTGCTGGGTCCTGTCGTTGACCATCATGGCTCGGGTGGCCTTGGGATCGACGACGGTGTCTGCGTGGCACTGGAATGGGAGGTCCACTGTTGGTTCCAGGAGTGCTGACAGCACTCAGGCTCTGGCTGGCACAGGGGAGTTTGGGGGCAGCAGCAGATTTGGAGGGCTGATGAAGAAGAGAGGGAGAATGGGGCAAGGGAGAAGGAGTATTGGCAGGCTTGGACTTGCCTGGATGCTGCTTCTTCCTCTTGTGCCCTGCAGCTTGTCCGTGGGTGACAGCAGGGTCTGCACTTTGCGTTGCAGCCCTCTTGGGTGCAGGCTGCCGTCGCCGCTTGGCCCTCTCCTTGTACCGGCGCCGGTTCCAGCATTTGTCTTCAGTGTGGCCGGCCCGGTCACACCAAAGACAATGTTCTGGTGGCTGCTGTTGCCGTGGTGACGGTCGCCATTGGCTAATGTGGAGAGGTGGTTGCCATGGTGGTTTCTTCGCAGCCACAGTGTCGCGCCGCTGGAGTTCTTGGTCTATGCTGGCACCGAGTTCTGCCAGCTGTGCCTCCATACAGGCGATGACTGGGCTGGAGTTGGCCACTATCAGCTGTGCCAGGTGGTGTTCTGCACAGCTGTCCTCTCTCATCCACCGCAGGGCCTCCATCTTGGCTCCCTCGAAGGTGGTGTCCGGATGATCTCTTATGTATCGCCGGACATCCCTCCTGAGAGCGCCTAGGGAGAGACCACAGACGAAGGCGTCCCGAAGCTGCTTTGGTGACAATGTCCCCTCTTCAGCTTGGTTGGCCTTCATCCAGAGTACGCGTAGGTGGGTCGCGTAGTCAGTGACAGTCTCCCCCTTTCTCTGCTGCCTGTTGTAGAAGGTGGCAGCAAGAGTTGTGGAGTCCCTCTGGTCACCCCAGTTGTCCTGGATGATCTTCAGGATCTTGTCTGGAGTGTCCACTCTTGCCGTTGGTTGCCATAGCACCTCCCGACGAGCTGGGCCCTCTAACGATGATATGAGCCAGAGGGCAGCTGCTTTGTCATCCAGGGGCTGGAGCTGTAGGATCAGTCTGGCCTCCTGAATGAAGTCGTCGATTTCTGCACTGCTTTCATCTCCGGACAGTTTTGGAAGTCGGTACAGTTGTGGTGTCGACATGGTTTGGCAACTTGATGAATCTGTAGCACTGTCTTCTTGTTTTGTTGTTCCCTTTCCGAATCTGGACCCTGCTCGCTAGCGCCAAGTGTGATACTTCGAGTGGTAAGGGGGGATAAGGAGGTGATGATATTATTGATGAATCGCAGCGCCAGGTGAGATGGATGAGTGGGTTAAGGGGTTTGGTGATGATTGCTGTGGTGGTCCTATAATCCAGAGCAGAAAGGGAAGTCTCTCAATCAAAACACAAGTCCTCGTTGTGTTTCTTGACTCTTTATTATCTCTTGATGAAAATAGGTAGGGAAGGAAAACAGGGAAAATGGGAAAATGACAATAAGGGAAAAGGACCGTACTGGGATATGGAAGGAGACAAAAGAATACGAAGAAGAAGACAGGAAGGAAGATGCCAAAGAAGACGTCAAAGAAGACAGTGCTACAGTAATGCCGTGAAGATGATCACCTGCTGTGAGATCAAGAGTGGTGGCAGGAAAGGGCACCTCTGGTAATACTGAGAGTGGCGGTGGAAAAGCACACGCTATGATGCGCCTTGTTAATTTGTACTCTGGGAACAGAGCATGATGGTCATATTTTCAAATCTCAAACCTTTCAGATGGCAAGGTCTGATTGGTTGTTCTCACCAAATTAATCAATCAACCAGATGCCAAGGTCTGATTGGTTGTTCTCACCTAATTAATAAGTCAACACTTAGTGTGTAGTTTTAACGCAGCGCGTCAGTACACACAAGTGAAACGCTGGTCATTGTCCGGCAGTTTCGCGAGTGCGTATGTCCTCGCTATCGAGCCACAAATACCTAAGGCGGTTGAGACAGACGCGCCCTGCGGTCATTGTCTGAGTATTCCCGCCGGCAATTACACGGCGATTGTTCTATAATGCTGAAGGCAGCATGCATACATTAGTGACGGCCCCCCCTCTACGTTCTGTAAAACTACCACGTAATACTGACTGGAGATGACGACAAAATCTTGTCGTAGGCCCGCTTTCGAGCACATGTACACATTGTAGATCTGCTAATTGTTTAGCAGTGTGTTATCTACAATCGTCATGTACTGGCTAGAATCCTTGGAATGTTCAATGCATAGCTATGGGTAGGCAGAGGCTGTGAGATAATAGTACAATTTGACCAAGAGAACGCAAGGCGTTTTTGATCTAGGCAAGCACGCTACACGGTGTTGCCTTTGAGCGTTGTAGGTAAATGGGGAAAGATTGTAACAGAGCAAGGCACTCTGTTACAATGATGATGCCAAACAAACACACCAGAGACGTGTAGTAAGTCTG
>JAPXFY010000012.1:86164182-86189182 GCA_030674185.1 Monoplex corrugatus | reverse complement strand
GTGTGTGTGTGTGTGTGTGTGTGTCTGTGTGTGTGGTGTGTGTGTGTGTGTCTGTGTGTGTGTGTGTGTGTGTGTGTCTGTGTGTGTGGTGTGTTGTGTGTGTGTGTCTGTGTGTATGTGTGTGTCTGTGTGTGTCTGTGTGTGTGTGTGTGTGTGTGTGTGTGTGTGTGTGTGTTGAAACGGTTATAGCCTGATATGGCTCTACGCAAACAGAAGTAACAGTAACAATAAATAACTGTCATCGGAATGGCTGCCTCATGTAAAAGAGCCGTGGATTCAAGGTCTGATATCTGGATTCAACTCCAACCCGCAACATTAAAATGGCCTGTTCACAGCCCATCTTAACCATTTGACTCCTGCGCCCTATCCACTAGCTGCAAAAACTTAACCCTTTGACTCCCTCACCATATCCACCAGCTTCCTGCAGGAAGCTGGTGGATATGGTGAGGGAGTCAAAGGGTTAAGTTTTTGCTTTGCTAGCATGGTTGACAATGCAGGGTGCTGGTGGACATGGTGAAGGAGTCAAAGGGTTAATGCTTCAGTTATTCTGGTGGCGCTGGCGTATTATTTCATTGTCCTGTTCCCTTTTCCTCTCCATTTCGTGATCTTTATCAACGCATAGGACTTTGTAGCTGAAGTGTGGTTTCTAAGAAGAATGTTGAAGAGTTCCATGGACAGCAAAGAAAACAAACGAGACAGCCTTTGAGAGAGGCTAACACAAAAACAACATTAATGAAGAAGATCAAGAAAATACAAGCAACATTTATAGGACGTTTTATCAGGCAAAAGAAATTTGAGCTCCTAGTCGCAACAGGAAAGCTGGAGGGAAAGAGAGCACCAGGTAGACCCAGGGATAAATTTGGACGGACTTGCGGAGTGGATGTAGACAGACAGGGTGGGGAATGTACTTGCAGCGACAAAAGATGGATTCGTATGGAGGGCCATGATCGCCAACGCCATGCGGCAGGGCACATGATGATGATGATGAGGAGGAGGACGATGAGGCTTTTGCGCAGGCTTAATCCTTAAGCGAGGTAACAGCAGATTACGTGGAATTGTCTGGGTGCTGTGAAAGGCGAGGTGGCTGGGGTGTGAGGGGGCAGAGATCAACCTTTTCGGGACCAGCATGAAGAGAGCGGTGTCCGTCTCCTCTCCTTTGCTGTCCCTAAACCCAAAGAGGGCCAGGCACCCTTTTACAGCTGTGCAGACTGAAGACCGCACACACAAAAGAGAGGACGTCAACATTCTTTTCGTGGGGACAGACTCGAACGTATGCAGTCAGATGGAAAGGTGGGAGCTCAAACTCTACGAAAAACAAAAACGAAACAATACAAAATTAAAAACGTCACTATTACTAAGACAGATAATCTATGGATATTCTCAAACTCTACGAAAAACAAAAACGACAAAAACGAAAAAAACAAATTAAAAACGTCACTATTCCTAAGACAGACAATCTATGGATATTCTCAAACTCTACGAAAAACAAAAACAAAACAATACAAAATTAAAAACGTCACTATTACTAAGACAATCTATGGATATTCTCAAACTCTACGAAAAACAAAAACGAAAAAAACAAATTAAAAACGTCACTATTCCTAAGACAGATAATCTATGAATATTCTCAAACTCTACGAAAAACAAAAACGAAAAAAACAAATTAAAAACGTCACTATTACTAAGACAGATAATCTATGAATATTCTCAAACTCTACGAAAAACAAAAACGAAAAAACAAACAAACAAAAAAACGTCACTATTGCTAGGACAGATAATCTATGGATATTCTCAAACTCTACGAAAAACAAAAACGATAAAAACAAAACAAATTAAAAACGTCACTATTACTAAGACAGATAGTGGATACTGTCCGTTCTTGTAGAGTGACTTTTGATTTAAAACCCCAACGTATTTTTCTTACTCTTGGTCCCTTAAGGTCAACTTCGCTGAAGAGGACAAACAGGACGGACTGGTAAAAACGGCCTCTGAGAGAGAGAGAGAGAAGGGGGGGGGGAGGGAGGGGGCAAGGAGGGGAGGAGAGGAGGAGGGGGATGATGAGTTTGCATAATTTTCCAGGGAGGAGGGGATGATGGGTTTACATAATTTTCCAGTTAACGAAATACGTCACAATAGAATATGGTGTAAGATCAGTCACATAACTGTGATGCCAGGTCCGTAATTCAGTTGATTTTTTTTACATGTATGTGCAACGATCAAGACCAGTTTATCAGTGTCACGGGATTACTCACGGCACAGTAATGACACTTAAGGGTTGGTATTCAATGTGTATGTGTATGAATCTCTGTGTGTGTGTGTGTGTGTGTGTGTGTGTATGAGTCTCTCTCTGTGTGTGTGTGTGTGTGTGTGTGTGTGTGTGTGTGTGTGTGTGTGTGTGTGTGTGTGTGTGTGTGTGTGTGTGTAGGGATTGGTTAGATACCTCTTTGGTTGTGTGTGTGTGTGTGTGTGTGTGTGTAGACTTGTTAGATACCTTTTTGGTGTGTTGGTGTGTATGTGTGTGTGTTGTGTGTGTGTGTGTCTAACTGTAGGAGTGTCTGTCTGTGTGTGTATGTGTGTGTCTGTGTGTGTGTGTGTGTGTGTGTGTGTGTGTGTGTAGATTGTTAGATCCTTTTTGGCTGTGTGTGTGTGTGTGTGTCTGTCTGTCTGTCTGTGTGTCTAAGTGTGTGTGTCTATCTGTGTGTGTGTGTGTGTCTCTGTGTGTGTGTGTGTGTGTGTGTGTAGACTTGTTAGATACCTTTTTGGCTGTGTGTGTGTGTGTGTGTGTCTGTCTGTCTGTGTGTCTAAGTGTGTGTGTTCTGTCTGTGTGTGTGTGTGTGTGTGTGTGTGTGTGTGTGTGTGTGTGTGAGTGTTTGTGTGTGTGTGTGTGTGTGTGTGAGTGTTTGTGTGTGTGAGTGTTTGTGTGTGTGTGTGTGTGTGTGTGTGTGTGTGTAGTGTTTGTGTGTGTGTGTGTGTGTGTGTGTGTGTGTGTGTGTGTGTGTGTGTGTGTGTGTGTGTGTGTGTGAGTGTTTGTGTGTGTGTGTGTGTGAGTGTTTGTGTGTGTGTGTGTGTGTGTGAGTGTTTGTGTGTGTGTGTGTGAGAGAGAGAGAGAGAGGGGGGGGGGGGGGGGAGGTCGTGATTATGCGTAAGGACGCGGCTTTTGTCTCGGTTTATGTTTATCTGATGTATTTAGTTTTTAACAGCCTCTTGCAAACAGAACAGACTGGATAAACCGTCTCTGTCTTCTTTTATGTCTTTCTATTTCTGTCTCTTTCTGTCTGTCTGTCTCTGTCTCTCTGTTTGTCGGTCGTTGGTCGGTCTGCCGGTCTCTCTCTCTGCTCTCTTCTCTCTCTCTCTCTCTCTCTCTCTCTCTCTCTCTCTCTCTCTCTCTCTCTCTCTCTCTCTCTCTCTCTCTCTCTCTCTCTGTCTCTTCCTCTCTCTCTGTCTGTCTCTCTCTCTCTCCTCTCTCTCTTTCTTTCTCTCTCTCTCTCTTTCTTTCTTCTCTCTCTTCTCTTCTCTTTCTCTCTCTCTTTCTTCTCTCTCTCTCTCGCTCGCACTGTCTTTCTTGCTGTCCTGTGTGTGCGTATACTGTGTTATTTACTTACTATACCCAAACCTTACTGGTTTATTTATTGCCTGTCGTTGTCCATGCCCTCAAGAACCCGGACCACATTTGAAAAGACGTCTCATTCGGCAGGGCTGTTGGACACGGCCAACGTGACGGCAGGAGTCAAGGGGTTAAGCTATCAGCAGACTATCTACCAGCTGCGAAAACTTGACCCTTTGACTCCTTCCCCCTGTCCGCCAACTTCCTGAAAAAAGCTGGTGAATAGGGTGAGGGAGTCTTCAAAGGGTTAAGTTTTTGCATTTGGCGGATAGGGTCCGGGAGTCAAAGGGTTAATATTGTAATGTTTCTCTCCTCTGACTTTAAAACAGGTGAGTTTGATGTGAATGTATGATCAGGTAAGTTTGATGTGAATGTATGACCAGGTAAGTTTGATGTGAATGTATGGCCAGGTAAGTTTGATGTGAATGTATGGCCAGGTAAGTTTGATGTGAATGTATGACCAGGTAAGTTTGATGTGAATGTATGACCAGGTAAGTTTGATGTGAATGTATGACCAGGTAAGTTTGATGTGAATGTATGGCCAGGTAAGTTTGATGTGAATGTATGGCCAGGTAAGTTTGATGTGAATGTATGGCCAGGTAAGTTTGATGTGAATGTATGACCAGCGTTATTTGAAGCTAGCAGTTTCTTGTTCGGCTCTGATGGAGACAGAAATGGTAACATCATAATGAAGACATCTTATAAGAAATATAAGACCAGTGAAGATCCCGCCGGCATTGAGACTGTCTGTTGAATGCAAATAAATTTTGTGCGTTTTTCGACTCGTTCTCTATTAAGTGTATTTGAAATCCGCTCTGCTGTGCTTCTTAACTTCAGTGAAAGAATTTTTGTCAGGAAAAGATTATGAAACCACGTATCAACACCAGGCGTATTAGTGTCTTCCAATTTCTCTTCATTCGGCTAAAACAACAACAACAATAACAACAAAAACAGACTAACAAACAAACCACACACGTAATTGCCGTCTCTGTGATTACTTAGCGGAAACCCCCCGTGGGGATGCCGGGGGCTCTTTCACAAAGTTTCAGTATAAATATTATCCCCACCTTCTGGAAATTCTGTTCTAAAAATGCCCTCTTTTCTGTCCCACTCTTTGTTTCTGCCTTGTTCCTTTGCTTTCTGTCATTTCTTCCTATCATTTTCTGCCTTGTTGGTCCATTTACCTGTACGTGTTCGATAAAGTCTACTTACGATGACAGTAGACAGGTATTTATGTGCTTTGTTTTTTACAACTAGCCCTCGACCAAAGTAGGACTGAATTACGCATTGTAAGAAGTCAATAGGAAGATGGCATCTGAACGTCCTGAAATAATGTTAAATTACTATATCTTAATGTGCAGAATACAGACAAATTTTATTTGAATACATGGAAGGAATATATGAGTAATATACTAAAAGAAAATGAGTAAACTAAAAGCGCATTGAAATAAATTGATATGCAGGTTTTATGTAAATGATACAGTTATTTTCATTATTGTTGTTGTTATATTACTTAAAATGGAACAAATAAACACCAGAAAGACAAACATGCAAGTATACAACACAGTTTGAAAACTGACAAATAGGTAGATTTGATTTTATCAAGATTTTGCGCTATATAAATATTGTAATTATTATTATTATTATAGATAACACAGGTTAAAAACAAAGCATTGTACAAAACAAATGGAGAGCAGTGTCAGTTAAATATTATCCAAACGATCTTCAGTATTTCAAAACTGACAAATAGACAAGTATAGTTTGTAAGCTGACAAATAGGCAGATAACACAGTTTAAACACTAAGCATGTATAGAAAACAAACGGAACACCGTCAATTAATTATTATACAAACCATCTTCAGTAGGAATAATAACGAAAGGAGAACAGAGAGTGTGGGTGTAATTACGTGTGGTACACATGTGGTTCATTTGTAATAAAACAGTAATATGCGTGATATAATACTGGAGAGGGGAGGAAGAAGAGGGAGATAGACACAGACAGACAGACACAGACAGACACAGGCAGACAGAAAAGACATCACTACAACTTGCTGTCTATACAGTTCCTTGTCCATAATCATCTGATGTGCTGCTTTGAGTGGTTCGTTATGAGTGCTGAAGTAGACTCACCTTTGTGTGTGTGTGTGTGTGTGTGTGTGTGTGTGTGTGTGTGTGTGTGTGGTGTGTGTGTGTGTGTGTGTGTGTGCGTGTGTGTGTGTGTGTGTGTGTGTGTGTGTATGTGGATGTATTTGTGTTTGTGTGTGCGTGTGTTTGTTTATGTGTGTATTGTGATGTATTTGTGTATGTGTGTGTGAGCGTGTGTGTGTGTGTGTGTGTGTGCGTGTGTGTGTGAGTGTGTGTGTGTGTGCGTGCGTGTGTGTTTTTGTATGTGTGTGTGTATGTGGATGTATTTGTGTGTGTATCTGTTTGTGTGTGTATGTGTGTGAGTATGTGTATGTGGATGTATTTGTGTGTGTTTGAGTGCGTGCGTGTGTGGGTTCGTGTATATGTGCGTGCGTGCGTGCGTGTGTGTGTGTGTTTGTGTGTGTGTGTGTGTGTGCGTGCGTGCGTGTGCCATTATCAGTTATCGGCAAACTAGGTCCATCTGTTTTATCGTCTTTTCATTGGCACTTGTGATAGGCCTACGTACATGTATGCACAGCGAGTTGGGAAGTGTTGCCAAGTGGGCGAAATGTTTCCGAGTTTTGTAAAAAATAAATTGTTTGTCTGTTTATTCGTTTTGTGTTTGACAGTTTGTTTATCTTTTTCCGAGTTTTGTCAAATAAATCGTCTTTGTCCACTTCTTTGCTTTGTTTCTGACAGTTTGCGTATGTTTTTCTGAGTTTTGTAAAATGAATTGAAGACAGCAGCATGGAAGTTTCAGTCTTTTTCTCAAAATTTTGTTGTATCTAGTGTTTGTTTGTTTGTAATCTTACGCTTGACAAAGGCCAATTTGCGCCTCTCTTGTTTTGTTGTATTAAATACGCGTTCATACTCTTCTTTCGTGTTGTTTTTTTTTCTCTGGTTCCTGTTTGCTTGAACGCGGGCAGTCACACTTGTTTTGGATGTTCATTTATTTGTTCGGGTTTGTTTTTGACGGTTTTTTATGTAGGTCTTTTGAGAGCGTGCGGGTAGGGGGTGGGGAGGAAAGGGGCAGACATTTCTTGTGAAACCAAAAACCCTGTGTCTTTATCATTGTGACTATTATTTGATTGATTAATCTGTGTTTACCTGTGTTCGCCATATGAAAAAGGTATGGCGTGCGCGTGTATTTCTCTCCCCCCTGGTCTCACCCCCCACCCCCATCCACCCCCGGCACCCCCACGTCATCCCCCTCCGTCATTTACCATTTATTCTGCCTGAATGGGCCGTAGCTAATCGATAGGGCCAAGCGATTGATGAGTCGTCTGTTTACAAACAACTAACAATACACAGGCACACGCGCGCGCACGCATTCACACACACACAAGCATGCACAACGCACGCACGCACGCGTGCGCGCACGCACACTTACTCGTGCACACGCATAAGCTGACACACTCCTACGCACACACGATTGCATGCATCGTACATGCTGCATTGATGCATATTGTACACGTGTATTTTTGTGTGTCTATAATCCCCTCTCTCTCTCTCTCACTCTCTCTCTCCCTCTCATCCTCTCTCTCCCTCTCATTCTCTTCCCGCCCCCTCTTCTCTCTCTGATGGACTGCGTCTCCTACTTTCCACGAACACACAGCTCTGCAGCCGCCTCCTCTTCAACCCCCGCCCCGCCCTTATAGTAATAGCTCTGGGTTTTACCAAAGAGACATAGTACCTAAAACAGGAAAACCAAAGACACTTGTACCTACGTAGATACTAGTTCCTGTGGTTTTACTGCATACAACTTTCATCAACCTTGAGGCGATGGTGTTTAATGGCTTTTATCATCAGCTTTCGTCTTGTTCTTACATTTTGATCTGTTGGGGGTGTCTACGTTTCTATCTTTTCTTCTCTTGAGTTTTCACGATTAATCTGCTTTTTTTGCGAAAGTCTGCATTGTCTTCTTTATAAAATTGTTTTTAATCTATCTTGTTCTAGATTGGGGAAAGGCTTCGTTTTCTTCTTGTTCTTGGTCTTCTTGTTATTCTCTCATGTTTTTCTTGTTTTTGTTCGTGTTATTGTTCTTCTTCTTGTTTTTGTTTTTCTTGTTTTTCTTTTCTGTTCTTGTCTTGTTGTTCTTTTTTGTTCTTTTTTTCTTGTTCTTGTTCTCTTGTTCTTGTTCTTGTTATTCTTCTTCTTCTTCTTGTTCTTCTTCTTCTTGTTTTGTTTTGTTGTTGTTGTTGTTCTTCTTCTTGTTCTTCTTCTTGTTCTTCTTCTTGTTGTTGTTGTTCTTGTTGTTGTTCTTGTTCTTGTTCTTCTTCTCCTTGTTATTCTTCTTATGTTTCTTCTTGTTTTTGTTGTGTTACTGTTCTTCTTATTATTTTTCTTGTTCTTGTTCTTGTTCTTCTTTTATTCTTGTTCTTCTTTTTCTTGTTCTTCTTCTTCTTGTTCTTTTCTTCTTTTCTTCTTCTTCTTGTTCTTCTTATTCTTGTTGTTGTTGTTCTTGTTCTTCTTGTTGTTCTTCTTGTTGTTCTTGTTCTTCTTGTTGTTGTTCTTGTTGTTGTTGTTGTTCTTCTTCTTCTTGTTCTTGTTCTTGTTGTTGTTCTTCTTCTTCTTCCTGTTCTTCTTCTTGTTGTTCTTGTTCTTCTTCTCCTTCTTGTTCCTCATCCCAATTTTTGTTAGTTTATTTGTACTTTTCTTGATGTGTTGTTCTAGTTTCGCGAAAGGTCGGGAGAAGGAGAATGGCCGGCATTTAACGTACACGCTCACGTTTCTGTGTTGGTGGAATGTCTTTCACAGTACGAGTAGAAACCCAACACCGGAGGTACTTTGTGTCGTGGAGATGTCATGTAGTCTACACCACGTATGCCTTTAACCCTTTCGCTTCCTCGCAATTCCTGTAAGAAACTGGTAGACAGGGTGAAGAAGTGAAAGAGTTAAAGACACAGTCACGGTCCTCATCACAGAGGACGTTGGGTCGTGGTAAACTAACGACCTTTTTTTTTTTTTTTTTACTGTCATCTCTGTTCTGTTCACGTGGTTTACTTCTACTGCCCCCCCCCCCCCCCCCCCCCCCCCCCCCCCCCCCCCCCCCCCCCCCCCCTCTACGTACGACATTGGTCAAGCCTCCAATGAGTATTTGATACATACGATATTGGCCAAGCCTTCAATTGCTATTTGGCTAATTAACGCGAACGAGTTGGCCAAGCTCCCAATGGCTGTTTAATACGTACGAGATTGGCCAAGCCCCATTGGCTGTTTAATACGTGCGAGACTGGTCAAGCCTTCAGTGGCTATTTGGCTGTTTAATACGTGCGAGACTGGGCAAGCATTCAGTGGCTATTTGGCTGTTTAATACGTACGAGATTGGTCAAGCCTCCAATGGCTATTTCATGCGTACGAGATTGGTCAAGCGTCCAATGGCTATTTAGTACGTAGAGATTGGCCAAACCTCCAATGGCTATTCAATACGTACGAGATTGGTCAAGCCTCCAATGGCTATTCAGTACGTACGAGATTGGCCAAACTTCCAATGGCTATTTAATACATACGACATTGGCCAAGCCTCCAAAGGCTATTTGGCTATTTAACATGTACGAGATTGGTCAAGCCTCCAATGGCTATTTGATACGTACGATTTTGGCCAAGCCTCCATCTGCTATTTGGCTATTTAATACGTACGAGATTGGCCAAGCTTCCAATGGTATTTGGTACGTACGAGATGGCCAAGCCTCCAATGGCTGTTTATACGTACGTGACTGGCCAAGCCTTCAATGGCTATTTGGCTGTTTAATACGTACGAGATCAGTCAAGCCTCCAATGGCTGTTTAATACATACGAGATCAGTAAAGCCTCCAATGGCTGTTTAATACATGTATACGAGATCAGTCAAGCCTCCAATGGCTGTTTAATACATACGAGATCAGTCAAGCCTCCAATGGCTGTTTAATACATACGAGATCAGTCAAGCCTCCAATGGCTGTTAATACATACGAGATCAGTGAAGCTTCCAATGGCTGTTTAATACATACGAGATCAGTCAACCCTCCAATGGCTGTTTAATACATACGAGGTCAGTCAAGCCTCCAATGGCTGTTTAATACATACGAGATCAGTCAAGCCTCCAATGGCTGTTTAATACGTACGAGATCAGTAAAGCCTCCAATGGCTGTTTAATACGTACATCAGTCAAGCCTTCAGTGGCTGTTTAATACGTACGACATCAGTAAAGCCTCCAATGGCTGTTTAATACGTACGAGATCAGTAAAGCCTCCAATGGCTGTTTAATACGTACGAGATCAGTAAAACCTCCAATGGCTGTTTAATACGTACGACATCAGTCAAGCCTCCAATGGCTGTTTAATACGTACGACATCAGTCAAGCCTCCAATGGCTGTTTAATACGTACGACATCAGTCCAGCTTCCAGTGGCTGTTTAATACATACGACATCAGTCAAGCCTCCAATGGCTGTTTAATACATACGACATCAGTCAAGCCTCCAATGGCTGTTTAATACATACGACATCAGTCAAGTCTCCAATGGCTGTTTAATACTACGACATCAGTAAAGCCTCAATGGCTGTTATACGTAATCAGTCAAGCCTTCAGTGGCTGTTTAATACGTACGACATCAGTCAAGCCTCCAATGGCTGTTTAATACGTACATCAGTCAAGCCTCCAATGACTGTTTAATACATACGACATCAGTCAAGCCTCCAATGACTGTTTAATACATACGACGTCAGTCAAGCCTCCAATGACTGTTTAATACCTTTGAGATTGTCAAACCTGCAATGGCTATTTAACCCTTTGACTCCTGCACCCTGTCCACCAGCATCCTGCATTGTCGACCATGCTAGCAAAGCAAAAACTTAACCCTTTGACTCCCTCACCCTTTCCACCATCTTCCTGCAGGTAGATCGGTCAAGCCTCCTATGGCTATTTAATACGTACGAGATTGGTCAATATGTCTGAAGGACATTCACATAGGTCAGAATGCGTTCTGGTGGCTTTGGTCACCCTGTGCCGACAATAGTATATCGATGCAAGTCTGCATACTCCGATTCTTTTTTTATTTGGTGGGCGGGGGGGGGGGGGTTATTGAGGGGGAGGGTTAGTTATTTTCCGCTGTGATCTATAATGCAACACGGTAGATGTGAGTCTCCTTTTATCTCATCCACGCGTGAATGCGTGTGTGTGTGTGTGTGTGTGTTGTGTGTGTGTGTTGTGTGTGTGTGTGGTGTGTGTGTGTGTGTGTGTGAGCGCGTGTGTGTATGTGCATAGATGTACGTGTGTATATGCGTGTGTACATACGGGCGAGATGTCAGGTCTGTCTGGATATTCTTCTACACAACGAACTTCTAATTCGATTTTGGCGACAACCTTTACATCGTAAAACATCCAGTTCGAATGATTGCAAGATCGAGATATGTCATCCTCCTTCTTCCCCTGCCCCTTTCATAAATTATATATTACAATCGTACAGTTGTTCAAGAATAGGCAAACATTTCTACACTATTAAACTGCATTTCTGTAGAATGCACTCGCGAAGAGATAAACGGAAAAGAAAGAAAGAAAGAAGGAAAGAAAAAAGCAATACAGATATGCAGATAAGTGTGTATGTTCATAGACGATCGGGAAAAAAAGCAGATTCAGTTTCAGTTTCAGTTGTTCAGAGTTTCTCAAGATGACGTCTCCGCACTTGGAATGAATTCCATATTATGCACTTGCCATGTGATGGAGAAGATCCGGAATGATCACGTAATAAGCCTTAACTTGCTTAAGCCTGCACGTAAACTCATGAGGTGGCCAGGTCTTGAGGTCCTACCTAGATAGTTCCATAACTGGGAGTGATGTGGTAGACCTCAACTTTTCCCAGGGCCAGCACCACGAGGGCGGCGCCCATCTCCTCTCCATCGCTTCAAATTCATACTCATATTCACTTTTTTTTTTTTTTACCAAGACTTCAGAAAGGCAAGAAGGCTAACTGGTCTTCAAGGGGTGAGACCTGGGAAATCAACCGGTCTCTCCAATGTTTAATACCAAGGCAGCCGGGCAATGCCCTGCTCTCTTCACGATTTTCAATTGCCGTGGGATCTTTAGCGTGCGCAGCCAGAAGGCACACGGGTCCGACTCGGTTTTTAGTCCCCTTCCGAAGGACTTGACGTTCAGTTCAATTTTCCGGTCAAACTGAGGAGAAAGTCAAGGCCTCTACGCGGAGGAACCCAGGAACCTCGAGTTTAGTTATTGGCAGGCCAACGTCTGAACCATTCTGCCACTGTTCTCCCGAAGACAAAAAGCAATACAGTTTTGCAGATAAGTGTGTTGTGTATGTTACATAGACTATCACTTGCACAAACACATTACTTTCGAAGTATGCCATGGATGCAGACAGATGAATATTACAGTGTAATCTATCTTGTTCGTTTTGATGCTATCAGTTCATTAATCATTCTGTGGGGTGTTCCAAGCGTCCTTTACGATTGTTGAATAAATAATTACATAAATCTGATATTTCACGTGTCTGTTGAGGCTGTTGAATAATTCAAAAATACCAAAGGTGGAGATGTCGCATACGCAGTGCAGAAAAATGACAGTTATGTTAATGCGTTTTAAATATTCATGCGTAGTCTAGTCATTTGGCGTACGATCTTCCGTGGGTATGACAAATATTTTGTGTGTTATTTGGAGCGAAGATATATTATGTTGTGTGCGTGTTCATGTTAACACGCGCTTCCGGTGGTGTGTGTGTGTGTGTGTGTGTGTTGTGTGTGTGTGTGTGTGTGTGTGTGTGTGTGTGTGGTGTGTGTGTTGTGTGTGTGATGTGTGTGATTGTGTGTTGTGATGTGTGTGATTGTGTGTGTGTTATGTGTGTGATTGTGGTGCGTGTTTGTGTGTTGTTGTGCGTGTGTGTGTGTGTGTGTGTGTTGTGTGTGTGTGTGTTGCGTGTGTGTGTGTTGCGTGTGTTGTGTTGCGTGTGTGTGTGTGTCGTGTGTGTGTGTGCGGGGTGTGTATGTGGTGTTGTGTGTGCGCGCGCGCGCACATTCGTGCATGCGTCCGTGTGTTCGAGCCAGCGAATGTATCAGTCTCGACAAACTAGATACAGCAGTAAAACAACCAATCCTAGCGGAACCAGTCAACCCCTCTCATGTTTAAAAAGTAATGGTTCTATACTAACGTTGCCTTTATCGTTGGAAAACAACGATAAATCAAACGATTAACATCCACACACACACAACACACACACACACACACATACACCACAACACGCACAACAGCACACACACGCACCACACACGCCAACACAACCACACAACCACACACACCTTCACACTGTACAAACAACTTCATACACACACGCGAGCACACACACACATTCACATACATACACACCATGCACATACACACGATCACATACAACACACCACAACACACAACACACCACAACACACACACACACACACAACACGCGTGCGCGCGCGCATACACACACACACGAGTTAGATATATAGATAGGTAGGTAGGTAGATAGAGAAAGAGAGAGAGGGGGGGGGGGGGAGAGACAGCGAGAGAAGAGCAAAAAAAAAAAAAGTGTTGCAAGAAGCTAAAGGAAACCTTAAAACACCCACCTAGCATGCACACCCACCGAAGACGAGTAATGCAAACTATGCGCAGACAGATCCGAGAAAAATAGGAACATCTGAAAAAAAAATCAAGAGAATTTGGACTGCAAAACATAGTGTGTGTGTGTGTGTGTGTGTGTGTGTGTGTGTGTGTGTGTGTGTGTGTGTGTGTGTGTGTGTGTGTGTGTGGTCTATCTGTCTGTTTGGTATGTGTGTGTCTGTCTATCTGTCTGTCTGTGTGATATGTGTGTGTGGTGTGTGTGCGTGCGTGTGTGTATTCATGTGCACGTGTGTGAGTGTGTGTGTGTGAGTGCGTGTGTGTGTTTTGTGTGTGTGTTAGGTATGTTTATCACCGTGTAAAGGTGTGTGTGTATGTGAGTGTGTTGTGTGTATGTTGTGTGTGTGTGTGCGTGCGTGCGTGTGTCCGTGCGTGTATAAACACTAGCATTACGCAAATTACGACTACGAACTTTTATTACACTTGTTGACGTTCACGTCCAAACCATGTCGGCCCCAGGCGTGTGAGGGATATAGTTGATCTGAATTATAAGGTGTAATTCAACCACAGTCTGTGTATGTATATATATAATATACCTGTGCATTTAACTATAAGCCGCTGCCAGTCTCGGATTAGTAGCTATTTGTATAGAATCGAGCGAGCAATGGTTGGTTTGACTGCTTGATTTAATCCAAGGATCCTGTAGCATAGCTCGGTCAAAAACTTGGCCTATTTGTGTATTCTGCGGTACTGTGTTGAGTGATACAGGTGAGGTAGGGTTTTTTATATTCTTTTTTTGATATTTCTTTTTTTTTTTTAACTATAACGATTTTTCTCGCATATGTATATGCATGTTGTTTTGCCCACGCTGTGCAGGTGGTATGGTGCTGCGCAGCCTGCATAGTCCTCCTTTAACGATGGTGCATGCTGGGTGTGTTCATGTTTCAGTAAGCCACAGGGCACTGACAAGACGTACAGAATCTTTCTCCCCCCGTGGGGATGCTGGGGGCTCTTTCAGTATGAATAGTATCCCCCACCTGGATATTCTGTGATAGAAATTTGTTTATGAGGCAGGAATGGCAAATCGCTGCCGCTTATTGCATTAGTGAGCCACGGTATAGTATGTTAGATTAAACGTAATTTTAGAAGGAAAATGTCCTTTTCTGTCACTCTCTTTGTTTCTGCCTTGTTCCCTTGCTAACTGTCATTTCTTCCTATCATTTTCTGCCTTGCTGTATACGTTCGATAAAGTCTTACGTACTGTCTCTTAGAATTGATCATTGGGTACATGCATTTATTGCGTTTTTGGCTCTGGGGAAGTGAAGTATGTGGAAACAATTTTGGGCAGTTTTGGCTCGTTTTTATATGTTTTGGTGTGCTTGGTTATGTTGGAATTTGTGTTCAGGTGTGGGTTGTTGTTGTTGTTGTTGTTTTTTTTTTTTGGGGGGGGGGGGTTCCTCTGTGCGCTGGGTTGGACGGAGTGGTCAACGCTAGGGCTATCTTAGATTATGTGCGCGAATGCATTGTTATGTGTACTTAATTTTCTTTTTCCTTTTTTTTCCTGTTGAAGTACTGTGTATGCTTTGAAACGGTTATAGCCCTGATATAGCTCTACGCAGTCGGCTGGGCTTTAGACAAGAATGACAATGACAATGCCTACGCTGTGTAGGTGGTATGCTGCTGCACAGTCTCCATACTTCTCCTTTAGCGAGGGTGCATGCTTGGGTGTTTTCATGTTTTAATAAGCCACTGGCCACTGATAAGACTTACAGAATCTTTGGCGTGCATCTGTTATGCGTGCGTTTACGCACGAAGCAGTTTTAGACACGATTAAGTCTGCACATACGTTGACCCGGTAGATCGTTCCGTAAACACTTGACATCTTTGTGTTGCTTATATACGAGCTATTAAAACGCTCCGTTTGAAAACCTTATTGATTATCATTCATTGTCACGATATATAGTGTATGTTATGATCATTATAGGAATGGCTTACCTTCCAACTGAAATACTATTGTGCTGTTTACCTTATTGATTATCATTCATTGTCACGATATATAGTGTATGTTATGATCATTATAGGAATGGCTTACCTTCCAACTGAAATACTATTGTGCTGTTTACCTTATTGATTATCATTCATTGTCACGATATATAGTGTATGTTATGATCATTATAGGAATGGCTTACCTTCCAACTGAAATACTATTGTGCTGTTTTTGAATTGCGAAAGAAACGTATCTTGTATGCTATTGTGCGATTTTTGAATTGCGAAAGAAACGTATCTTGTATGCTATTGTGCGATTCTTGAATTGCGAAAGAAACGTATCTTGTATGCTATTGTGCGATTCTTGAATTGCGAAAGAAACGTATCTTGTATGCTATTGTGCGATTCTTGAATTGCGAAAGAAACGTATCTTCTTTGCAAGAGGAGACAACCATGGCCTCTTTGGCGTAGTCCTGTGTGACGCATACAGATACACACCGACCCCACGTGATTTTTAATTTTTAATTTTTTTATTTACGAAACACCAGGATAGACAACAGTGTACCCTAGGCCTACTGATAATGGGCTAGACCTTTAACCCCTACACTCCAAACCTGGTCTAAGTATGTATGCTAAAGACAGTCAAGTTTAGCAACTAAAACATTTTTGCATATAATTTATCTACGTTAGTATGTTCCGTTGATTGTGCGAGTCTATGGACTCCGCCAAGAGCCGTATCATGCTGCGAAAGTTTGAAAATTTTCACGAAGTGTGACCTAGAGATTACATTGCCGACCAGACGAAAGCGAATGACTATATCAGAACGCCAGTATACTTCAGTTAATGGTGCATGTTCGTTTTTCTCAGGAAAACCCACATGGCGTCCGGCGACAGGTGTCTGTATAAATTGTCACGTTTGAGCCCCTGAGCATAGATAACTGTGTGTCATTCTTTTCTGCGGGGCATTAAGTAAATAAAAGAATAAACATATAAATAAAAAATAAATAAATAAATAAATAAACGAATAAATGAATACATAAATGAGTAAGTAAAAACAAAAAGATAAAATAAATGAACCCTCAAATGAAAACAACACAAAATTGTCCGTTGGCAGGTATTTCAAAAAAAAATGGTGGTCAGTTTTAGTTAACCCTTTGACTCCAGCGCCCAGTCCCCCAGCATCCTGCATTGCCAACTATGCTGGCAGAGCAAAACCTTAACGGTTTTGCAATTGGTGGACAAGGTGCGGGAGTCAAAGGGTTAAGGTGGTGACTCACGAGCTATAGGGAAGACATTACACACAACAACAGAGTAAGCTGGCAACAGCAAATCATTTTATCGTGCTGAAACGATTACGCTGATGGCATTTCGCGCCTTGTTCGTCAAGCTGCAGCAGTTGTGTTCTGGATTGAATTCAGTCTTGTTTCCAGGTTTTGAAAAATCGGTGTTGGAACTGTGTCCGGTCACACGCTTTGCTCATCCTTTCAGTGTTTAAAACGCCGTGTCAGAACGTCCAGTTTCTTTACAGAAAGCGCCAGGAAAAAAGAAGTCCCAAAAGCCCGCGCCAAATGGCGGGTTAATTTACATATAAATACGACTGACTGCAGGAATCTGGCGGTAATCTGTGTCAATGGACTGCTGAGCCGCACACCGGGCTGGTGCATTACTATTGTCCCAGAGACATAATTAGAGAGATTGGCAACTTCACGATTTCACTGGTGGTCAGTGTCCAGCTTGGTCAACACGAAAGGCCATGGAGTCTGTGCGTGCGTAGTCCATCCATCCATCTGTCGACATCAGTCTTGATGGTAGCCGCTGATGCATGCCCCGTCAACTGTCTCCTCCCCTTCTGTCTACAGTCCTGTAGATTTCACCTTTCGGTAACTTCGTCCACTTGGCTATGCTTTCTGTATGGGAAGTCGGCTGTCTTCCTTGTCGTCTCTTGCCGTCCATTTTGCCCTGGGCCACAGTCTTCATTACATGGCAGCTCTGATGTCTCATAGCATGTCCAAATATTTCATTTTCATTTTCCTAACCAGGCCTAAAAGTTCAGGTTGCTTTTAAAACAACAATAACAATAATACCATGGATTATGTGTCGCAGAGCGAATTACCGCTCTCTCAATTGTCCTCTCTCCTCTCTCTCTCTCTGTTTTGTCCTTCCCTCGCGTGTGTTTAGTCCACCGAGCAAGGAATCACCCAGGATCCACTTACCCGTGACGAGACGGCTAAAACATCGTGTCACACGCATGACTGACCTGGCAAGTCACACTACACGCTTTCAGTTGAGTCTTTAAAGCCATGCCGGCCCTGGGCATATAACATTTGAAATTTAGGACAGAGCGAGGCGAGATCAATGTGTATGCTCATTGTGCTGAATTATTATGTACGGTAGTTGAAATAACCACGCTACACATCCGCGCGCGCCCACTCATTCACACACACACACACACAGACACACACACACACACACACACACACACACAACAGAAACATTCACACACACACACACACACAACACACACACACACACACACACACACACACACACCAGAAACATTCACACACACACACACACACACACACACACACACACACACACACACACACAACACACACACACACACACACACACACACACACACACACACACACACACACACACACACACACACGCACGCATCGTGTTTGCGGCTTTGACATCTGACACGAGTTGAGTTTGCTGTGGACTGGTTTGGAAGATTGAGGCTGGCTACACTCGAATTTCATCCACTTAAGGGGCGTGTCACTGGGTGTGTCTTACTTCTTGACTAACGTCGCAGGTGTCCGTATCTCTCGGGACAGGCTGACGCCGGGATAGTAATCAATAAATCAGAGTACAGCCCTGTCACGCAGTTTCAGCCTGAAACGGAACTCCAAGGCACATCGCTGTGATTCCCTTTCTCATGTATCACCGTATACGCGTAGAATTTTGAACAATTGGCTAAAATTTCTGTGGCTATGTGTGTGTGTGTGTGTGTGTGTGTGTGTGTGTGTGTGTGTGTGTGTGTTTGTGTGTTTGTGTGTGTGTGTGTGTGGTGCGTGCGTGTGTGTGTGTGTGTGTGTGTGTGTGTGTGTGTGTGTGTGTGTGTGGTGGACCAGTGGACGAAGCAACAGGGAAGTTTCAGTCTTTTTCTCGTAATTTTTGTATTTTGGTGTTTGTTCGTTTGTTATCTTACGTGTACGTTTGACAAAGGCCAGTTGGACGAAAATTTGCGCCTGTCTTGTCTGGTTGTAGTAAATACGGTTCTGATTCTATTTTTGCGTTGTTGTTGTTGTTGTTTGTTTGTTTTTTTAATCCTGGTGAGTGCTGGCGATATGGGTGGAGCGCATGTGGGACTTTCCGAGTACGATGAATTTCTCTTGAAGAAACAAATTTTGATTCCCAGTGACCTTATTTCTCTGTCGTCTCTGTCTGTATGTTTCACAAAGACTTGTTTGCCTGCAGGTTGCGCTTTCCTTGTTTGCCTGGTGAACACCCGTTTTTCCTCTCTTATCAGATGTGTGGGTCGGTCCTACATTTTTAAGGTTAACCCTTCGATTCTCCGCAGCCTGTCCACCAGTATCCTGCATTGTCAACCGTGCTAGCAAAGCAAAAACTCAACCTTTGATTCTCTCATCCTATCCACCAGCTTCCTGCGAGCTGCAAGCAGGAAGCTGGTGGATAAGGTGAGGGAATCAAAGGGTTGAGTTTTTTTTTTATGTTTGTGGATAGAGTGCAGGAGTCAAAGGGTTCAATTAAACAGGTCTTGACGAAACACAACGGCCTGTTTACTCTGTTTTAAATTTATTTAAACAGGTGTTGGTGTAGTAGTCCACACTATGTTCAAATGTCACGGCATAACACAGTGGTCAATCCATTAACCCTTTCAATCCTGTACCCTATCTGCCAGATGCAAAAACATGACCCTTTCACTCCCTCACCCTATCCACCAGCTTCCTGCAAGAAGAGAGAGAGAGAAAGAGAGAGAGAAGAGCAGAGAAAGCGGGAGAAAGATTACACAGAGAGAGAGAATAGAGAGGGGGGAGAGAAGAGAGGAGAGAGGAGAGAGAGAGAGGAGAGAGAGAGAGAGAGAGAGAGGAGAGGAGAGAGAGAGAGAGAGCACAGAGAGAGCGGGTAATCTGAAGGAGTGAAAGGGTTAAGTTTTTGTTTTGCTGTCTGACTGACAGTGGGGATGTTGGCTGATAGGGGTGAGAGAATCAAAGGTTAAGCTCTTTGTCCATAAAGAGATCGTCCTTTCAACCTCGCCCCCTTGTGTTGTACTCGTATGTTCAAGCAGTTTGTTTTCAGCCCAAGTCACAGTAAGTTCATTGAAACAACAGCAAACGTTTTATTTACGAGAATAATTTAATGGTCAGTTAACCTTTTGACTCCCGCACCCTATCAACTAACTGCCAAAACTTAACCTTTGACTTTCTCACCCTATCTACCAGCTTCCTGCAGGAAGCTGGCGGACAGGGTGAGGGAGTCGGTTACGTTTATGCTTCGCTAGCATGGTTGACAATGCAAGATGCTGTTGGACAGGGTGAGGGAGTCGGTTACGATTTTGCTTCGCTAGCATGGTTGACAATGCAAGATGCTGGTAGACAGGGTGCGGGAGTCAAAGGGTTAATTGCGCTGGAAAATCTCTGTCCTAATCCTGCAGATGGAGTACTTTACGAGCAGAAACAACACCAAGAAATGATCAGCTTTATAATCACTCTCCTTTTAGAATCTCGTCCGCCTGTCCACAAACGGTCTCGTCCACCTGTATCACAGAGAGACAGAGGCATGAAGAGAGATGGAGAGAGAGGGAGGGAGAGAGAGAGAGAGCAGAAAGAGAGGAGAGAGGGAGAGGGAGAGATAGAGAGAGAGGGGGGGAGAGAGATAGCAGAGAGGGAAGGGAGAGAGACACAGAGAGAGCAGAGTGAATAGAGTGAGAGCGAGAAAGTGATTACAGAGAGAGAGAGAATAGAGAGAGCAGAGAGACTAGAGAGAGAGGGAGATAAAGAGATTACAAAGAAAGAGAGAGAATAGGGGAGAGAGAGAGAGAAGAGAGGGAGAGAGAGAAGAGGGAGAGAGAGAGGGAGAGAGAGAACACAGAGACTAAGAGAGAGGGGAGAGAGAATTTAGAGAGAGAAGAGAGAGCACAGAGAGAGAATAGAGAGAGAGGGGGAGAGAGAGAGAAGGGAGAGAGGAGAGAGAGAGAGAACACACACACACTACACACACACACACACACACACACACACACACACACACACACACACACACACACAGAAGAAGAGAGAGAGCAGAGAGGAAGAGAGAGAGAGAGAAAGAAAGAGAGAGATATCATGTTTGCACATGTATAGTGTAGTATCTATTTGAGATAGTGTATCCGATGTGTAGTAGTTGCAACGTAAAGAGGACAGACATCAGGGCGAGTTATCTCGTCACGTGCAGTTACGTCACTTGAGTCCTTGAACAATGATGATAGGAACATGTTCAGGTTATTGCAACATTCTTTTGGTGGCAGTTGAATTTTTTTTTAATTTCTTTCAATTTTTATTTTATAGTATACAATAGCCTTCCATGTATGATAACGAAACACTCGTATCAGTATAAAGAAAGGACGTAAAATACGAAATGAACCCCCCCCCCCCCCCCACCATTCCGTTGGGATGCCGGGGGGCTCTTTCAGTATAAATATATCCCCACCTACTGGAACTTCTGTGCTAGAAATTTCCTCTTTGAGTTGAGTTTTTAAAAATTAATTTTTTTTTTTATAGTATACAATATCCTTTCATACGTAATAACGAAACATTCGTACCAGTCTACAGAAAGGACGTAAAATACGAAAAGAAAGAACACCTCACCCCCCACCCCCCACCCCCCCCACCCCCTGTTGGGATGCCGGGGGCTCTTTCAGTATAAATAGTATGCCCACCTAGAAAATTTTGTGCTGGAAATTTCCTCTTCTGTCACTCTATGTTTCTGCCTTGTTACTTTGCCTATCAATTAACATCAGAAAGAGAGTCCTTGAGTGTTATATAGAACCAATACTGTTGTACGGATGCGAGGCGTGGACAGTCAGCAAGCAAAGCCAGAGCAGGATTGAGGCAGCCGAGATGTGGTTTCTCAGAAGAATGTTGAGAGTACCATGGACAGCAAAGAAAACAAACGAGACAGTCTTGATGGAGGCAGACACAAGTCGATCACTGATAAGGAAGATAGGAAAAGACAAGCAACATTTATAGGCCATTTTATGAGGAAGGGGGATTTGGAGCACCTGGTCACAACGGGAAAGCTGGAGGGAAAGAGAGCATCGGGTAGATCCAGGGAGAGAATACTGGACGGACTTGCAGAGTGGCTGGGGATGAAGAGGGTGGGGGAGATGCTGGGTGCAACGAGAGATAGAGATGGTTGGAAGTCCATGGTCGCCAACGCCATGCGGCAGGGCACCTGATGATGATGATGATGATGACTTTGCTTTCTGTCATTTCTTCCTATCATTTTCCGACTTTTGCTGGTCCATTCACCTGTGTGTGTTCGATAAAGTCTTACATATATTCTGTTAGGATTGATAATTAGATACATGTGTTAAGATCATTTTTGGCTCAACGAAAATGTGATACGCGGAAGCAATTTCAGGTAATTTAGGCCCGTTTTTATACACGTTTTCGTGTCCTTAGTTATGTTTAAATTTGTATTAAGGTATGTTTTTTTAAATACCCTGTGCAATAAATTGGACGATTGATCAACGCCAGAGGTATCTCCTTAGATTATGTGCGCAAATGCATTGATACGTGTACATAATTATCTTTTCCTTTTTTTCCTTTTGAAATATTGTATGTTTTGAAACGGTTATAGCCCTGACATGGCTCTACGCAGTCGGCTGGACTTTAAACAAAAATAACAATAACAGTCATCATCAACAGCATTATTGTTATAATTATCATTATTATATTATTATTATTGTTGTTGTTATCTTCATTATTATCATCATTATCATATCATCGTCATTATTATTATTATTAATATTGTTGTTGTTGTTGTTGTTGTGCTGTTATTAATATCATCATCATCACTATCACCACCACCACCACCATCATCATCATCATTCATCATCATCATCGTTGCTGTTATCATTATTATTGTCATCGTCGTCGTCGTCATCATCATCATCATACATCATACATCATCGTCGTCGTCGTTGTTATTATTATTAGTGTTATTATCATTAGTAGTAGTAGTAGCAGTATTGTTGTTATTGTTATTATTATCATCATCATTGTCATTATCAATACAATACAATACAGTATTTTATTTATATAGCGCAAAATCTTGATAAAATGAAATCTAAGCGCTGAAACGAACACACACACGCACGCACACACACACACACACACGCACGCACGCACGCACGCACGCACGCACGCACACACACACACACACACACACACACACACACACACGGCTATAAATGGGGAGAAAGAATAAAAGCAATGGAAAATTATAGAGAGCATAATTATTATATCAATTATATATTACAATGTGATTCCCCTCCGAGTGGAGACAGGCTGCAGAAGGGGATTGAGTGAGGTCAGGATTTTATGCAGAGGAGAAAAGGTGAGTTTTGAGAGCGGACTTGAAGGAGACAAAAGTAGGTTGCTGACGGACTGAGAGAGGAAGTTTGTTCCAGGAGAGTGGACCAGAAACAGAGAAGGCTCGTTCATCACCATCATCATCATTGTAATTTACGTTGCAGCTTAGAAACGTGCTGGTTGTGTTGGTATGGGGGCTCAGGATCAAGTGTCCATCTGTTAGTGTTGTCATCCAGACACAGCTGTCACTGTCACTGTGTTTGCTCCTGTCTTTCCCACGCATCGACACGGTGTAACCACCACATACAGCCACCAGGCCCCCATTGACAAAGACTGTTATTAAGTTAATCTGTCGTTTGTTTTTAGCTGTTTAGCTGATGTGTGTGTCTGTTGTTGTTTTTTCGGTTTGGTTTGAGGTGTGTGTGTGTGTGTGTGTGCGTGTGTGTGTGTGTGTGTGTGTGGTGTGTGTGTGTGTGTGTGTGTGTGTGTGTGTGTGTGTGTGTGACTCTCTGTCTCTCTCTCTCGCGCGCGCGTGATTGTGTGTGTGTGTGTGTGTGCGTGTGTGACTTTCTCTGTGTGTGTGTGCGCGTGTGATTGTGTGTGCGCGTGTTTGTGTGTGTGTGCGTGTGCGCGTGATTGTGTGTGTGTGTGATTGTGTGTGTGCGTGTTTGTGTGTGTGCGTGTGTGTGTGTTGTGTGCCCATTGTGAATTAGTAGGCCAATAGTAACTCGAGTTTTTACAACCCCAAGAGGGATAGCAAAGTCATCTCCCTTGCAATGATAAACGCAAAACAGAAAGACAAAGTGAAAGACGAGGGAACACAACAGCCCTTGTACCCAAAAGAATACATTGATCTGATATATATATATATCACTCTTTTTGTTTGTGCCTTCTTCTTGTGCTTTCTGTCATTTCTTCCTGTTATTTTCTCCCTTGCTGGTCCATTGTTATTTGAAATGTTATAATGATCGGTTGCTGTGTAAAGTGCAGCGAGTACGTTTTTGACACCCACTGTTTGCGCTAAACAAATGAAATCGTTGTCGTTACTATTAAGAAACGAGTTTCGGTTTTCATTCACTCGGTTCTTTGTTTGTTTGTTTGTTTGTTTGTATGTTTTGTTTTAAATTTTAGATGACATTTCACAAAGGCACGCTCAAATCTGTGGATTGTGACTGGCGTTTTTGTAATGGGTCATACAGTTATAGAACGTGTACGAGCGAGCGAGCGAAAGAGAGAGAATGGAGAGAGAGACAGAGACAGAGTGAGACAGAGAGAGACAGAGACATAGAAAGAGATAGAGACAGACAGACAGACGAAGAGAAACAGAGAGACATAGAGATAGAGACAGACAGACAGATGAAGAGAAACAGAGAGACAGACATAGAGAGAGATACAGACAGACAGACAGACGAAGAGAAACACAGAGACAGAGACATAGAGAGAGATAGAGACAGACAGACAAACAGACAAAGAGAAACAGAGAGACAGAGACATAGAGAGAGATAGAGACAGACAGACAGACAAAGAGAAACAGAGAGACATAGACATAGAGAGAAATAGAGACAGACAGACAGACGAAGAGAAACAGAGAGACATAGAGAGAGATAGAGACAGACAGACAGACAAAGAGAGACAGAGACATAGAGAGAGATAGAGACAGACAGACAGACAAAGAGAAACAGAGAGATAGAGACAGACAGACGGACAAAGAGAGACAGAGAGGGAGAGATAGAGACAGACAGACAAACGAAGAGAAACAGAGAGACAGAGACATAGAGAGAGATAGAGACAGACAGACAGACGAAGAGAAACAGAGAGACAGAGACACAGAGAGAGATAGAGACAGACAGACAGACGAAGAGAAACAGAGAGACAGAGACATAGAGAGAGATAGAGACAGACAGACAGACGAAGAGAAACAGAGAGACATAGAGAGAGACAGACAGACAAAGAGAAACAGAGAGACAGAGACATAGAGAGATAGAGACAGACAGACAGACGAAGAGAAACAGAGAGACAGAGACATAGAGAGAGATAGAGACAGACAGACAGACGAAGAGAAACAGAGAGACATAGAGAGAGACAGACAGACAAAGAGAAAC